>WNWU01000017.1:18668605-18711922 GCA_012654045.1 Ptyas mucosa | reverse complement strand
TAGCAATAGCAATAGCAATAGCAATAGCAATAGCAATAGCAATAGCACTTAGATGTATATACTGCTTCACAGTGCTTTACAGCCCTCTCTAAACGGTTTACAGAGTCAGGCATATTGCCCCCAACAATCTGGGTCCTCATTTTACCCACCTCGGAAGGATGGAAGGCCTAGTCAACCTTGAGCCTGGTGGTGAGATTTGATCTGCCAGACTGCTGGCAGCCGGTAATCAGCAGAAGTAGCCTGCAGTACTGCACTCTAACCACTGCACCACCGTGGCTCTAATAGGAAGTAAAAAGACGCAATAATAGATGAGATTTCTTGTTACCCTAGTACTATGACAAGAAACTGGAGGGAGCCCTGTTAACATTTCTTCAAAACTAATGCTCCCCAAATCCCACTTACTTAAATAGCCCTTCTTGGAGCACTTCAGGTTTCTGTGATAGATTTATTTTATCTTCTAAACATCCCCAGGAGCTAAAAGCAAGACGAGTATTATTTTAAAGCACGATTTGTTCCTTTCATGGAGAAACACTGAAGATTTATTTATTTAGCTAGGACAGCCTCTCAGTATCTCAAGTAATTGCTCGTAAATTACAGCATCATTTTTTTTTTAAAAAGAGAGAAATGAGGGCTAAAACTCAGAGGGCCTTTGGTAAGGAACTCTGAACGTTTTGCAAATGTCCTTTACTTAAATTAGGGGTCTGCCAACAGCAGAGAGGGAAGTTTGCACTTCAAGACTTCAAAGGGCTTGACTGCTGCTTGCCTCTGTTTAAAAAGAAAGAGGTCCCTGTGTTATTTTGTGAACTCAGTTACAAATTAGTTCACCGAGAACAGTGGCATGGACCCTAATTTGGCCGACAATAATGCTGGGTGTTCAAAAAATCTTTGGCTGAGTGGGCCAGGGTTTTCTGCAAGGGCCACACTTGATGATATTCAATTTTTTTAAAAAGTTTGTTTATTTATTCTGCTGCCCAGTTCCCAGTGACTCTGGGCAATTGCAGCAAGGGCTAGATTATACATGAATGTTCATTGTCTTCTTTTTTTTTAAGCAAGCATTTTGTTTTATTATATGTATATCAGTATTATTAAGACCAGGAGCATGGCAGCCCACAATTCTGTTTTTGCAAGGACAGTAACTATACCCCTGAGGGTGCCTTTCCCTTTTCCCTGAGCAAATACACTTTATTCTATCCTTTCCCCACTGAATGAAGACAGGAAATATTGCACCAAGTGCTAAATCCAAAATCTAGGATCAGGGTTAGCCTGGAAATGTAATTAAGGAATAGTGTTTTTATGAGCACATTCTCAGTTGTGGGGTCTTCATTTATAGGATACTTCACACAACTCATTCCTCTCTGTGTCCTGCCCTCCATCCCCACCCACCCCAGTTCCCTCAGCTTTTCTTCATCCCAGCAGTCTCAATTAAGTAGATGGAATTAGGTTTGGTTGCACACTTCACATTAAAATAATACTGTTTGTAAATCTATTGAAAAATCACCATGAGACACTCAGCATGTGTTTTGGTCTGAAGTGTTATATGAAAGTTAAAGGTCATGTCTGAGGGTGATGGCACCAGTGGCCTCTACTGAGGGGAGCAAATAAAGTCAAAATGGCAGCTACAATTGTATGACCACAGTTCTGCCTTTGACGTTGGTGCATGTGCAAAACGGGATGGACTTCAATTGATTGCGTGGCTTTGATTTCCATCTTGCCTTGATGAATACTATGTCAAAAATCTTAGACTTGAAACTATCACTTCATATACCTCATTCTCCCATTAGCTGTTGTGGTTTCAAAAAAAAAACCCAAACAAATACCATCCTGAGGAATATGAAATACTACTATTTTAGATATGATGACTAAACGTGTGTACTTGCTCAGATTTTTGATACAGGAAATGAAGTTTCAGGGTATGAAACAAGGAGTTTAAATTACATGTATTTGTATCTTTGTTACAGGCTGCTTATTATGTATCAGATGCAGATGGATTGCACTAATGGTGGCCTGAAGGAGTTAAAATCTTTCTGTCTTGCTAAGATATGTGTTTGCTTCCTTTGCACTTCTGTTTGTAAAGGTAAATTAGGCAGATCAATTAAATTGAATAAAAGAAATTAAACCAATTAAAGCAAATAATAAAAAAGGAACCTTAAGCAAGCAAAAAGTAAATCAAATGAAGCTTAATTAAAGTATTACAAATCAGAGGTTAATTTCTCAAAGGATAAAAAGCAATATTATTATATGAATATCGGTGAAGAGATCAGAACTTTCCAATGGTATCATTGAATCGCAAAAGCCTTATTTAAGGTATGGTTAAAACAAACTGTTTGTGGATTAGAGTGTTTGTCCCACAAAAATAAATAAGACCACTCCCACCAACACTGACTGGGCAAGCCACTAGTATATAAAAATAAGAGCAAACTCCACTCCTTACTAGCACTGGTGATGTTACCTAGTTTGGGTAATGAAACATCTTCCAGAAAACAACCATAGTCAGAGACCCCTCAAAATAAGGTCTTCCTCATTGCCTTTTTTTTCTCCAGATTTTAAAAACCAAGAGATGAACTGGTGACCTTCCAAATGTTGTTGATCTACAATTTGAGTGATTTGTCATTATCAATCATTAAATTCCTGGGAGTTGTTCAGCAAGAGCTGGAGAGGTGACCACAGATTCCTCATTCCTGATTTTGAGTTGTACATCTCCAAGTTGATATCATTGAATAAAGGGGTTTTTCATCAACATTTAAAATTAGATATTCATATTTCTTTAACCATTTGTGAACTTTAGATGAAATATAAAGAGCCTTGGTGGCACAGCAGACTAAAGTGCTGTTAAGTAGCACCAGCTGCCTGCAATTACTGCAAGTTCAAATCTCACCAGGCTCAAGGTTGACTCAGCCTTCCATCCTTTTGAGGTAGGTAAAATGAGGGCCCAGTTTGTGGGGGCAATAAACTGAATTTGTATAAAAAAGAACACTGCTTGGGGGGGGGGGCAAAAACCCTACTAAGCAAGTAGATACAAAAGTATGAAGGCTATTGCTTAACACATTGTAAGCCGCCCTGAGTCTCCGGAGAAGGGCGGCATACACATCGAACCAATAAATAAATAAATAAACATCCATAGAGCTATGAAGTCAGTTAAGAGTATTACTACCTATGAATGTTTGAAGAAGCCAGGAACAGAAATTGAGTGAGGACCATACTGGTTGCCTGGGATTAAATATGTGGCTTCTGAATCTTTCTTCTTAGCTCCTGGAACAATTTTGTGGAAAACTATATGTGAAACTTTGGTGGGTTTTTTTTTTTAAACATGATACTGCTGTTCGAACGCCTCTGATCTGTGATCCCTATTACATTCCATCAGAAAACATAAGGCAAACAGTTCTTAGGAAAGATGTAACATTTATGAAAAGCAACAATGATATTTTGACAGTCCATAGTGTTAGCTCCCCAACTGGATTTTAAAAACCAAAAGTACTCAGACGATGGGAGGGATATATAGGAGAGCAATGGTGTTGCCTGAAATTAATTTAAAATTGAATTAAGTAAGGATAACATTCCAAACTAATCAGCTAGAAAGCAAACAATCTTTGCAAAGGGGGCATAGAGATCAAATTGTTTGAAGAGAGAGGGATTTGGATCTAGCAAATGTGTACTCCTGCAGCTCAACCTGAATTTGTTGAATTAGTTCAAATTGCATCCCATTCCATTAAATATCAGTTCTTAGTGCTGAAATCAACCCTGATTTCTACATCTTTGCACAGAATAAATCCTTTGTTCAATTAGATTTACTCTTAGTGAATCTAAGACCCTGGATTTGTGCACTGGAAGGTTGGCAATTCAAAACCCAAGTATCGTATGATGGAATGAGCTCCTGTTCCTGCCTCAGCTCCTGCCCACCTAGTAGTTGGAAAGCATGCAAATGCAAGTATATAAATAGGTACCACTTTGACGGGAAGGTAACAGCTTTCCGGGTGCCTCAGTGTATAATGAGGCCAGCCACATGATCACAGAAGAATCTTTGGAAAATCGCTGGCTCCCTCGACTAAGAAACGGAGATGAGCACCACCCACTGGTGGTGGACCTGACTGGTCAGGGGAAACTTTTACCTTTTTAGGCATTCATACCATGCAATGTAAAGGTTTGGAAGAGGCTAGATTGGATTGGAAATTCAACCCATCTGCAATGGTTGGAATATATGCTAATAGAAAAAAAAATATACAAACTTTAAAAAAAAAACCCATGCTTCCATTTGAAAGCCTCCATCAGTCATACTTTTCTTATCTGCTGAAACACTGTCAAGTTTCTGTTTGAAGGGTGGGGAGAGATTTCTGACTCAAGGAATTTGCTATTCAATACCCATTTTAAGATTTAAGCAAACAGATGCTGAAGACTAAAGTCAAATTTCACCCTGATGGCAATTTTGGACTGACAATTATAGCTAAATATTAGACAGGAAGGTAGAAAAAGCCTCGTCAATCTTACTAAACTATTCTAGGTCCACTGAGCTCTCAGCTAATGAGCCAACTGGTTCAAAGCTTTATAATCATACTTGAACATGTCTATTCTCTCAGCAGGCTCAGCAATTACTTTGGATAGGCTGAGTTGTTACGCTATCATTCCTCCTTGACTTGAGGGAGGGAGGAAAAAAGCTTGCATATCTAGCTGTCTAAAGCACAGGTCTCCGGCTACATGCTTACACACTTTTTTTTTGGTGGGGGTGGGGAATGTTTGTTTTGCATCTCAGTTTAGAACTCTTAACCGTCTGCAAGAAGCATTATTATTTTAGTTATAGCAATCATCGATTAAAATAATTATTCATCTATAAGATATTTATCCGTTGTTTCATTCATTCCTTTTGTTCAGAGGTGTAAATCTGGAGGGACAAGAAGATTTGGAGAAGGGTTCAAAGAAGGGGTGAAATGCTACCGGTTCAGGCCGGTTTGACCGGTAGTAAAAAACGCTACTGGTTCAATGAACCAGTAGTAAAAAATCTAAAAATAAAAGTTCCGACGATCAGCTGAATGACGCGTGATCGTCGGAACTTTTTTTTTTTTTACTTTTTAGACATTTTTTACTATCAGTTCGGGGAATAGGTAGTAAAAAATACTTTAAACAAGTAAAAAAAAAAAGGCTCTGACGATCACAGCTATGCCGCACAATCGCCGGAGCCCTTTTTTTACTTTTTAAAAGCATTTTTTACTACCTATTCGCCTGAGCTGGTAGTAAAAAATGCTTTTAAAAAGCTCACGTTTGGTGCGCACTGCACATGCAAGTGCAACCAGTGAACCGGTAGTAAGCCAGTTCAGATTTCAGCACTGCTTCAAAGTAATATTAGGAAGCTTTAGTCAGGGACAGGCCAATGAAAGTGGACTTCCTATGGCCTCAGAATTGTGTGGTGCTAGATCAGGGGTGGGTTCTAATTTTTTTTATTACGGGTTCTGTGGGTGTGGTTTATTTTGTGGCCGTGGCTTGATGGTCATGTGACAATTCTTTAGGATTTAGCAGAGGTACTGGTCTACCAGGCTTTTAACTGCTTGCAGAGCTGTATTGATCTACCCATTTATTTTTTACAGGCACCGGCCTACCACCAAAATGTCTTTTACCACTGATCAGCTGTAGGGTAGCACTTTGAAGCCCTGCGGCAAGAGTTTAAACAGTTTTTTTCCTTCTAGCTGATCAGCTGGGACTCAGGAGGCAGCAATAGATTGGGGGTGGGGCCAAATAAAAGGTAAGAATAACACGGGGGGGCAGGGGGGCAGAGAGGGGGGGCAGAACTCGTTCGGTGACATCATATCGTCACTGCTACTGGCTCGGCGGAACCGGGTGAAACCGGAAGGAGCCCGCTACTGTGCTAGATATCCTGCCTTACATTGTTCCTTATTGTGCATCCCTCAGGCAATTGCTCAAAATATGACATACGTAAACTTGACAATTTGATTTTATGAGTAATTTCCCCGTGAGTCATGTATATAGGAGGGTGTTTAAAGAATATGGTAGCTGTTTTTGTGCCTCTGCAAAAATAGCAGCCAAGCGCAACACCAGTGATGTTCCAGATAAAGTTCCTTAAGGCAAGGACTGACTGTAATAGTTTCTTTCTTCAAAAAGTAAAATAAGTTTAGCTGATTACGATGTTTATCTTACATACAATTAGGTGGGTGGGCAAAGAATAAACAAAGAAAAAATAGATTTGATTAAAGTGTAATCAATTAAATCAGCGGCCCCCAAGCCTTTAGAGCACCAGGGACCGGTTCTGTGGACAAATGTTCTTTCATGGACCAAAGGAAGCATGGTTTCATGTGCAGTCTGCATCCCATGGATGGAGCTTCACTTGTTTGTGCAGCCTGGTTTCTGGCATGCCACGGACGGATGCCGGTTCAAGGACAGGGGATTGGGGACAGTGGTGAAATCCATTTTTTTTTACTAGTGGATCTGTAGGCGTGGCTTGGTGGGCATGGTGTGCCTTGGTGGGCGTGGCTTGGTGGGCATGGCAAGGGAAGGATACTGCAAAATCCCCATTGCCTCCCACTCCTGGGGGAAGAATATTGCAAAATCTCCATTCTCTCCCCTCCTGGGGAAAGGATATTACAAAATCTCCATTCCCACTCCACTCTGGGGCCAGCCAGAAGTGGTATTTGCCGGTTCTCCGAACTACTCAAAATTTCCACTACCAGTTCTCCAGAACCTGTCAGAACCTGATGGATTTCACCCCTGGTTGGGGACTCCTGGATTAAATGCAGGACATTGAATTAATTAATCTCTAGTTAGCAAATTGTTGGAGGATTTTCAACTTTTGCATCCAAAGCTTGAATGGTAAAGTTATATTGTTCGAAGTTTGCTGTAGGATGCTAGGAGAAAAACCCATTCTCCCACAGAGATTCCTTCTGCCAAAATGGCCATGTTCACATAGGAGGTAAGTATCTGCAAGTTGGAAATTTTCCTTACACACAGCACCCATTAGTAATTTACTGGGAGAGCACTTTAGGAAACAGCAAGGACTACTTTTCAGGACGTTTGAACAAACGCTCCATTAACCAAGATTGCGATACTGTGAGGATAATTTAGAGTTCATATTTTGGAGATCACAACAAGGCTGAGCTTGCTCTGATATGGTTTTTAATACAATAGCATCTGTCTGACATTAGTGGAGAAATATCAGAAAATGGTTTTCTGATTAAGTGGGCCAACTCACAATAGGTTCATTGGCTTCGCCTACATTATTGCCAACAGGATTTTTTTTTTCTCTGTATAATCACATTAAAGCTAACACAAGTTTTGATGCTATGGATTGGTTTTAATACAATATAAATATACTGTATATATTTTCGTGGGAGAGGGGTTCAGTAATATTTGTTTGTTTGTTTGTTTGTTTGTTAGTTCGATTTATATGCCGCCTTTCTCCGGAGACTCAGGGCGGCTTACAATGCATTAAGCAATAGCCTTCATACTTAGTATATACCTGCTTAGTAGGGTTTTTTTGGGCCCCCCTGAGTGGTATTCTATTTTATACAAAGTCAGTTTATTGCCCCCATAATCCGAGTCCTCATTTTACCTATCTCGAAAGGATGGAAGGCTGAGTCAACCTTGAGCCTGGTGAGAATTGAACTCGCAGTAATTGCAGGCAGCTGTCAGCTAAGTTCTACTTTAACCGCAGTTTAGTCTGCTGCGCCACCAATCCTTCTATATGTGGAGGATTGCAACTGTCTACAAATGGAATTTTCTGATTTTTGCTGAGAAACACAGACATTTGCTAATTTATACTCAACAATGAAGTTCTGAAGATTTTCAGAAATTATAAATTCTGAAATATATTGTCTATTTTACTACTATAAGATATTAATCAACCTATTTCAATTATTGAAATTTTTCAGAAAGTGTAAAACCTGAAATACATTGTCTATCTTATTACTCTAAGATAAATTGATCAGCTTTTAGAGATGTTAATTAAACTTTTCCTTCATTAATGGGAGCAACTAAAGAGATAGTTTGCTTAAAATATTGAATTTACTTTGAGGATTCTATAGATCAGGAAAAAGAAAGCAAATCTATCTCAATTATTGCTATGGAAGTGTTACAGTCAGGTTTATCTAGCAATATTAAAAGTTATTAAACACACACCAGTATCAGTCAGTCCATATGTAGTGTGTAACTTATTTCTAGGCTTAAATTATTTTGCTCTGCACATCAGATTAATAAAGAAAGTGAATCGGTGAAGACTCTTTTACAGTTCTTTGGGAACATCAAAACTTTGCATCTTTATGCTCTTCATAGGGCTGTTAAACAATACTTTGTCGTCTTTTTGACAATACTTTTAATGGGACCCATGTTTAGACTAGACTAGACTAGACTAGACTAGACTAGACTAGACTAGACTAGACTAGAATAGACTAGACTAGACTAGAATAGAATAGAATAGAATAGAATAGAATAGAATTTTTTAATTGGCTAAGTATGATTGGACACACAAGGAATTTGTCTTGGTGCATATGCTCTCGGTGTACATAAAAGAAAAGATACGTTCATCAAGAATCATAAGGTACAACACTTAATAATAGTCATAGGGTACAAATTAGCAATCAGGAAACAATATCAATATAAATTGTAAGGATACCAGCAACAAAGGTTACAGTCATACAGTCATAAGTGGGAGGAGATGGGTGATGGGAACGTTGAGAAGATGAGAAGATTAATAGTAGTGCAGACTTAGTAAATAGTTTCACAGTGTTGAGGGAATTATTTGTTTAGCAGAGTGATGGCGTTCGGGGAAAAACTGTTCTTGTGTCTAGTTGTTCTGGTGTGCAGTGCTCTATAGAGTCATTTTGAGGGTAGGAGGGACCCATGTTTATAAGAAGCTATAACAATCTGGTCGATCAGCACCATTGTAATAATTTGTAGCTTTAAATAGCTTTATTTATAAATATGTTTTATTGATTTTTCAGTTTAATATATTCAAGGATATTGGTATGAAACATGTTAAAGCTATGGGAGCAATGCACTTCATTTTGCCCTGTAATGTAATTTCTATATAAATGCGGTTAAAACTTTTATTGAAACATTTATCATCAGTGCTATTTCTTCAGGTAAATGTAATAAAATATACAAAATATATTAAGACACGTAATGTATTGGTGTACATCCTTTCCTTCCTCGGCTCAATCAAACCTTTATTATAGTCATAGACCAGCATAAGGAGGGTCAGATGCAGCTTTCTAAACTAGTCCCTCCTTGCTGCCTTCTCTTCCTTCCTTTCTTTCTCTCAGAGTCACCACAGTCCTTTCTCAAACACTTTCTAAACCCTTAGAATCAGCCTTGAAATTGCCCCAATACAGCAGTTGCAAGAACTCAAGATGAGCTAATCATAACTTACCGCCATTCTCTCCAACTGCCCAATAAGAAAATCCTGAGGTTGATTGATCTCCACTCCAGTTTGCCCATGTAACTCTATAATAATAAAAGAGTAGATCATCATCTCAATTCAATCATCTTCATAAGCAGAGTTTATGACACATCTTTTTCTTTTAACCTACCTTCCACTGAAAACAATATGGTGGGACCTTAGCAATAGCAATAGCACTTAGACTTATATACCACTTCATAGTGCTTTACAGCCCTCTCTAATTATAGAGGCATAATATTGCCCCCAACAATTTGGAGTACCAACCTTGGAAGGATGGAAAGCTGAGTTAATCTTGAGCTGGTCAGAATCAAACTGCTGGCAGTGAGCAGTGAGTTAGCCTGCAATACTGCATTTAACCACTGTGCCACCACAGCTCCTAGCTTAAGTATCTTACAATTATGTAGATATAAGTAAGCATTTGGCGGATCAAATCTGGCTTCTTATTCAGTATTTCCAAAGTTAATGATGCAATTCATCCCCATCCCTAGCATTCTCCTTTTGAGGATCTTATATGGTACTTTCTGTCCTATGTAGAAATACCACCACTGATAGCTTTCAATGAGAAAAGTACATCTCTGGGGTAGATGCACTTCATCTGCAGCAAGAGAGGTGCTTCTTTTTGTTAATAGCATGGCATTTCTACTCTAACCCTCTTTGCCAAAGAGTGTATCTAAAGAAATGGTGTCCTGGAGCTGGCTAAATTTTCCTAATTTTGTGAGCTAGTTTATAGCAGACACGAACCTCTCGAATCTGTTGCTCCATGGTTAGCAGCGCAGTAGTGGCAACAAAGCCAGCAGAGACATTTCTTAAACATTTAGCAACACACCACTAATTAGATCAGAGTTTCTCAACCTTGACAACCCTTCAGATGTGTGGACTTCAACTCCCAGAACTCCCCAGCCAGCTGTTGTACAATTCCATCAAATGCAAAGTTAACCCTCTTGAGATTGGAAAGAAATTGATGCATCTCTGGATTGTCTTAAAGACTTCAAGTGAACAGCCAGCGAGCCAATTGCATGACAGAGTCATTTACAAAAAACAAAAAGCAAAAAACTAAATACTGTGGAAGTTCATAATACTTCTACCAAAGGACATTTTAATTTAGTTTTAGTTCATCATAGGTTCATTCCACTGCAGTTCGATTGACTTTAACGTGGCTATCACAGGCTAAGTGGTATGGAGCTCATTTCCTCAGCAGAATAACTCACTGTTTTAACCACAAAGTGAAGTATTTGCACATGGGACTATAAGAGTGTGGAGTAGCCATTAAAACCTGGACTCTGATTGCAAATAGAGGAACATAAATTACAATACCTGTTAGCTTAAAATGTGATTATGATTATTACTATTTAATCGATCAAGGATTTATTGCTTCTCTCACATTCTATTCATACACAGGCACACAGACATACTTGGAAATCAAGAGGCAAGATTAAATAACAAAACTTGGCATGCTTTATTAGAATTTGCATTCCCAGAATTTAATGCATTTCATTTAAAGCCTTTGATTATGAGTAGGTCTAATGCATGTTTTTCTTTTTCTTTTTTAATGATCCTTTAACTCCTTGCATCTGGTTGGAATCCAGGGTGATGGATTGGAGATGAGTGTTTATTGGCCGGATACCATTCCTGATGCCTATACGGAGTTCAAAGCAGATATTTTCTCTTTGTGCCCAAAGAGAGAAATATCTGCTGCTACCTAGGATCAAACTCACAGCCTCCTGATTGTGTGGTGAGAGCTCCAACTCTAGGCCACCACTCTGCTCTAAGCAGGTCTAATGCATAAAAGCAGAATTTATTTGGAGGTAAAAGGTAACCTCCACTGTCCATGAGAGTGACCATGGAGGAAGGTTCTTAGAACTAACAATAGCCAGATCACATCCAGAAGATGTTTTCATCCAATTTTGATGGTAACTCCATTTTCTATGCATCTTCCACAAGAAGAATTTTGCAAAATAATAATAGAGCTGTTTGGGTGAGTGAGGAAATCTGCTTCTGTCTCCCACCTAGATTCACTTCTTAATAGAGCTGGCAAAAAAAAATGCCCTTTCAAAATCCTGTAGCAAGTTTGAGTGAACAATTCCTCTTAAGTTGCTCCACAGGAGTGAATAATTTTTCAACCGTGTCTCAAAAACAGATCTCTCCTTTAACAGGAACTGTTTATTTATCCATTGATCAACCTTTCAGACACTAAAACAAACATCACCCTCGCCTGGGCATCCCAGGGTTTGTTTTGTTTTTGTTTTTATTGGATTTATATACCGCCCTACTCCCGAAGGACTCAAGGCGGTGAACAGCCACAGAATAAAACACATACATACAAAAATTTAAAATAGAATAAAAACGAATTAAATACTTCGGCTAAGACAAATTTAAAATACCCAATAATTTAAAAACCAAATTAAAATTTACATTTAACAGGGGAAAAGATTTAGGCCAGGCCAGCTTGATGAAATAGAAAAATCTTAAGCGCGCGTCAGAAGGTGCGCAGGTCCGGGATCATCCGTATCTCCGGGGGGAGCTCGTTCCAGATCGTAGGTGCCCCCACAGAGAAGGCTCTCCCCCTGGGGGCCGCCAGTTGACATTGTTTGGCCGACGGCACCCAGAGGAGCCCCTCTCTATGGGAGCGTACTGGCCGGTGGGAGGCTATTGGTGGTAGCAGGCGGTCCCATAGATAACCAGGTCCTAAGCCATGGAGCGCTCTAAAGATGATAACCAAAACCTTGAAGCACACCCGGAAGACCACTGGGAGCCACGTCATTCCCATAACCACCCGCGCGGCCGCACTCTGCACCAGTTGGAGCCTCCAAGTGCTCCTCAAGGGGAGCCCCATGTAGAGAGCACTGCAATAGTCCAGATGAGAGGTGATGAGGGCATGAGTGACTGTGCGTAGGGAGTCCCGATCTAGAAAGGGGCGCAACTGGCGAATCAGGCGAACCTGATGAAAAATCCTCCCAGTCATGGCTGTCAAGTGCTCTTCTAAAGACAGCCGTGAATCGAGGAGGACGCCCAAGTTGCGTACCCTCTCCATGAGGGCCAATGATTCGCCCCCAATAGTCAGTGATGGCTCCAACTGACTATATCGGGACGTCGGAAACCACAGCCACTCGGTCATGGATGGGTTGAACCTGAGCCTATTCCTCCCATCCAGATCCGCACGGCCTCCAAGCACCAGGACATCACTTCAAGGGCATCGTTGGGGTGGTCTGTGGTGGAGATGTACAGCTGGGTGTCATCAGCGTACTGATGGTATCTCACCCCAAAACCATGGATGATCTCGCCCAGCGGCTTCACATAAATACTGAACAGGAGGGGTGAGAGGACCGACCCTTGTGGCACCCCGCATATGAAGGGCCTTGGGGTTGACCTCTGCCCCCCTGTCAACACAGACTGCGACCGGTCAGAGAGAAAGGAGGAGAACCACTGCAACACAGTGCCTCCCACCCCTAACTCTTCCAACCGGTGCAGCATGATACCATGGTTGATGGTATCAAAAGCTGCTGAAAGATCTAACAGGACCAGGACAGAGGAGCAACCCCTGTCCGGAGCCCTCCAGAGATCATCAACCAACGCGACCAATGCCGTTTCTGTGCTGTAGGGTTGAGATGTAAATCTGTGTATTATCCACATATTGGTTATGACCTCATATCAGTGAGGCCTTATGGAGTTGTTAAACGGGAAATTTTGATTTCTCCTATGAATGCTAACTTGAACTGACCTTGGAAAAAGAATGAGGACCCAAACAATCCACTTTTCCCTGTGTTGTGTGGAATTGCAGCCATACCACTTTCTATCATTTCTGAACCTAGCAGCAGCAGTGCTGAAAAAAAAGCCCCTCATGCTGTCTTCCCTTGAGCACGGTAGACTTCCGATTGCTGGATAAATGTTTGCAGAATGAAAGGTAGGATATTCACGTCCCACTTGCTGGCTACCTCATAACTAAATAAAGTTAAGCACCCCACCTGTGAGAGTTTTTCCTCTCCTTTGAAAGAATATCTAAGGCAAATTCTTGTTAAACTGAATGAGAATTATAGAAAAATTCAGGAATATTTTTCTGCCTGGTCCTAAGCTTTAATAACAATAATATTGTAATTGTGAAATGCATAAGATGGCTGGTTTTCCTTAACATGCATTTCTTTATTCTACTTTATATAATTACACGTAACGTGGGCAGCAATTTTCATGTGCGCGGATATTATTATGGATTTAAGCTATGCTTCAGTGGTACAGAATTTTGAGAATTGGAGCTTAGGTAGTTTAGAAGGTTGGAATTGAGGCCTGCACACTGAAGAGAGGAGAGAGGACAGTGGGAGCCCAACTCTTACATTACATCATTGAAGTACCCAGTACTTCAGTAGAATTGAAGTACCCAGTACTTCAGTAGAATTGAGAATTCTTGTTCTGAACTGAAGTCTCAAGGCAAAAAATGGGATTAACAGTTACAACTTTTTAAAGTCAACAGCAACTATATGCAATGAAACAAAATCTTGGCCTGATTGCTGCCTACTGGCACCACTGACTTGTGGGGATTTGTTTTTGGGGTGGTTTGGGGGGATAGCACTTGTTGCTTCTGATATTCAATCTCTACTACTGTGACTTGTTTGTGAGTGGCTGCTTTTTAATTTGGGATTTAATTGGATTTTATAGTATTTATTCTATTGAGCTTTGGTTACGTAGAGTGTCTTCAATGGCATGAATTAAAATGTGGGTGCCACCTGGAGTGTTATAAATTGAAAGATATGGTTGATGTGGCCTTAGATTTTTTTTTTTATTTGAATGGACCTTAGTTCCCATTAAAGCGGGGTAAGGGTTTTGACTATAAAATGAGTATTCTAATGGACTGTTAAATGAAAAGCATTCTGCTGAAATGCGCAGTGACATTTGTTCAGCAATAAAATATGCTTTCAAATGGCTTTAAGTCATATTATGCAATCTGGTATTTTTCCTAGTTTTTACAGAGATTGCACCTCGGGTTGCTTCCTCAAAAAATTCAAAGAACATATACCAAATCAATTGTTCCTCTTCTGGATCAGTGTTGTCTGCATTGAGTAGAAATGACAGGTCTCTCTCAAACCTGTCTACCAATGCTGGAAATTGGATACATCGGCCATCTTACTGTTGTTATTTCTTTACTAAAGTTTATATGCCACACCAATAAAAAATGAGTTTGATTATAATTCCAGGGTAAGGTGTTAAAATATAGTTAAATGACTATTATCCTACCAAACACAACAACACATTAATATTCGAGAATACTTGTAGCTCAGAGTTGACATGAGGGGTCCTTGGTCTGGGTGCTGATTGCTGGGAAATTTCAATTGGGAAAATGTGACCATCCTAGACCAAGCCAAGTCCAAAAATGCCATGGAATTTCTAGAAGCTTAGCACTCTGACAAATCAGCCATCAATAGACACATAGACATTAACAACATCTATGCAAAAGAGACTATCACCCAGCCCAAGAAGGAATAAAAAAAACCCAAGTACCTCTCCACCAGCAATCAGCACTCAGATCAGCATAGATTAACTCCAAGGTTAACATCTGACCAACAATGAAGTAAACAATACCCCAACCAAGAATCTGCTGAAAAAGCCAATAGCAAGGATCTCTAAGACCACCCCCACCAACACTGACAGGCAAGCCACTAGAATATTAACTGACAGCAAACAGCATTCCTTACTAGCACTGATGATGTTACCTAGTTTGGGTAATGAAAAGTCTGCAAGAAAACATGCAAGCTCAGAGAACACCAAAGACCCCTCACATTAATATTACCATGTCCATTCTGGGGAATATTCACATTAGGGCATTAGACAACAACTATCAGTTGGGACCTGCACTGATCCTTTTATAGTGGATATTATCAGTTATGCAGCATTCACTCAAAGAAGGTGGTTCTTGTAGATACCTAGGTCAATTTAATTTTAAAAGGATCTGTTGGAGATGTTTTGTATTTTTTTTCTGGAAAAAAAAGTTTACATATTTATACCAGGGGTGGGTTTCAGCAGGTTCTGACCAGTTATGGAGAACCGGTAGCGGAAATTTTGAGTAGTTTGGAGAACCGGTAAATGCCACCTCTGACTGGCCCCGACCCCACCTATTCTCTGCTTCTCGAGTCCCAGATGATTAGGAGAAAATGGGGATTTTGCAGTAATCTTCCCCTGGAGTGGGGAGGGAATAGAGATTTTACAGTATCCTTCCCCTGGAGTGGGGTGGAAATGGGGATTTTACAGTATCCTTCCCCTGTCACGCCCACTAAGCCACGCCCACCAAGCCATGCCATGCCACACTCACCAAACCACATCCACAGAACTGGTAGTAAAAATTTTTGAAACCCACCACTGATTTACACTACAAGATAATGGGGATACTTATTTCAAAGATTATTTGGCTCACTGTAAAAAGATTTTTTTTAAAAAAAATAGGTCATTCTGATTATAAACAGTCATAAAAACACATCACAGTCAACTTGCTGAATGTCAGTATGAATTAATGAGCTTACAAATACTCAAGCTGATGTTTAACGCTCCCCTGATTTGATTTCAGGACTGTTGAAATGCATTAAAAGGTTATTTTATTTCTCAAGGCACCCATGAAAGTCACTGTAGTTTCTATTTAGTTTTGATAGTGTGTGTGTGAGTGTGTGTGTGTGTGTGTGTGTGTGTGTGTGTGTGTACACACACACTGAGAAACATTCTTGTTATAGAAATGAAATGAGCCATAGGTGTTTCCCACTCCTTTTCTATGTAGAAAGTTCAACTGCAATTGTGGGAATAATAGACTAATTAGGAATTAAGGATGTAGTAGTTGTTGATTTTTTTAATGAAACGGCAAAGATGCCTCTTTCATGCAGGCTTATTCCAGAATCCTTCGCAATGTGCCTTCTGGGACACATACATTTGCACATATATCACAGGCACTTCCCCATAGAAGACTTTTTATGGACTGTATCCAAAACAGCCCTTCTGTCAGGCTCCAGAAACCAAAAAAAGGCATGCTGAATTTCTTCTAAGCAATATACTCCGAAAACTCCTAGGGAGGAACTACTTTGACTTTCTTCCTCCCAACCAAACTATTTAAACTTTTCTGTCTCATGTTCCTCTGGAATGCAGTCCCTCCCTCCTGGGAATCCAGGCCACATTTCTCCACACCTTCCGTATTCAGAAAGCATTCTGATCCATGGATACTCCCATTTATAACAGAAAACCATTTGCTGATATCTCTTTCAGCCTACAGATGCCTTTACATGAATCACCCCGAATACCAAAGAAAGTAGAACTTAGGTCTGCAAAAAAGAGAAGAAAAGTGAATTGGTAAAACTACCTTGTTTCAGTGGGAATCTTCCTCCAGGAAAATTCCCCAGCACCTGCATTCTATACATGGAAGGGCTCCATCCATTTGTAGAAAGCCACTTTTACACATGTTTTATCTCCATGCTTAGCTGAAGAGTCTGTTGTACTGGCATTTGAATTATTCCAGGCACTGGAAACAATCCACAAATGGAGCATTAGATGGAAAATGAGAACGGATGCTAAAACGAACTTGACTCCCTCAAACAGAGTATATGAATAAAAATAGCATGTATAAAATATTCAAATAAAGATGTAGCCAAGATGAGAATTTCAGGGAACTGCAGTTTTAGTTTTTGGCCACAGATCGGTCTAGGAATACTTCCAGCTCAGTAGAGCCACTGCTATGTATGTCTCACAAAGTCACATTGCAAATACCATCATGGCAATGGTCTTTGGAAAAGGCTAAGACAATTTACACTAAGGAATAGTTTCAAAAATTCAAATGCTTCAAAAATTCAAGAGCTGACAGGCTAGCAAAATAACGCTTATGATCGTCCAATGCAGATCAGACCCCTACATGGAAACAGGAATGCCAGATGTTCACGCTGGTTTTAGAAAAAGCAGAGGAACACAAGACATTATTGTTGATATATGTTGGATAGCAAAAAGAAGTCAGAATGCGTTTTGTTGATTATAAAAGGAGGTTTAATTGTGTCAATGCATCAGGTTGTGGGAAATGTTCAGAAAGATGGGCATCTCGGAACATCTCATTGTTCTTATGAGAAACTTATATACATGTCAGGAAGCCACATATGATGAAATTGGCTCCAGGTTGGCAAAGGAGTTTGATAAGGCTGTGTATTAACCCCTTTTTATGCAACCTATATAGGAGGAATATATAAGGGAAGCTGAATTGGAAGAAGATCAGCGTGGTTTTAAAATTAAAGGAAAAAAATATCAATAACGTATGGTATGATAAATATACTACTCTGATAGCTAAAGAATCTGCCAACTCTAGTAATAAAAGTCAAAGATCACAAAAGGGAAAAAAATGTGACTAAGATTAAACATAAACTAAAGGCAACAGGTACAAGCCTTAAAATTGACAATGAAGATATTAAAGCGGTGGACAGTTTCTACCTTTTGGAATCAACCATCAACAGTAAAAGATAGAGCAGTTAAGAAATACACCACAGACTAGCACTTGTTAGAGCAGTCTTGAAGGCCTTGGAAAAGATATTTAAATGTTGTGATGGGTTAATATTGTACCTACAAGGATCAGAATTGTGTAAGCCATGGTATTATCCTTTATGGAAGCAAAAGTGGGACTTTGAAGAAGCAAGATAGGAGGGGTATTTACACCTTTGCACTTTAGGGCTGGAAAGACTTTTAAGAATGCTATAAACAGCTCAAAAAAAAAAACAAACTGAGGAATCGTTGAACAAATTAACCCAGAGTTGTCACTCAAGGCCCAAATAACCAGGCTCCAATTATCGTACTTAGTTTCCATTTTGCATAAATCTAGCTTTGTGGAGAAGGCACAAATGCTGGAAAAGGATAGAGAAGAAATGACCAGCAACAAAGTAGATGGACACAATTACAGTGGTGATGACTGCACCATTGGGAGTCCTGAAAGAACAAGTTAGAGATGGATTGCTATAGAGAAAATCTATCTATGTGGTCATGAGGAGCTGAAAATGACTTGATGACACATAATCAATCAGTAATGAATCTGTTGGAGCAGAATGGAGCACCCCAAGCTTCAAACCACAGCAGGAGATTGGATTGTAAAATTGATGGAGCTCACTGAAATAGGAAAGCTGACCAGTCTGATCAGGAAAAACAAGCAAATAATAAAGATGCTTTAAAAAAAAAACCTGGAAGCTTTATATGGATCTTATATGGACTTTTTGCTGAAAAAAGAAAAGACCGAGCTGATTATTTATAGATTGGGTGGTTAAAAAGATTTAAATAAAGATTTAAAGAGCCTGGTGGCGTGGCAGACTAAGCATTGTAATTAACATTCAGCTGCCTGCAATTACTGCAAGTTCAAATCTCACCAGGCTTGAGGTTGACTCAGCCTTCCATCCTTTGTAAGGTAGGTAAAATGAGGACCCAGATTGTGGGGGCAATAAGCTGACTGTATAAATATACAAAAGTATGAAAGCTATTGCTTAACGCCTTGTAAGCCACCCTGAGTCTCCGGAGAAGGGCGGCATATAAATCAAATTAAATCGAAGGGGAAAGAGTAAGATGGCAATTCAAAAGAAAAAAAAATGAGAGAAATGAAAATTCTATACTTTCTTTTTTCTTTCTTTACTTCAGGTTTTCTTTTTCTTATTTTCTTTTTCATTTTTATGCTTTTATTATAGTGTAAAATTCTAAAAAAATGTTTTCTTTAAAAACAAACAAACATCCATCTTCAGTCAAGACCAGCAGTACCCAAGGTCAACCAGATTACAAAGAAAAAAAATGGAAAACAAACCTCTCCCTTACTACAATAACATGACAATAAATTAAATAATTAAGAAGTTGTTATCCTGTCTTGATTGTTCCAAATCAACTGTAGTTCTATTGCCCTGCTGAAAGGCAGGGCTGGCCCTGTTATAAACTTCAGTTATATTGCTCTATGTGTATCCTTGGTATTCTTTTTCCTTTCTATCAGGCAGCTACTAGCCTTAATACAATTAGCATCATACAGTTGCTCTTCATATTACAACCTATATGTAAAGTGACAAATTGAAGATTAAATTAAAGAGTCTTAGAATGATGTCAGGAGCTCAAAAATCTATTAGGGGTTGGATCCTGGGGGAATAACTTTTGAGTTAGTATTAATTACCGGAGACAAGTTGCCATAGTTTTATTGGCAAGATTTAGAAGTGCTTTGTGATTGCCTCCATTCAAGGGTTAAGACTGAGTGGCTGGCCCAAGGCCACTCAGTCGGCTTTGTGCCTTAGATAGGACTGGAGTTCACAGTCTTCCAGTTTCTAGTTTCCATTAGACCAAACTAGCATTTTGAGTTTGTCAATCCAACATAACAAACAGCCTATGTAAAGTTGCAATGACCAAAAGGTTTGTGGAAGAATACAGTGTGTTTAGAAATCAGTTGCAGTTTTCTTGACAATTGTATAGAAGTATTTTGCCCTTGATTTTACTAGGATATATATATATATATATATATATATATATATATATATATATATATATATATTAACTTCAAGTCTAACTTCCCACTTTTGAATTCTGTGGTAATTTTCCATCCCATTAATCACCAGCCCTGATCCTGTTTAACTTCTAAGATGAGGCAAGATTCCCAAGGTTAATTCTTAGAAGCCCCTACCTGAAATCACTAATCCAGTGTTTCTTATGTTGGCTGGGGAGTTGAAGTTCACAGAGCTTAAAGTGCCCAAATTTGAGAAACTAATATGTTCTCTTGGGCAATTTCTGCTTTCCTATTCTGAATAAGATAATAATGAGCAGCCGATTTTCTTTAAAGGCAATGGTTTTTTTTACTTAAAATTGTTAGTTAGAATTTCAACTAACTATTGGCATGGAATCCATTTCTATGCCTGAATGTATGGTGGTTTTGTCTCCCTGGATAATAGCTTATAATGCTTCATTTGAATTATGGATTAAGTAGGCTATCAGCACATGGCCACTCATACTTTTTCTTTACAAAATTTCTCATCTGAATTACTTCTGAAGCATCGATGCACATTTCAAATCTTTGAGAACTAAAACACTTCTATGATCACAATTAACTCCAATTTATTTAACCCTAATGCCAAAGACTCCAGAGAAATATTAGACAAATTCAAACTTGTCACTCTGGGAAATGTTATGCTGAATGACCAATCTGTTTATTTCTCTAATCTATTTTGTATACAGATGGCTCCACAGCTAAACTGTCACATTTCCAATTAATATTTTTCCCCAAAAACTTTATTAATTTTTTTAGAAAAGTATAAAATGCAAACAAGCAAAGAAAAAAGTTTTTAAAAAGGGAGATGTTTGGGGAAAAACAAAATTGGGAGTGCAAACAAAAAGGGGGGAAAGCTATAGAAAAAAAAATATAACTTCTGACATTCTTCAATAGATAAAAATCTAAAAATCAATAACCCACTGAACTAGAATGAACCATAACAAACAGTACTTCTATCACAGTTAATAAAGAAATTCTCGATCTAAGGATGAAGTTCAGAAAATGTTTATTGGGCTCCACAAAGTATGGTAAGTTTTTAAAAGGTTGTATATTAGATTTCTTATTTTGGTGTTACAAGAAATCTGAGAACTCCACATGATTTCATTTGTGGCTTTGTTGAGAAATGATATCAGATAGAGACTTCAAATAATTATATATATATAACTTTATATAAAAGTTATATATAACTTTTTGTAAAACCATAGAGGTTAAACAGGAATATGTGATGCTGACTGGCATTTAAGATGCTACAAAGAACTCTGATTGTATCAAGTTTGAGGTTTGGCAAAGATAATTATTCTATAAAGGCTAAAAAGTATTTACACACCACTTTATTTTCTTTATTATATTTTATTGTTTTTTTAATTAGAAAATAAAGAAATTATGTTGGCCTCATTAGAAAAAAACTTTAATTTACTAAAGTGTGATAAGTTACTTAGATCAGAGTTCACTGTGAAAAAAAAATCCCATACTGGAGACTTGATTTGGTGAGGCCCCTTCACAAAACTTTGTTATTTATTTTCAACACATTGAAATGCCTCATACAACTGCTTTCTTCAACCTCAACAATAATTGCAGAGAGGTCTCATTTGCCTTGACCTGGTTGCCATGATTAGCTGGAGGCAGAAAGTCCTGTTGAATACTTTGTGGGAGTAGTTTTGAACTTCCTCACCAGGCCCTTCAAACCATGCCTGGCTTGGCACAGTGTGGTTATGGTTTATGTACTACTCTTCACTTCTACCGCTCATCTTCCTTGAGAAAGGAAATATTTTGAACTGTCTCCTCCCCCTTAACACCAGCTGGTGAGAACCTGGCCTCAGAGCTTGGATATTTACAAAAGGTAAAGATAAAGGTTCCCCTCGCACATATGTGCTAGTCATTCCTGACTCTAGGGGGCAGTGCTTATCTCCGTTTCAAAGCCAAAGAGCCAGCGCTGTCCGAAGATGTCTCCATAGTCATATGGCCGGCATGACTAAATGCCAAAGGCACCCAGAACGCTGTTACCTTCCCACCAAAGGTGGTCCCTATTTTTCTACTTGCATTTTTTAGGTGTTTTCAAACTGCTAGATTGGCAGAAGCTGGGACAAGTAACGGGAGCTCACCCCATTACGCGGCGCTAGGGATTCGAACCGCTGAACTGATGACCTTTCAATTGACAAGCTCAGTGTCTTAGTCACTGAGCCACTACTTGTCAGTAAATTGGGATAATATTGATAGTAACAGGAAGGAAGGAAGGAAGGAAGGAAGGAAGGAAGGAAGGAAGGAAGGAAGGAAGGAAGGAAGGAAATGAATTTTACAGGGTAACCTCTTGCCCTAATAGTTTTGAGGCATGTGGCCAGTCCCTCCTTGCAAGGAGTTGAAAACAGAAGTATATATCTTACCTTATGATTTCAAAAATAATATATATTAAAAATAAGAAAAAGGAGAGAGCAAAACTTTCTTTTAACTTCAGGTAATCAGATGCCCCAAAGAATCAGGAGTTGGACGGTAAAATATTCAGTACTGATAAAATCACGTACTGTGATGGGACACGCTCAGTGTCCCATAGCACTCCATGGATAGACTGAGGGAGAGATGGATGGGATCTGAGCTCAAATAGTTTAAAATGGCTCAAATCATGCACAAATGTGCACAACAATGAACTTTGCAAAAATCAGAGCAGATCGCCAAACAATGAACAAAGTCTAACTATCAGAATCCAGAGCACAAAGGAATTGGATAGCAAATCCTTTTCTATAACTTCTACTTTACTTCAGGATAGAGTAATTTTCCTCAGCTCACTGGTCCTAATAATCTCTGACTCCCGTAAAGAGCAAGCTTTAGTGAAACTTTAAAGAGTCTTTCTTCTTGTTAGCCCCTGTTGACTTCCTAGCCATCTCTGAGTCATGATTAAGCACCTTTTCTCACCTTCAACCCAGAGACACAGAACTGTGCGCTTAACCATGCTAGCAAGTCTCCTGGTTTTAGTTAGAATTTTTGCTTCCTTTCTGCTCTATCAGGCCTCTTTTTTATTCAAGCTTTATTATTTTAGGCAGCAAACATGCCTGATATTCTTTCCTATCCCTCCCCTGCCCCCAGTAATAACTCTGTGAGGTAAGTTGGGCTGAGAAAGAATGGCTGACCCAAAATTACTCATCTGGTTTTCATTTCTGAAGTAGGACTAGAACTCACCATCTCCTGATTTGTAGCCTGGTACCACAAAAATCTTCTTGGGTCTGATTCAGCAGCCTTCCTCACTTCCAGCCCCAGAGAAGACCAGCTTTGCTGTTATTAGAGTTCCTTCTCTCTGGAGCACCACTTAGTTCTCTGCTTCTTTGAAAAACCAACTCATCAAAATCACCTGACAGCTTCCAGGCTCCATCTTGTCTAGTTCTTTCAGCCATCTCTCAGTCATCCAGGCCTTCTTTCTCTTTGGTCCTTCTCTGGTGATCTGTTTCTCTGGGCCATTTTCCAGAAACCTTTCTCCTTTGTCTTACCTGCTAAAGGGCTACCTAAGCACGACTGAACTTGTTCTCCTGTTCCTGATTGTGTGATCTGAGCCCTTGCTGTTGACCTTGTGATGGCTGGGTTGAACAAAGTTAGTGAAAAGAGGTGGCAGTGGGTTGCCTAACTATTTCTGTGTCTGCTTTCCAACTTACTACAAGGATGCCTTTTTATTTTGGTGGGACTTCTGCCTGTGTGTTGTTATGCACGCACAGAAATCCCTAAGCGATATTGCCATTTTGCTTAGCAATTTGCCTTTGAAGGATTGTGTTGCTCAAGCTGTCAAAGTGCTGCTTAAACTGCACAACCCAAATCTCATGTGGTCATATATTTGCATATTCATCCAATTTTCTCACAAACAGATTAGGAGGATTATGTATCTATCACTCCCTTGTTCTTTAGCTACCGGCTATCACAGAGTTGAAAAATACAAAGGTTGGAGGTAATCTAGAGAAATGGGTATCAGCAAGAAAAAATATTATTATTTTTTTCAGGAAGACCTTTGGCTAATGTCATGTTTAAAAAACAACTACTAATTTCAAGATATGAAAACAGGAAAGAGGAAATGGTGTAGTTGAACAATAGGAAACATGAGCTGTTTAAGTTCAAGGAACAATTGCAGACTCTTTTTTAGGCACAACCAGAAAAGTCATTAGCCATACAGTATGTCTTCATGCTGAAGTTGGAATTACTGTAAAAAAAGAGAGGAATTCTCTTTATAATTGGAGATAGGAATCCTATGCATATATATATATATAGGGTTATATGATACACCAGAGCCGTGGTGGCACAGTGGTTAGAATGCAGTATTGCAGGCTAACTCTGCCCATTGCTAGGAGTTCAATTCTGACTGACTTAAGGTTGACTCAGCCTTCCATCCTTCTGAGGTTGGTAAAACGAGGATCCAGATTGTTGGGGCTGACATTTCTAAACTATTCAGAGAATGCTCTAAAGCACTACGGAGCGGTATATATGTCTAAGTGCTATTGCTATTGCTACAATTGATACCCTCTGAGCAGCTTTATTGATACTATGGAAAGGGCATTGTTGAGCATTTGACCAGTATTTATATCTTCCAGGTAGGGCAATAGCAGGTCCCACCTCTTCTTCCTCTTTTTTGCATACATATATTGAAGATTGACAAGGTTTGTAGATACTCCTCAAACACTCTTTCTTTCTTTTCTTTCTTTCTTTCTCTTTCTTTCTTTCTTTCTTTCTTTCTTTCTTTCTTTCTTTCTTTCTTTCTTTCTTTCTTTCTTTCTTTCTTTCTTTCCTTTTCTTTGTCATATTTCTATGCCACCCACTCTCCGAGGACTCTGGGCGGCTTACACCAAAGACAGTATACTAAATAGCATAGTGCCCCCAACAATCTGGGTCCTCATTTTACCCACCTTGGACAGATGGAAAGCTGAGTCAACCTTGAGCCAGTGAGATTTGATCCGCTGATCTGCTGAACTAGCAGTCAGCTGAAGTAGCTGCAGTACTGCACCCTAACCACTGCACCACCTCGGCTCCCTTACATGCTTTGAATATCCATTTGTCTGTCTGTCTCTCTCTCTCTCTCTCTTACAAAGGAAAGACAAATCAAAGTGATCAACAATGAATCCTTCCCCCTTTTCTCAGTAAAAGAAATGCTAGCAAAAGCACAAGATCATTAAATGAACATTCTTGCTATTCAATTTAGTTTGGTTCTATATTTTCACATGAAACAATCGTTTCCTAATTCAAGGATCTTTTTTCAAGTGAAATAAGCCTCTGCCCTTTGATCTAGTGGTGTCATACATTTGACTCTTCATTCTTTCTGACAAAAAAAGTCAAAAGGACTTGACAGAACTGGTTGCTCTTGAATGTCTGGGCTACATTATACCTTCATTCTAGGGCAATTTTGTGTTCCCCTGCCTTGCCCTCCTGTCCCCCAGGTATTATCCCAGCTTTCTAGCATTTTTAAGAGAAAAGGGGATTAATATCATGCCAGGCTCAAAGCTTTTTCTTTTTTCGTATTTTTAACTTAGAAAAGAGTCTACATTTGAAGAGGTGGGTCAATTTTTGACAGCACTTATGTACTGTCCAAAAAGGACAACTGCTGAACTGAGTGGCAATTGCCTAAATTTGCAAAAATAAGTGTGCCAGTTGCTACAGGATACTTTCTTACAAAGATTAAACCAGGTAATTTAGACTTTAAAACTCGAAAAGAAATTGTGGTTTGTAAACAATTATGAAAACTACAAGAATAATTAGTGCTGTCTGGGTTTTTATACTCTCGTAACATAAAGGATTAATAAAAGAAAACATTGTGCCTTTAATGGACTTCAATGCCTGCTAATCTGTTATTCATTTCTTTCTTATCTCCCCATGAAATGGGAAGAAAATGGAAAGTAGTGAGATCAGTTTAATAATTTCAAGATAAAATGGATTTCAATAGCGGCAATATAAGCAATATGGGCAGCCTGGAACATTAAAATGATTAGAATGAGTTGTATGCGGAGAGATTAAACCCATTTCACAAAGTGTGTATCTAGTTCAAAGCAACCACCCATTAGTATCTTAGTGCAGACTTTTACCCACTATCAATGGACCAAGCCCCTGAGTAGATATGCAAAAGAATGCCTTTTTGTGAGAGGTGTAAGAACAAAAAGATCTGTTTATAATGTGTTCCCAAATGGAGTTTTCTTTAAAATATTAGGAAAGGGCATATAAACAATTGCTTTACCGGAGTCAAACAAAGAGAAAGGAAAATAAGAAACATACGGAATCAAAAGAAAGAAAAGAAGCTTTTCAGGGCATATCTTCACAGATATACAAAAGTTACATAAGCATTTCAAAGAAAGATAGCATTTGTCATTATAGCTATAGCTAATCTACCTTGTTTAGTGGTTATTTTATAATTTACTAGCAGTATCAGCTCTGCCGGACTATTGAATACTTGGGACCATATCTTTATCTTCCCTATTCCGAAGAATGAGTTTGGTTGTTAAAAAAATCTCCACTTAAAGGAAATTTACAGGGAACTTTACACCTGAAGTAAGTTATAAAGTCCATCTGTTTTACTGATGTGTATGTGTGTTTGTGTGTATGCATATAGTTTTGTCTACTGGTTAAGGCATCAGGCTGGAAAACAAGAGACCATGAGTTCAAGTGCTGCCTTAACCATAAAAGCCAGCTGGGTGACTTTGGGCTGGCTACTGTCTCTCAGCCCAACTAACCTCAAAGGATTGTTGTTGTGGGGAAAATAGGAGGGGGAAGGTGTGTTAGATATATTCATCACCTTTAGTTATTTGTAAAAATAATAAAGGTAGGATGGATAAACAAACAAACAAGCAAGCAAACAAATAAATGACATGACATGACAATCCATATGTGATTTGTCTCTGACAATTACCGTATTTTTCAGACTATAAGACACACCTCCCCACCCCCCCACAAAAGTGGGTGGAAATATCTGTGCGGCTTATAGAGCGAATATTGCAGTGGTGGGGGGAGGGGTGTTGGTGTGGTGCCGATCAGCTGTTCTAGGCAGTGGGAATTGCCGCCGCCTATTGCTGTCACCCATTCACCGCCGATCACCAGCAAACAGGCCACAGACAGGCTACGGTGGTGGCAACAAATGGATTGCGGTGAACAGGTGGCGGTGAATGGGCCGCAGTGAACAGACCAGATGAATACTGGATGGATGCTAGGAGGCAGATGCAGATTTTTTTTTCTTGTTTTCCTCCTCTAAAGCTAATGTGCACCTTATAGTTCGGAATGTCTTATAGTCTGAAAAATAGGGAAAATCTACAAGTTCAGGTGCAGTTTATGGTCACTCATTCACCCACTCAGTCTGCTGCTCTTGTAAGGCTCCCTTCCTTACTACCTGGGTTTTCCAGATAGGTGCTACTACAGCAGCCAAGACACATAACTCTGGTCTACAGCTGGGATACACACATACATCACTTTGAATTTAACACTTTGAACAGGCACAACATGTCCTTTGGGATACAAGGAGACCAAGACAATTTAAAGTAAGAGTCAAATTTTAATGGGTACAATGTACATTTGCTCTTTCTCAAACATGTACACATCAGTGGTCAGTGGCGGGTTCCTCCCGGTTCGGCCTGGTTCTCCCAAGCTGGAAGCGGTGACGATATGATGTCACTGAACCAGTTCTGCCCCCACCCCCTGTGCACCCCACCCACCCACCCACTGAGTTATTCTTACCTTTTATTTGGCCCCACCCCCAATCTATTGCTGCCTCCTGAGTCCCAGCTGATGGCTAGAGGGAAAAAAACTGTTTAAACAGGGGGGCTTCAAAGGGCCGCCCTACAGCTGATCAGTGTTAAAAGAAAACAAATGAGTAGACCGGTGCCTGCAAAAATAAATGGGTAGATCAGTGCCTGCAAAAATACATGAGCAGATCAGTGCCTGCAAAAATAAATAAGTAGACCGGTGCCTGCAAAAAATAAATGGGTAGATTGGTACAACTCTGCAGCAGTTAGAAGCCTGGTAGACCAGTACCTCTGCTAAATCCTAAATAATTGTCACATGACCATCAAGCCATGCCCACAAAATAAGCCACGCCCACAGAACTGGTAGTAAAAAAATTTAGAACCCACCCCTGGTGCACATGTTTAGATGCTACATATTATCATATATGGTGGACTTGTAAGAAAGTGAAGGCTTTTTGGATAAAAATATGGTGGGTTATGCAAAACGTTTTGAAAAAAAAGCTACAATTTTCTCCACAATTGTTTCTATTGTGTATAGTTAAGGATTTTACAAGGGGGGAAACAAAATTGATATTGTACATGGTGACAGCAGCTAGATTGTTGGTGGCCCAACATTGGAAGAAAGATGTCCTGCCTACTATTGACCAATGGACCCAGAAGATGGCCGGATTTGCAGAGATGGCGAAGATTTCTGCTTTCTTAAAAGATTATACACAAGAGAATTATGTGCAAGAATGGAAAAAATGGATTGACTATATACAAAATAAATATCAAACTAGAAAATATTATATAGCTTTCAGCTGAAGGAGATTAGACAAATATGTTTATGCTGATTAGAGTAAAGAGGATAGAATATGAAGGGGTTGAACAATATATATTGTGTTTGTAGTTATAATAGACTCATATAGTGGAAGTCCGAAGGGGGGGGGGAAAGGGTGGTTGAGTAGGGATGGGGTGGGAAGGGGGAAATGTATTTGATAGTTTATATGATTTAAATGTATAACTTGTGGGGGAATGGGGGGGGAAGGGGGAAAATTTGTATTTGAAAAACTTTTTCAATAAAAAAAAACTTACTAGGTTACCAACCACTAGCTAGAGGGATGGTGGGTGCCAAGTATGGATCCAAAGATGACTCAAGGGGTGGGTGGGCTTCAGGATCCCTTTTCATCCCCCAAAGTTTTTGTTTTGTTGATTAATATGTACTCAGGCCCAATTTCCTTTGTCTGATTCAAGTTACATTTTCCCCTTTGTTCAGTGGTGGGATTCAATTTTTTAAAGAACCGGTTCTGTGGGCGTGGCTTAGTTGGGGTGTGTGGCTAGCTGGTCATGTGACTGGGTGGGCTTGGCTAGCTGGTCATGTGACTGGGTAGGCGTGGCTAGCTGGTCATGTGACCGGGTGGGCGTGGCTATGTGCATAGGGACTACTCAGAGGGCTGAAAAAAGTCATTTCTGACTGGTCCTCGCACTTTTGACCAGTCCTCGCACTTATGACCATCCTCACATTTATGCCCGTTGCAGCATTCTTAACAACCATGTCACTCATTTCACAACTGCTTCTCTTCACCATGGTGACAAGATAGGGCAAAAACGTAAAATGTGAGGATAGTCGTAAATTCGAGGACTGGTCAAAAGTGAGAGGACCAGTCAAAAATAACTTTTTCAGCCCTCTGAGTAGTCCATATGCACAAAAGGATATAGCAATAGAGAGGGATGAAGGAAAGAGAGAGAGGGAAGGAAGAGAAGGGAGGAAGAAAGGGAAGCGAAATTAGAGTAGGAGTGAGGGTAAGAGAGGGAGGAAGAGAGGAGGAGAAGGAGAAAGGAAGAGGAAGTAGGGAGGAGGAGAAGGGGGGGAGAGAAAGTAAGAAGGAAAGGAAAGAGAGAGGTGGTAGGTTTGAGGAGAAAGATTGCTGTACAATAAAAAAGATGAAAGGGAAGAAAGCCAACCCCAAACAAATATAAAGATATTAAGATAAAGAATGAATTGTTAAACTTTAAAGAATAAAAGAGAACAAATATGTATAAATAGCAATAATTAGAAACACGCATACAAACATACAGTGTATTTTCTTTGAACAGAGTATTTGGCCGGTTCACAAATTTAAACAGTGTTTAGTCATTTCACTTAAATTTACAATTTCTATATTTCCTTTTTGCCATATTTATTCCTCATCTATTTTTTAAAAAAACCAATATTACCCTTCATCCTCATCTCTAATCTTAATTAATATTGACAAGAAAGAAAGAAAATGCTTAATTTTTAAAAAGAGATATGGGACTCAGGAGCACTTCCCCAGGAATCTATGTGACTCGCAGCAATATACTATTTTCAATGATAAAGGAAAGAAATCCTGTATATACTCAGCATTTTCTTTAACATGTATTATTCTTTCAGAGGTAGATGCAGAGGTGGGCTTCAGCCAATTTGGACCAGTTTGGGTGAACCAGCTGTTAAATTTTTGCGCAGTTTGGGGAACCAGCAAATCGCACCACTGTCTGGCCCCGCCCCTCTCTGCCCCTCCCCTCCCCTCCCCACTCCTTATTGCGCCTTGCCCGCCTTGGGCGATGCCTAGATCACGCCTGTGGCATAGCTGCTGCTTCTGATTCCCTCGCTTGCCAAGACCACACAGCCCAGCTGATCTCTGCCTTGTGAGTCTTTCTTAACTTCTCACCCAGCTGCCTCCCATGTGGTCCCTGTGGTCCAGCCTGCTTGCCTGCCTTCCCCACTGCCTCCCATGTGGCACCTGTGGTCCAGCCCGGTTGCCTGCCTTCCCTGCTGTCTTCCCTGCAGTCTCTGCGGCCTAGTCCACTTGCCTGCCTTCCCTGTTGTCTCCCACATGGTGCCCGTGGCCCAGCTTGCTTGCCTGCTTTCGCCGCTGCCTTCCCTGTGGTCCCCACAGTCCAGTCCTGTCTCTGCAGCATCAGCCTGCCCGCACAGCTCCACCTTGCCGTGAGTGATGTCAAATTGGCCACGCCCACTCAATCATATGAACCCCGCCCCCCGGGCACACCCAGCCACCCAACCAGTCACTAGAAAGAACCGGTTGTTAAATTACTTGAATCCCACCACTGGGTAGATGTATTTAAACATGACTACAGATGAAAAGCTAAATGTACTTCATTAATCGAAAGGGAAATGGAACTACAACAAGAAACAACAACACAATCATAGAGTAAGATAATTTTGTAATCGTATGTATATTTGCTGCAAAGGAAATTGGAAGCTTCCTTCTATTCTTTTTTCTTTCTGCCGCTTTTCTTTGTTTTCTTTAATTCTGTATTAGTTTCTGTTGGTTTTTATTTGCTCTTTATTAAATTTTAATAAAATTTATGTAAAACAATAAGAAACAACTACCAAAATTGTAATGAAAAAGAAACAGACCCTTTGTTTAATAAAAACTGTAACAAATATGGCTGTCAGAAGTACAATTCCATGAACAAAAGAATGCCTCCCAAAAATTTAGTAGCTTAACGACGTACTATAGAAGGGAAGGTAGTCCAAGTTGAAGAATGAGATGATAGTGGTTGTTTGATAGAGAAGAACAAGCAGATATGGCCAAATATTACCATCTGGAATAATCAGGGATAGCAAAATGTGGCCTTTTTCCTGCTGGCTGCCTGGGAAGGAAAATGCAGCACTGCAGGGTGTATGCTGGCTTATCCAAGGCTGAAATGCAAGGCCTTGGTTTTGAGGTTTATGAATCTTGGATGAGATGGCAGGCCTACTCTGTGGCAGCCACTGAATTATGGAATATGTTGCCCTTCACAGAGGTTTGGATGCATCTTTTTCATATAAAGAACTATGATGGAAAATCTATCTGATGGCTACATGGACATTCCTCTCCCATGTTTGCCACCCTTGGCTATATAAATTTGAAAAATAAACATGTCAATATATGTTGTATTTTTTTAATTAGTTAATATTTAAATTTCATGTCATTTCTGATTTGTTTTTGTCATATGTGTACAGAGTTGTAAGATTAGAACAGTTAATAAATACAGTAAATGAATAAATATCTAATATGGCTTTTCTTTCTGGAATAATTTCTATAGCAATATTGTCCTGAAACAATAAATGTGATGACTTTTTAGCCTAATTTGCAATCCAGATAACCCACAAGAAATTATCACCATACTCTTCTTTCCTTTTAACTTATTTTATGTGGTTACATCTCTTACTTAATTTATTTTAAAGTAGAAAAAACAAATACTTAATAATTCTCAGATAATTTGAGTTTAATTTCTAAAATAGTCATGCATATATTAGAACTGGGCCATGGTATTTTGGATTTTGTATTAACTTACTTATGTTTTTAATTTATATTGTTTTATTTTTTTATGATTGTAAGCTGTCCAGAGTTACCTTAAGTAAGATCGGTGGCTTATACATTTTATAAATAAATAATAAAGGGTGACACATCTTTCCTTCAAATACATCAGATATTTTGTTTTATTTTAAGTTATACTTCAGCTTCATTTCTTCAAAAGTTAGAGACAATGAAACAATAATGCCAATTTATATTGGTATTGCAAAATATTATTTTAGATCTGGGCTCTATTGGTGTTGAGGTGGAAGTAAGCTGATAGAATCCAGTTAATTGTCTCTCTGTAAGGTCTTTGAAAAAGCATATTTCTTTATGTATTGGAAGTCCTTTTAAATTCCACAATATGGATGTTTGGGCGTGTACCTAGCGTATTGGAGAATCTAGATCTTCTTATATTTATGGTCCAAACTTGGCCTTGATAGTGCATTTCATTCTGACTAATCTAGCCGAATCTCCACAGATCATAACCTGGTCACTTATCTTGGCCAAGTTGTATATGAAATCTAGCTCACGTTTCTGTTATCAGGGCATTAAAGGGAATAATTAGATAGCAATATTCTCAATATTTCAATAAAAACTCAATATTTTTATCGAATTCTTCAGTTCATGTATAATGTCTATCTGTACCAAGTTTCACATTAGTTTCGTTCATATTTGTTTGGCTTTCCTTGCCTAACACGACTCTAGCTGGAAAACTAGTCATAAAATAAATCCTGGTACTATTGTGCTTGGTTGTAAAAGCTATGAATCAATCCTCAGCCTTTCATTGGAGTTGCAAGGGCCAGGAAGTAGCAATGTTCATTTCAGACTGAATGTCAAAGTTCCAGCAAGCAATCCACATCCAGCATCAAGATATAAAGAGTTTGATCTAGAGATCAAGGAATTTACAGAGGCAAGTACAAGATACATAGCTTCCAGTAAAGATGCTGTTGAATTTATTCCAACAAGAAATCTATCTTCTGAGGCATCCTTAAACAAGCAAGTCTTCTGTACTACGCAATGGGTGCCATTAAAGCTCAGCAGTTTTATTTCCTGGTGTTCCATTCTGCAAAATTTCAGCTCTTATTGGGAACTTTCCCTTGCCTCCAATTTTAAATCAGTATCTTTTGCTATGGTGTCCAATTGGCTATTCACTCCCTTGATCTGGCTGTCATTTCTGGGTGGCAAATTTCTCAGGCTAATCCTTTTGAAAAGAAAAGAATCTGTTTATCTGCACCATGATGGTGGCTTTAACTTTATAGCCCTCACAAGCATTTATTTTCACCTTAATTTTTAATATTTACTTTGGTTTCAGAAACGTTACCTTCAAAAAATATAAATAGTGAAATACTCAAATACTACAGTGCTACCGCCAAAAACGCATGATTCAGCTTAATTTAAATATATTGCAATTATTAAAATAAACTAAAAGTGATGAAAATGCAAACAGCGTAATTGAGAAGATATAAAGATCCGTATAATAATGACAGATAGTGAAGTTAGAATTCTTAAAACATTAAATTTAAACGGTAGAGAGATATGACCTATGTTCTGTTGTTTCAGGGCAAGAAATGACAAATTGCAGGTACATTGGCTAAACAATTGTAAAAAAAAAAGGCAAAAGCCTATAATTTGCTTTCGGTGGTGACCCATGTTATTCTCAAAATTGCTTATTTTGTCTTTATAAATAGAACAATATGGTCATGCATTCTGTGCTAATATTTCTGTCAGGCTGAACAAACAGTATACATTTTTAGAAAAATACCCAAGTACAGCAGCATAACTTTACTGCTAAAATCCTGAAGCAAGTGAAATTGCAGAGGTGACTAGGTCCCCAATCAGGGGTGAAATCCAGCAGGTTCTGACAGGTTCTGGAGAACCGGTAGCAGAAATTTTGAGCAGTTTGGAGAACCGTTAGCAGAAATTTTGAGTAGTTCAGACAACCGGCAAATACCACCTCTGGCTGGCCCCAGAATGGGGTGGGAATGGAGATTTTGCAATAACCTCCCCCCAGGAATGGGGAGGGAATGGAGATTTTGCAGTATCATTCCCCTGGAGTGGGGTGGGAATGGAGATTTTGCAGTATCCTTCCCCTGCCATGCCCACAAAGCCACGCCTACCAAACCACACCCAGAGAACTGGTAGTAAAAAAATGTGGATTTCACCACTGTCCCCAATAAGTATAAATACCTTACATTGCCCACCCACCCACCCGCCCCCACCTTACTTGCAAAGGCTCAGGAGTAGACAGTGGATTAACAAATATCAAATTCTTGATAGTTTCTTAGGATACTGAAGTCAGTGTTCTTTTGCTTCAGCCTGGGGAGATGGCATATAAAAGCTCCCCTTGAGCTTTCTATAAAGCATTGTAGGAATGTATCCATTTGTAACATCATGAGAAATTGGTATGAGAAACAAAGAAAGAAAATGAATGAATAATTCCATTTTCAGTTCTCGGCTAGTTTAAGTGTTCACGTTAGCTTGAGGCTGAAACAAGTGTGAAATGGTTTTGGAGCATATCCATTTTTTCCCCCAACGTTCTTTCCACAAAGTCTGTTGGTTGAGCAGGACTTCATCATCTGAGGCTTATTTTATGTAACCTATCATAACTATAGCCTATTGCAAGTCATCGCTTTTAGAATGAAGGAACTCTGAATCCAAGGCTTTGTTATAAATCACAGAAGTGATTTACCTTTACTACCGGTTCGCAGCGGAACCCATCCATATAAAAGTTCACTTATGGGTACCCCAAACTTTTCATTTCAGCAGTATGATTTAAGAAGATGTTATAGCAGTGATGGCTAACCTTTTTGCCATTGCGTGCCAAAAGCAGGGGGGGAGCACGGTGGGGTCACACGCACGTGTGCCCACATCCATAATTCTATGCCCCCGCCCCCCCATGCTCCCCCCACTTTTAGCACGCGATGGCCTGGTAGGCCTATTTTTTGCTCTCCCCAGACTCCAGAGCCTTTCTAGGAGCCTGGGGAGGGTGAAAACGGCCTTCCCAACCCTCCCAGAGGCCCTCCGGAGGCCAGAAAGAGTGTGTTTCCTGACTTCTGGTGGGCCCAGAAGGCCCAAAAATCAGCTGGCCAGCGCACACATTTGCTGAAGCTGAGCTCGCGTGCCCACTGATATGGCTCCATGTGCCACCTGTGGCACCCGTGCCATAGGTTCGCCATCACGATGTTATAGTGTTGCTACGAAGGGGTGAATCAAAAATCCCTTTAGCAAATCAAACAGTGATGGACCAGCAGATCTAGATACATTCTGCTAACTCTGATACTAAATGGAAGTACGGAAGTGCTCCTATTTGAAATAGCACACCTGAATATGATAGAATGTAATATCACAGCAGTAGGACAACATAAACATGGCACCCTTAAACAACTAATGGGGGCTCAGCATAGCCCATTGATGCCAGTGCCAATGTCTTCCCTGGCCTCATCCACACCATATGATGAGTGCCTATAACAGTGATGGCTAACCTTTTTGCCGTCGCGTGCCAAAAGTGGGGGGGAGTGGGGGGAGTCGTGGGTGCGGGTGCCCACATCCATAATTCAATGAGCCCTGCCCTCCCGCACATGCGCACCTGACCCCCCCACACTTCCCCCTGCTTTTGGCACGTGATGGCACAGTGGGCCCGGTAGGCCTGTTTTTCTCCATCCCCAGGCTCTAGATGCTTTCTAGGAGCCTGGGGAGGGCAAAAACAGCCTTCCCCATCCCCCCCGGAGGCCTTCTGGAGACCAGAAACAGCCAGTTTCCCGACTTCCAGTGGGACTGGAAGGCCTGAAAATCAGTTGGCTGGTGAGTACATACGCGCTGGAACTGAGTTAGGGCAACACTCGTGTGCCCACCAATATGGCTCCGCGTGCCACCTGTGGCACCCGTGCCATAGGTTCGCCATCACGGGCCTATAAGATTCTATTTATTTATTTATTTATTTTTATTTGATTTGATTTGATTTATATGCCGCCCTTCTCCAGAGACTCAGGGGGGCTTACAATGCGCTAAGCAATAGCCTTCATACTTTTGTATCTTTATACAAAGTCAGCTTATTGCCCCCACAAACTAGGTCCTCAATTTACCTACCTTAGAAAGGATGGAAGGCTGAGTCAACCTTGAGCCTTGGTGAGATTCGAACCTGCAATAATTGCAGGCAGCTGGTGTTAATAACAGGGTGCTTTAGACCACTGTACTACCAAGGCTCTTTATTTATGGTGTTATTTCAAAGGGATCGTATGTTGGAATTAGGAGATTTAAAATAATGTTTTAGAGTTGCCTGTCATTATCATGGCCACGCAGGAACTTCAGTCTGAAGTCAAGTCTGCAAATCTAAGACTCATTTGGCAGCAATGAGTGGAATGGAATAGAATGGAGAGGGCAGGCTCAACTTCGAATATGACTTGTTTTTTAGCCAGTTCAGTTTTTATACATGCAGTATATAGGAACAGTTTTTCAACAATCAATGAAACCAGTCACAAGAGAACACTGGAAATGAATACCAGCTTGTCTTAAGTAACATTTAACTACTCTGCAGCATTTCCAGACTCACATTTCTATGCAGTGAAGATAAATTAAATCAAGATCAATAAGATAAATTAAAATACACCAATAACATAAATTAAATCACCATAGAAGGTAGACTCGTATGAGGGTGGAATGAAAAGTAATGCCTCTATAGCTCTAGCTTAAATACGGATATTTTAATAAATGAAATGAGAAAATCCCTGAGATGAATTCTTCAATTAATGGCATTTAGTTCTCCACATACTCACTTTCATTCACTGAGTATTACTGTCAATGATGACAAGCTTTTTTAAAGCTGTCCTGAAAGAAGTCCACACTTTTATCTTTCCAACCGACATTTCTCACCTCTTTATTTGGGTTAAACAAATAAAGCAATAACTTCAATTTTGGGAGATAGTGGAACTTGTATGACGTCAATCAGGACTATGTGGTGGATGGGGTAAGAGTGTGATACAGCTCTTGAGTGGCTTATGTTCTGTGAGAACTAATGTTGCCATGTTGCAGCAAATTTTTCTTCTTATACTTCTGAACTTTGCTTGGAGTTGGTTTTGAAGTTTCTTATGTGAAATTTGTCAGTTGCTGTCACAGATCATCCACTTTGTTCTAGATCACTCAAATCAACTCTTTCTAGCTTTCCCTTTTTTACATTTGGGTCCAACAACACATAATGCTCATGTAATAGAGTCATCACTATAAACCAGTGGTGAAATCCAATTTTTTTTTACTATCGGTTCTGTGGGCATGGTTTGGTGGGTGTGGTATGGCTTGGTGGGCGTGGCTTGGTGGACATAGCAGGGGAAGGTTATTGCAAAATCTCCATTCCCACCTCACTCTGGGGCCAGCCAGAGGTGGTATTTGCCAGTTCTCTGAACTACTCAAAACTTCCGCTACCGGTTCTCCGAACTGCTCAAAATGTCTGCTACCAGTTCTCCAGAACCTGTCAGAACCTGCTGGCTTTCACCCCTGCTATAAACCACCCGCATTTGATGATGATTTTTAGTTGGAGGGATTCTTTTAGCAGCCAAAAATTCAACCAGATGAGCACTCACTGCAGGCTTCCATTTCATGAATAATAGTAATACAGTCTTTTCTCACAAGAACTCCATGCCAACTGAAATTAAAAAAAAAAACAAATACTAAAGAAGGCCTCAGAGTTGATAGTTCATTAGTAGAGCTGATGAACTATCAATTAGTGGTATTGATGAACTATAACATTGGAGGCATTATTTTTCATTCAACATGCTTCATAATTTTTTTTTAAATTTGATTTATATGCTGCCCTTTTCCGGAGACTCAGGGCAGCTTACAATGTGTTAAGCAATAGCCTTCATACTTTTGTATATTTATACAAAGTCAGTTTACTGGCCCCATAATCTGGGTCCTCATTTTACTTACCTTAGAAAGGATGGAAGGCTGAGTCAACCTTGAAAAAACACTGTTTTTCATTTCTAAGCATGCTTTAAACTTATATATTCCATTTATTTCAGTTTAAAGGAAACAGAATACCAGGATCACAATGTAATTGTACCACACATATTGACATACTGAAATACAACTGTTGGTGCACTATATCACTGTTTTTAAAACCATACTGTACAAAACACTCTTTTTTGTGTGCTCATATTTTTTTAAAGAGATATACAACAAAATACTTTTTGGATTTTTTTCTTCCTAAGTAGGTTAGTACTTTAATTCCTAATCCATTTTGCATTGTAGAAATCCATCATTTTCAAAACTCCAGAGTGCTTCATAAATTTTAACCCATTTCTTTGGCTAGATGTGTAATTGTAAAATGAAATCTGGTTTTGTTAAGAAGTTACATTCAGAATATTTAAAAGATCACTAAAGCAAACAAACAAACAAAACCCGTTCCACATTTTGCAGTGGCTTATTCATTCATTATTTCCAATGTTTGGAATTATAGTCCAATATTGGAATTGCTTTATGAGAATGTTATTGCAGGAGAGTTTTAATAATTAAGACTTCAGGTTTAATACTGTACATATCCTTGTGTTCAAGTAAATCCCAAATTCAGTCAATCCCAGCTTTTTGTATCCCAATGGGCATCATTTTACTAGAACTGTCTGTCCGTAGTTGCTTCTTTGAGTTCTTTTAAGCTCCTGCTTCTGTCATTGGGGATAGTATTTATCTACTGTACCGTATCTGCTTCTTTTTTCGACTGCCTTTGATTTTGAACTCAATGGAGTATATCTCTGCTGACAGCATGTAAAGCTAACATAAGAGCTTATCTCAAAAAGGATACCTGATAATTAGGGGAAGGCCTAGAGAAGGAAAGGATACACAGATGGGCAAATAATGAAAGCATCACTGTAGCATCGCAATGCATGCTCTGCCTCTTTCTTACATGACATTGCACACATATACAAATGTGGTGGAGCTTGTCTTGTAATGCTGGGATGTTGCTTTTGAAGAAAAGCTTTGATTCTGTGATGCCTCTGATACTACAGCATTCAACACATACTTATTCAGAAGCAACATCCTAGAAATTTGATAAATCTCCATACAGACTAAAAAAATGCATCAACCTGTGGTGTTATTCTATTATTTCCTCATCCACTCGAATCTGACTTTAAAAAAAACAACCCATCAATGAATGAAAATCAAAACTTGCATAAACCTCGTGGATATGTCAACAGAAATGAAAAACAGTGGAAATGGTCAAAAGTCCAGATTTTCTTAAAATCTATCCAATTTTTTTGCTGTAAGATGATTGCCTCCCCCTTTTCTACCTTATATAGTCCTGAAACATCTACACTGAAATTCCAGCTAACATGGAGCCTGGATATTACAGGGGAAAAAAAAGATGATACATCCAAGCAACCTTCTCTGTTACTGCACTTACATTATGGAGCTGCATTCACTGGAGTTACAGTTGGCCCCCAAACTCTGTTGGCTTTTTACAAGATGTTAAAGATCTGGAATTCCTATATTTTGGTATTTGGGCTACAGGATTTAATGAGGACTATTGGTTGGTTGTTAATTGTTTCAGTGACTAAAATATTTGATTTTTTTTCAAACCTAGGCATTTGGTGTGCTTGTGTGTGTGTGTTTTATGAACTGTATTTTGTTCTTAGGTTTTCATTGATCATTAGCTGCCTAGAGTCACTATAGTCAGATGGGCAATTATAAACATTGTAGAATGAATGAGTGAATAAATAAATAAATGGCATACCACAGAATCATAGAGTTGAAAAAGATCTTATAGATGATCTCATCCAGCCCATTGCTCAGTGCAGGGGATCTGATAGATGACCATACAGCCTCTGATCTGATCTCACAAATATGCCATATTTTAAAACCAGTTTCAATGTCGTGGCTTAGAAATAGAGAGCTACCTTGCTGTTACTATGCAGCTAAAAATGGTAAAAACAATAAGGGACTGTGAAGAGATTTAAAGTGACTTTAAAGTGACTGTCAAAATGGCAAATGTCACTTGACATGAGCAAGTGTAAAGTGAGGCACTTTGGTGCCAAAAATCCTAACAACTCATACAAACTAATGGGATCAGAGCTAGCAATAACTGAAAAGGCAAAAGATCTTGGAGTAAAGGTAAACAGTTCAATGAAGGTATTGTCACTGTGTTCATCCACTGTAAAAAAAAAAGCTAACAGCACATTAGGGATAATAAGAAATGATATTGAAAATGGAGATGCGAATACCTTCGTGCCCTTATATAAATCAATGGTGCAATGAAATATTGGGTGCAGTTTTGGTCACTACCCATCAAAAAGGATATAGTGTACTTCATTATATTTCGGGTTGTTATATTTCACCCATAAAATATATGTTTAAAAAAAGAACATGGTGGAGCTAGAGAAAGTAAAAAAAAAAAGGCAACTAAGATGACCAAAAGGTTACAGCAGCCTCCCTATGAAGAAAGGTTGCAACACTTGGGCATTTTTAACATAGAAAAAAATGTGATTGGGAGGAGACGTTATTGGGGTGTAGATAAAGTGACCAATCATTCTCCTTTAGGGAGAACAGTCCTTCTTTTGTAAATTCTGTCCTCTTTCGAAAAGTGTCCTCCTACATGTCCTCTTTTTTGATATTTGAGGACTAATCTGTAAATCTCCATATTCGATTGATGCCGATCTGATCCGTTGCATGTGATGTGACATATTTGTATTTGACATGACGATTCGTCAAGGCTCGGTACAGTGCGGCGAGACGCAATTATGAGACACAGGAGAACTGTTTTGAGAGAGTACGTCGCGCGCAAGAGTGCACCATGCGCAAGAGTGCGCCACACGCAAGTGGCTTTGTTTACTTCTTACCGAAACACGACATGGCACACACGCACGCATTTGACTCACTATATTTCTTTAATTTATGATATTTTTTCCTTCAATTTATTTGTGTCCTCCTTCTCATTGTAAAAAAGTTGGTCACCTTAGTGTAGAGCAATATATATCTAGTGTGTATAAAGGGAACAAGAAGAAGCTATTTTTTCGTTTCTAATTTACTGGAACTAGAGGTCACACAATGAAATGGATTCTTGAGAGAATCAGGACAGATAAAAGGGTTGGTTTTTTTTTTTAACAGAACGTGTAATTAAATTTTGGAATTCACTACCACAAAATGTGGTGCTGACTATTAATTTGGCTGCTTTGATAAAAAAATAGGACTAATTGACGAAAACCATGGGGATTCATCATGACTATTAGCCTTGATGGGGAGTGTGACTGCCTCTGAAGGCCATCTGCTGAGAGACTAGAGGGCTTCCTTATGCAGTTGGCTGGATAGTATGAGGACAGACTGCTGGATGAGATGGGCCAGGGATCTGATCCAGCAGGGCATTGTTTGTGGATTTACATTCTTAATTCATATTGCAGTACTGTTGCCTACACTGGTGATGATAGTTTCAAACAGGTGTCTCTTCGTGAATGCTGGAAATCAAAACTGGGACATACTTACTAGAGGTAAATCACATGTTCTGGCCCTGAATTACAGCTCAAATAATTTGAGTTGTACTATTTGGTGAGAGAACTTTTCTTAACAGGCATAATGCCCATTTCTCTCATAAAGCTACAATTTCTCATTATTCCCAGGAATAGGAAAATATCAGTGTCGAACTTTGCTTGTGCATTTGCTAGATACCTTTTTCTTGCTTTACATCTCCCATCCACCCCCCAACCTGCCTCCCAATTTCTCTGAACTTTTCTTGTCCAATATGAACCTGTCTGGCTTTCCTCACTAACCTTTTCCTCTTCTTACTTATCTGTCATTTCACCCAGCAGCTACCACTCCAGTTGCTTCTGAGCTCTAAAGTAAGTCCTGACAAAGTGTCACTCCTAGGATGTTGCTCAACCCTCATGATTCACAGACAAGATCTATTGGTTGCAGATGAAACTAAGTGGTAGGATAGACTGGAGTATTTTTTTTCCCAGAGAAAAATTCCTGTTAAGCAGAGAGAGGAATGTGCTTGTCAGATCGGATGGCAACATTCATGCTTATCAACTTCACCTTGAGAAAGAGCTATTCTGTTCTAGAATTTTTGCAAATGTTTTCCTGGCTAGGGTTCAAAATCTATGTGCCACTACACAAGAAAAAAAAAACATGAAGCAAAAGGACTTGAAAATTAAGTAACAACAAGACCTCTTTTGTTCAATCAGTCAGTCCAGTCAATCAGTCTTATCCTTCTGCTATTGTCATTTGTTTTCCTTTCACAGGGAGTTTCTGTACCTTTGTCAAATAGCTGGAATTGTGTTTTTTGATACCACCTTAAAGTGAAATATTTCCCTTTCTCCTTTTTGCTTTATCTGTTGATGTCTTAGAAAAAGGCTACTGAAATTCGTGATCAGGACGGTGCGAAAGATTCATGGAAAATATAACCTAAAGCCAAGATCTGTTGGTTCTATAAGAAATGCAGGTATATCCCTTTTGCCCCCTTATTCCTTGATATATGATATACGAAATAGCAATATGGTTTCAGCAAGACATTTGAAGCTTCTGATCTTGCAGATCTGATCTTGCAAATTCCCAAAAACGTGATGTGATTTTCCAGATGATTGAAGACATCAACCCTCTCTGAACGTTTTAACTTTTCAGACATAGTAATGCAGTTTAGTAGTATTTTATAAATTTATTTTATGATAAGTTAGTATTTTCTAATACTGCTGACCTTGGAATTCTTGTGGATTGACTGCCTAAATTGAGTGCTTGGGATCTACTATACAATTATTCTTGTAATTACTATTGATACAGTTTGCCTTCCTTTTGTGGAAATATGTGAACCATATTTTTAGTCCATAACTGAAAGCATAATGCGTATTTATAGCCCAAGGTAAGAGTTACTTTGATAAGACAAGCTCACAATAAATTCCAACAGCTAGTTCACTTGCTATACACCTCAAAACTGGGTATCTCTTTATGCAGGAGAAAAACCTTATGCATTTATTTATTAAATTCATTTGTCGTCCATTTTGTTTCAGAGCAACTCTCTGGGCAATGTACAGCATTAAAAACCTTATGAGCAGAAGAAGCTGCCTTCCACAGATCAGGCTATTGCTCCACCTATTCAGTATTGCCGGAGCTATTTCAGGTTCTAGTTTTTCCCAGGCTTCCCTGCAAGTAAAACGAATCCGACAATGCACTCTTTTGCCTTTCTCTAATGGGGTTTCTGCTTTAGTCACTGGATTTTGCACAGTGTGATAAATCACCATTTGCTCCATGGAACAAGCAAGAATTGAGGTCACATTAAGACATGAACTCTGGTTTTGTATATTAAGACACAAACCATGGCTTCCAGGAAATACAACTTTCAGACTTGTGAGATTCCATTACTATAGCCTTACCCCCCCCCCCCCCCCCCCCCCCCCCCCCCCCCATCCCTTAACGGGTGCCTAAATGGAAACGGCCTCTTAAAAATGCAGTAAAAAAAGCAAAAAGCAG
>WNWU01000017.1:18612428-18668505 GCA_012654045.1 Ptyas mucosa | reverse complement strand
CCCCCCCCCCCCCCCCCCCCCCCACAATTTGGTCTACTTGGGAGCTGATTTTCAAGTCTTAAAGTACAAATTGCTTGCTGTGTCTTATTACCACCTGATTAGTTAGAGCAGATCCTTCCTAAGTTTCTTCCTCTGCCCATTACTCAATTGCAGTCACCTTCCTGTTTTATCTGATTGCTCTCTAGACAACATCTCTTCTCCTCACTTTCCAGGTCATTCTCATATTCCGTGGCAGTAATATAAGTGTTATGACCCAGGTGACCAAGGCAGACCTCTAGAGAGACCTTTATTGTTCTTAACAAATGGTCCAGCAAATGGTCCTCCAATGACTGGTAACAGTGGTGGGTTGCCCCCGGTTTGGACCAGTTCTATAGAACCAGTAGTAAAACTGGCGGGAGGCTCCACCCACTGACCCTGACGTCATCAGAAGCGATCTGTGCGATCCCGTTGCGAACCAGTAGTAAAGGTAAGTAGAATCCATCCCTGACTGGTAAGGCTTTAGCTCCATGCTAACCTGAAGGCAGCCATGCTTAGTCCCTCAAACAACAGCCCTTATAGTACAAATAAAGTCTATGGAGTAGGAGCTTGCTCACAGGGCCAGTTCCAGGGTTCCAAGTCCAGTCCACAAGGCAGAGTCCAGGCACAAGATAATGGCAGTCCTCAGGACAAAGAAAAGGTCCAAGGCAAGAAGCTGTCCCAAATGTTGGAAATGTAATCAGATTCCAGGTACTTATTATCATATGTGGTGGACATGTGTGAAGGCAAAAAAATTATGGACAAAAATACATATGTGGTTAGAAAAGATAATTAAGCAACATATAGATCTAAAGCCAGAAATATTCTTGTTAGGTATACTATCAGAAAGTTAAAATAAAGGGAGTACATATTTAATACTTCATGTGTTGACAGCAGCGAGAATTGTATTTGCACAATATTGGAAAAATGAGGACAATCCCCCCCCAGATGAAAATATAATTCAGAAAATATTAGACTGTGCAGAGATGGATAGATTGACATTAAAAATAAAATATAAAGCAGATACAGAATATTACTCAATATGGGATATGTTTTACCAGTGGTTAGATATAAGAGATAGAAATTAGAAGAAGAAAGATTATTACTATGTATAAGTAAAAGATAAGCTAGTATGACTATGATTATAAATAAGTTAACAATTATTATCAGTATCATTATAATTACAATTTTTACTATTACTATTATTATCAGAATGTTTGTCATTTCTCTGTTAAATGAAATGGACCCAGACAATACCCTGTTTTCAAAGTATGATTAAAATAAAAATTTTTTAAAAAGAGAGAGAAGGGCTAGGTCCAAGACAAAAGGAGAGGAACAATTCCAAGCAAGGCAAGGCAAACAGAACAGGCATGAGTCAAAGCCAGAGTGTAAGCCAAAGCAAACAATTGTTCCTGGCAAAGACAAACTTTGCACGGCTTTTCCTTAAGTTACTCCACTCCACATGTTCCTTGTGAGAAGGGATGGGGTGACCTTCTCCAGAGTAGCCTTGCAGCCCTTCTCTGAACTTGCCTATGCTCCACTCTCTGTGCCCTTGGATCAGTGGAGGAGGCAGCTGTTCCTCATTAGAGGAGATCTGCTATCTATCAGCACCACTGCCTGTCAGCAGCCAATCCTCCCTTGAGTCTGTTAAGGCAGGCAGCTCTGCATCTGGTTGACCAATTCTCCCAATGCCTGAGGGGCCTGGAGCAGAATCGTCCTCAGCCCCTGGCCTCTCCAAACATGCCAAGGGAGACGTGCCATCCCTTGTTGGACGGTCCCAATTCCAACTCCTCCTCTTCCTCTGAACCGGACTCTGTTGGGGCCATGACAATAAGCCAAGTTGCCTCCCTCATCTATAATCAAATCGTGGATAAGGTGGGCTCTATTACAAATCAAACTCGCATTAAGCAGCAGCCACTGAAACGCCAGAAACCAAAAGTGCTGAAATCAAGCACAAGACACTAATATTAAATACAAGATATGTCTTTCCTGAGAGCAGCCTGCCCTCTGTCTACCACAATTCTTCCCCATGCCCATCACCACTACAATGCTCTCCTCTATCATCTCTCCCCTCTCCCTATCTGGCTCCACTCCCCACAAGCCTTCCATCCATAGGGCACTGGGAACCACCTGCATCCAACTTTACAATCTAGGCAGAGAGGCTCTAAGCAGATTCTGGTGCTTCTGGCAAACATTCGGCATCTCCATTATATTTTTCTAACATTTGTTTTATGTATAAAAATGTGTTATGGTTCCTCTTACACATAGAGAAGTCACTGTGCCTGAGTTGGGTGACTGTATAAATTTGTTTAATAAATAGATATTATAGAATCTACCAATAAATGATGTCAGCTGGTGGATCATGCCAGAGTTCAGAAATTAAATACAGTCAAGGCCTGGTGGGAGACTACTAAGCAACCCTAGAGCTGTAAGCAAAATAAACCTAACCTAATCTAACCTAACCTAACCTAACCTAACCTAACCTAACCTAACCTAACCTAACGTAACCTAACCTAACCTAACCTAACCTAACCTAACCAAACATCCCAGAAATTAAAAAATCCTTTAGAAAGCATTGGAGAGTTTGGGGAAGTAGCTGGTTTGAAAATTAATAAAGAAAAGACAAAGATAATGACTAAAAATATGTTGGAAAAAGCAAAAAGAAGAATTGATGGAGATTTCAAATATGCAGGTCACGAATAAGGTAAAATATTTGGGGATACAATTGACAGCAAGGTGTAGTTCTCTTAAGGAAAATAATTGCAATAAGGTTAAGCGACAGATAGGACAAGATTTGGAAACATGGGAAAACTTGCAACTATCTTTAATTGGGAGAATTGCAACTATTAAGATGAATATTTTGCCTAGAATTTTGTATTTATTTCAGATGATTCCGATAAAGTTGGACAAGGATTTTTTTACAGATTTGAATAAAATGATATCGAAATATATTTGGCAAGGGAAAAAGGCAAGAATAAAAAGTAAGTTGTTACAAGATGCTAAAATGAGGGGTGGTTTTGGTTTAGCTAACTTTGAACTTTATTATCAAGCAGCTAGCTTAATGTGGATTAAAGAATGGATATTATTAAAAAATACTAGATTATTAAATTTGGAGAGACATGATTTGTTGCTGGGATGGCATGCCTTTTTGTGGTATAAAGGAACTAAAATACAGGGGTACTTTAGAATACATAAAGTATGTGAAGCTTTATGGTTGAATTGGGAGAAGATTAAAAAATATCACTATTTGAAGGTACCAGTCTGGATATCCACAATTGAAGTATTCTCGTATTCAGTGACGTTTAAAGGGGAAGAAATTATAAGATATAAGGAATTATTGGATGAAAAGGGTGAACTTAGAAAACTTCCGGTGGCTTCGCGGTTCGTTGACGACGCCTAGAAATGGGCGCCCGCTTCCTCGTTCTGTAAAAGCTCCCGAACAGCTGACAAACGCTGTCGGGAAGCTTGGGAAAGCTCTCCCCGGGCAAAGGGGAGAGTGAAGAGCAGGCTGGTGGGGGTAGAGTTCCCCAAAGCCCCCCAGGAAAAATTCTGGGGTGCGAAGAAGGGGAACTCCCCAGAAGCCAGCCAAGAAGCTCCGGACCTGGAACGACTCTGCCTTGATGCAGAGCGAAACGACGCGACCACACCAGCAATTAAAATCATCTTTGGGTAAAAAAATAAAAGCATTAAGATTTATTTTTAATTTTATTTTGAATTGTAACTAAGAAGCTGGCTGAACAGAGCAGGAGAGCAGGAATGGATTGCATAGTCTTTAACTCCGTCTGAAAACTTTGAAAGGGAAAAAAAATGGTGCTTAGTGAAAGTGATTGTTAGCGCTTGTTACATTTGTAGCAGACAAAGAGCCATGAAGAACGTTTAGAGCTGACTTGGAAAAGCTGGAATAATGGCTCAAGTTGGACCTGCAGGATCATGGTTTTTGGATTTAAAAGATACTCAAATTGGATTTGCAAAGATTTTTCAAGAGCTTTCAGACTTGATTACCTCTAATATTTTGGTTTTAATTCAAAAGAAGTCTGACAATGAAATGTGGTTGGGGAATCCAGAGGATGTTATACAGCAAAGTTCACAGAAGGAGACACAAGATGCAGGGACCTGTATGTTGGTGAATATGGTTCAAATGGAAGCTCTGGTGGACATTCCTAATTTGTTTATAGAAGAATTGCAATTGAATAAATCAACGCAAGTGGAAGAACTATTTGGCAATTGGAGGTTTGATACACAAAGGAATAGCCTGCTGGACGATATAAGTAAAAAATGGTGGAACCAGAATTATAAATTCAAGCTAAGGGAGCAGATTATTAAACTAAAGGGGATTTTTATGATATATCAGCCTCAGGGCAAGTTTAAGAAGTTAGGAGGGCCTGAAGGAATATGGAAAGAACTATGGCAAATAAAGGATTGGAAGAAATTTAAGAAGAAGATGAAAGACTTTTAATAATGATGGTTTTAAAGGTTATGGATGTTTTATAGGTAAAAATGGATAATGCTCTTTTGTTTCTCTTCTCCTTTTTTCTATTATTATAATGCCTAAAGTTAAAAATAATTTACTCTCCGGAAGGTTGGGGATTTATATTTATAATGATTCAAGAAGTATTACTGATGTTTAATTTTAATAAGTTAAAAAGATGGTTTATAATTTTAGCTTATTATAAGAAAGATGGTTAATAACTTTAGTTTTATTATTGTTGGAAATGTAAAATTCGAAATGTATAATTTTAAAGTTACCTTTTTTCATTTTTTTTAAAGGATTTAAGGGATTTGTTTTTATTTTTATTTTGTGAAAAATGTTTAATTTTAACAAGTTAAAAGATGGATAATAATTTTAGTTTTGCTATTGTTATAAAGGTATAATTTTGGGGTTATCTTAGAAAAGGAAAAAAAACATGTATAATTTTAACAAGCAAAAAGGTTTAAAAGGTTTGCCTTTTTTTTCTTTTTTCCTTTTCCCTTTTTTTCTTCTCTTTCCTCTTTCTTTTTTGAGCAAAATGCTTAACTTTAAAGTTAAAAAGAAGGATAATAATTTTAGTATTATTTTATTTTTTTAAAAAAAATACTGTACAATTTTAATAAGTATAAAGGATGGACAATAATTAAGGTTTTAATATAGATGTTGGGGGAAAAAAGGTGTTGGTGAAAGGCAGGATATCTGTTTGGGACTCTGTCTTTGGTTTTCTTTTTCTTTTTCTTTTCTTTCTTTTTCTTTCTTTTTCTTTTATTATTGGTGTTTTTATTTTCTATTATCAAAGTTATTCATATTTTTTAGGGAGGCTGATAAAGTTTAATTTGGGGAGTTAAAGGATTTAAGGGAAATTTTGAATTTTTCTTTAGTATGTTAGTATATTTTAGTATATGTTATGTTTGTTATTGTAACACCCTGTTACTGCTTGGGGAGGTCAAGGTTGGGGAGGGGAGGGTTGGGGGTGAGGGAGAAAAGATTTTATATAAATGTAAACACAACAGGAAAATTTGAAATGTAATAATGATAGTGTAAAGTGTTTAATATTAAGAATATGAAGGGGTGGGGGGATGGGGAGAAATGTTTAATTTTGTTTGTAAAACTTTTTCAATAAAAAAAAAGAAAAGGGTGAACTTAAACTAAAGCAAGATACAGAAGATCAAGGATATAAGATGGATTGGTTTTCATATATGCAAATACTTTCTAGATATCGAGAAGATCTCAAACAAGGAGGTTTGTATAATGACTTGACTAATTTAGATAAGATCTTAATGGGCTCTGATGATCATGTAATTAAAAAGCTATATGGTTATTTATTAGAGGTTAAACTGGAAGAAGAAGAAGCTAAAGAATCAATGATAGCATGGGGGAAGAATTTTGGCTATGGTATTTAGAGAAATGGCAAAAATTTTGGTCACATAATTATAAAATGACAATGTCTACAGCATATAAAGAGAATTCGTATAAGATGTTTTACCCCTGATGAGGATAGCCAGAATGTTCGAGAGTAAATTGGAGAAGTGCTGGAAATGTCATCAGACCCCAGGATCCTATTATCACATGTGGTGGTGTAGAAGCAAGGAGATATTGGACTAAGATACACACGTGGTTGGAAAAAATGATAAAGAGACATATTGACTTTAAACCAGAGATATTTTTATTAGGGATCGTCCCGGAGACATATAATAAGGAACTGCAATACTTAATTGTGAATCTTTTGACAGCAGCCAGAATTGAATTTGCTAAAAACTGGAAAGGAGAAAAGTTACCTAATGATGAAGAAATTATTAAGAAAATGATGGAATGTGCTGAAATGAGTAGACTGACATTTGAAATACGAGAGCAGGAAGATAGACAATATTATTTGATATGGGATTTATTTTATCAATGGATGGAGAATAAGAATTGGAGATAATTATGATATAAATGGATGTTGAAACTTTTGGAAATAAACTAGCATGTTTAGTGATAAATTGAAGAGAGGAGGAGCACAAAAAATGTTACCGATTGATACACTGTCTTTAATTGTTTGAAATGATAATGTTTTTATGTTTTGTTTTTGTTTTTTTAAAAAAATAAAAAATAATCTTTAAAAAAAAGATTAAAAATTAAAAAATCCTGCCCTGTCCATTAGAAGATGCTTAGGAACAGAATGGGATGTGCCATAAGGGCTTGGAAGTAATCAAAACCGGTGAAAATATCCTCTGGGTGAGGATAGCATACTTTTATCAAAACAAAGTCACCGCTGGGGAATTAGGGAGGAATCCTGAAACAGCCTATATATTTATATGCAGTATACCATTTAGAATGGGAATATCTTTTTTTTAAAAAAAACATATTTTTGATTAAACTCAGTATTATTATGCAGCTCATGATGAACTATGCAAAATCAGATTTTCATTTTAAAACATTCAGAAACACTTGCTGTATTGCAAAACATTTTTTCCATCTCAAATATCACAAAAGGTTTTAACCTTCAACAGCATTTATTTTTAATGGCATACATGAAAGAGAGTGACATTACACTTCAAAGCTGCCGAGATGATGCATTTGCAATCATAGTGTCATAGGGAGATCTATAAACAGCAGTGAGGAGACTTAAAGTGCTTCTGCATTTCCCCCCCATTTTTAAAGCATAGTTCCACTTTCAGTAATAGCCAATCCTGGGAACATCCCATCATTGGGATATCATGGCAACTTTATGCTATAATACGAATGGAGGGTTAAATTCAGTATTTGCCTATCTTCCTTCAACAACAACAAAGTCCCCAAATACTGAGATGAACATTATACAGAGATCAAAATAAGACATGCATACAATCACTTGGTGGTGGAAATCAATGGAGCAAGTTTCTCAATAAATATAAATGTTATGCAATCTAAATGTCTATGGAGATTCTCAGTCATCCAGGTCATGGTTATCCCAAAGGTCCTTTTTCAAAAGGCAACTGGACTTTGTTTTTTCTTGAAGTTTTTCACTTCTCATCCAAGAAGCTTCTTCAGTTCTGACTGGATGGTGGAGGATGGAAGAATTTATATTCCTTGCAGACGTCTGGTCATTAGCACTTTTTCTGAGAATCATTGAAGCCATTTGGAGGTTTATTATGCAATCTAGGATCAAGTTGCAGACAAGCAATTGCCCATTAACCTACCTAAGTCAACACCAGAGGTGGTTTTCAGCAGGTTCTGACCAGTTCTGGAGAACTGGTAGCGGAAATTTTGAGTAGTTCGGCAAACCGATAGTAAAAATTCTGATTGGCCCCGCCCCCATCTATTCTCTGCCTCCCAAGTCCCAGCTGATTGGGAGGAAATGGGGGATTTTGCAGTAACCTTCCACTGGAGTGGGGAGGGAATGGAGATTTTACAGTATCCTTCCCCTGGAGTGGGGTGGGAATGGAGATTTTACAGTATCCTTCCCCTGCCATGCCTACCAAGCCACGCCCACAGAACCGGTAGTAAAAAAAATTGAAACCCACCACTAGTCAACGCAGATCATTTGAAGAAGCAAATCAAGTATATGCTTTATCTTTTCCAATTCACACCAACAGAATGCTAGAATTTAGCCCAAGATACCAATTAAGAAATGAGCTCTGATGGAATGTCCACCTGCAGACATTCCATCACAGTTCAGGGGGAGACTTTTGGCAATACAAAGTTTTCCCAGAAAAAAAAAACTGGATTAAGAGACTGCAGTCCCAAGTGGATGGGGGAGAGGGGAAAAGATTCAGGATAGTCATACTCTAGAATCTCTCAGAAAATATATCTAGTAAGTTAGAAAGTTGTTAAGGATATTCTTGGCTAATAACCGATGTTGTGGGTTATTGAGCAGATTACCTTTGAGTTTATGCACGAAAGTGACTGAGAATGATTGTGGATAATAACAGTTCACATACAAACAAATTGGGTTTTGATAATATATTACTTTTAGGGAAAAAGCAAAATCATAGTCCAAAAACATTCCAAATCATACACATATAAAATGAGATAAAGATCAGTCCAGGGATATTTTCCAATATAAAGTCTTCTTACCAGTTGTAGAAAAATACAATAAAATAGATCTTCTTTAGTTTCATTCAGGAACACAGTTCAATATAAAACAGTCAGTAAATAGTAGAAAAGCAATAAATAGCCATGATCAAGCAATGATCATGCAGAGAGATCAAATATAGAGTTACAGCATATCAGCAGGTCAAATGGTGTAGTGTCCACACAAACCATCATTCAGCTCTCCTTAAGTACATTGGCTACGGAGCTCAGCCAATCAGGATGCAGGATGATGCAACAGAGTTTTTAAAGCTACATAATACTTTTAGCTACAAACACACAATGTTGGTTTATATATTTCCTGACCAACCAGTTGGGTAATAACAATTTCCTAATGAAAGTTATAGCTTTAGTTTGGCAAGATTTCATCTGTTAGGTGTAAGCTAATAAAGGATCAAACGCGACTGGATCTCACTGTCATGTCTTTAGGTTTGTACAAATTACCTTCATTTTGAAGATTCTCCTTTGAAGGAAAACATGTGATGGAGTGCACTAAATCGGATAGAAGGTTTGTGCTGACTTTCCATTAGAAACTATTCAATGGCTACTTCTTGCCCTTGAAGATGCTGTTACATCAATGAAGCATGTGTGTTGACAAAGGGGGGAAAGGGACAAATAACTAGCATGTGTTGTGACATCACAGCACAGACTTCACACCTTTTGAACTTGCATCGAGACATCTCACACAAGTTGGTAAGGAGAAGAGCTTGCATTGTGATGTCACGATGTATGGTTCACTGTTTCGACAAAAGCTCTGCTTCTGCAGTTCTTTGGGGTATAAAAAGACTGAGGGAGTAGAAAATTGCAAAGGGCTTGATAGCAAAGAAGAGGTAAGGTTTGTCCATCACAATCCTCACCACAATTCTGCCAAGACTCTTCCTGGCATAGCCCCACTTTCTTTCCCTCTGTGTTTCAGGGTGACTGAGTAACTCTTCTACCTGGGGCAGGCAATTGAACTCTTCAGAGGTATATTTCACAGAGCAGAGAAATTAATTTTGTACTAAGGGATGTAATTCAGAAATTAACTTGCACTTTCATTTTAAATGTGTCATTGTTAATCAATTTTTAAAAAGCTCATTTCAAGTTCAGGCATGATTAACTTGAAAAGCTGAAACTGTTTCTTGTTCTGTTTGAGAACTTTTGAGTCTCAAGCTCTAAAGAACTGTCAAGAGAGCTAACCTCTCTGAGTCTTGAATTGAGCAATGCAGTAATACAGGGTTGGGGTAATCTTTTCTCACAGTAATAGAGACCCAGTGTTATTATTATTGTTGTCTCATAAACTGAACAGCTCTGTAAGTAATATCTGTATTTCAATATTATGGTTAGAAGAGTTTGTTTTATTTTATCTTTTATTTTATCCTCCCCAAAAGTATTTTGTTCAACTCTTATGAGATTGGTCTATTTTCCAAGGAAGGGCAGAATATGTCTTTATATTATATATCCAAAAAGTTGCATTACAGATATTATTTCATATAATTCCCCTCCAAAAAACCAAAAATGCTGGAGAAGCCTGAAACTCGGAAAAATCAGCCATCAATAGGCACATAGAGATAAAGAGCATCTACATACCATTCAAAAGAGATAATCAAAAAAGCCAAAAAGGAAACAAAAAGACCAAAACACCTCCTCCCAACAATCAACACTTAGATGAGCAGAGATCAACAAGATTAACATTAAACCCAAAATCAAGAGGGACTAACTACTCAGATAAATAAGCTAACAACAGCCTAATTAAGGAAACAATAAGTAAACAACAGCCTAATTAAGGAAACATCTAGACCACATCCACCAAGCCTGTCAGGGTAAGTCACTAGTATATAACAGCAGAGCAAACCCCACTCTCTTTTAGCATTGATGATGTTACCTAGTTTGGTAATGAAATACCTGCAAGAAAAAAGATCAGGCTCTGAGAGACCAAGGACCCCACAGTTATGTGGCTTCTGTCCCATGGCAAACCTTGAACCCTGATTAAAAGGCATACAGATAATTATCATTTAGTTCCTGTCACTGCCATGATCATCCAATCTATCTATCTATCTATATATAAAAGCAAAATACCACTCACGCATCATCACAAAATCTCCAGAACTGTAAAGCCTACAAAAGCCTATGTTCCTCTTGGTTTCTAGGTGCTCACTAAGAAACAATTTTTTTGAAATGACAATTAGAGCATTAGTATTTCATATATTGCTAAGGAGTTCTACTCCCCCTCCCCACCTGAAAAGAAATCTGTTCCAAATGCAAAACACAAGCAGAGGAGAGGAGTTTCAGTTTTACTTTCAGGGCAGCAAGCAACTTTACTATGAACAGTTGAGTTAAGCCACAGCCAGGCTCCTTCCTGTCTCCTTCTTGCTCACACAGCAAATACTGTTTCACTTTCCAAACAGCCCTCTGATGCTAAGGAGTTCTACTCCCCGCCTCCACCTGAAAAGAAATCTGTTCCACACTCTGATGCTAAGGAGTTCTAATCCCCCTCCTCACATGAAAAGAAATATGTTCCAAATGCAAAACACAAGCAGAGGAGAGGAGTTTCATTTTCAGTTTTACTTTCACGGCAGCAACCAGGGGATAGGATAGGGGAGGCTTCTGTGGGGCAAGGCTGAGGGAGAGAATGGGATAGGATGAGGGGTGAAATGCTCCCGGTTCGGACTGGATCAACCAATCCGGTAGCGATGGAAGCGGGTGGTTTGGAGAACCAGTAGCAAACATCCCTGCCCACCCCCCCATTGCCCAGCTGAGCCACGCAATCATCAGAGGCTTTTTTTTATTTTTAAAAGCATTTTTTCTACAACTTCTTTGGCTGAAAAAATGCTTTTAAAGGTTTTTTAAAAAGCCTCTGATGATTGCGTGGCTCAGCTGGGATCATCAGAGGCTTTTAAAAGCATTTTTTCTACAACCTCTTCGGCCGAAGAGGTTATAGAACAAATGTTTTTAAAGGGAAAAAAAACCTCTGCTGATCCGGCAAGTCAGCTGGGATCGTCAGAGGCTTTAAAAGCATTTTTTTAACAAATGGTTTTAAAAGTAAAAAAAAAAAGTTGGCCACGCCCACTCAGTCATATTACCACCACCACCAAGCCACGCCCACAGAACCGGTAGTAACAAATTTTACATTTCACTACTGGATAGGATAGGATAGAGTTCTGTGGGGCAAGGCTGAGGGAAAGAAGGGAAGAGGAGAGGCCAATCGTAACTACCCATTAATTGTCAAGCTGTAAGTGTCGATTTATCAAGCCCCATCACATAGTTTTGCAGCAGAGCACGGGTATTCAGCTAGCATATACATATACAAGATATATATATAAGTATAAATTAGCATAAATTATATCTAAACCTAAAATGAGAAAAGAAATTGATTTTACAGTTAAAATCGAGAAACTGCCTACTGCCTATCAAGGGACTGTGATACATTTTTCTCTGATCCTACAGGTCATTCCGCAATATTTCAACATTTTTCACCCTCAGTCTTTCTTTTGGGATCTGATTCTCTTGGAATCTGAAACAAAAAGTGGTTTGTCCACATCTTAGAAACCTGGGCAAGACTTCAGTACTAGAGTTTTGTATATCTTTACAAATACTTAATATAGGAGGATGTGTGCTATCAATCAAGTTCCCAGACCTTCCAAGATAAACTCTGTTTTACAGTTTCCCAAATAAACTGCTTTGGGTAAGGCTTTGCACCAGTGGTGGGTTGCCCCTGGTTCGGACCGGTTCGCAAGAACCGGCAGTAAAACTGGCTGTGGGCGGGTGTCATCATAGGTGATCTGCGCATGTGCATTGTTCATGCGCGATCCTGTTGTGAACTGGAAGTAAAGGTAAGTAGAACCCACCCCTGCTTTGCACCTTGTCACTTCAGAAAATTCTTCTGAAATTGGGACATGTTCTTCTATTGAATAGATAATGTGCTGGCTTCAAGAAAGAATGGATTCTATCAACATAATGACTTGGAACCAGTTATGTATCTAATCCATGATTTTATTCATATCCATTATCCTTTGTTTAATATTGGCTCTGGCATTTTCTAACCTTCATGAGAATTACTTGATCTAGAAATTACCTTACAAGGAAAGCAAGACAGAGGGTTGCCTTCCAATTTTAAGGCAGATTCTAGAAACTCCCTAAGTAATTTTATGGAAACAGGAACCTTTGAGAGTAATAATTCTACACTATTTACTATTAACCCCTCATCTTCTCCTTAAACTCTATGTATGTACCCACATAATGGTACAGTTTTAGGGTGAACATACTGATACAATTTTGAGGTGAAAATGTTTATTATGGCAGTGCACACAAGTAATATGCACAGACCTGGATATACAACCCATGGCAAATAACAATAGTACATAGCACCATGCTTCATTTTCTTCTGGTAACATATACTCCTTTTGTATGAATCTGTGGAAGTAACAGTAACAGTAATAGAGTTGGAAGGGACCTTGGAGGTCATCTAGTTCAACCCCCTGCTCATGCAGGAAACCTATACTAGGGATTCAAACCGCCAAACTGCTGACCTTTCTGATCGACAAGCTCAGTGTCTTAGCCACTGAGCCACCTAGACAGGCTGCTAAATACCACCAAACTCAGCAGAGCTTACAATGGATGACATAAGTTCAATTGCAATTACTGCAAGTTCAAATTTCACCAGGCTCAAGGTTGACTCAGCCTTCCATCCTTTCTAAAGTAGGTAAAATGAGGACCCAGATTGTGGGGGCAATAAGCTGACTTTGTATAAAATATACAAAAGTATGAAGGCTATTGCTTAATGCATTGTAAGCCGCCCTGAGTCTCCGGAGAAGGGCGGCATATAAATCAAATTAAAAAAAAAAAAATTGGAGAAGCAGGCCAAACTTTAAAGAAAGATTTTCACTCAGCCAGAATGCAGCCTTTCAACATTAGATAAGAAAGACCAACAATTATGTGTAGTCTGTTTGAAAGTGAAAGCCAACTTCGGTGCTCAGCTCAAACAAAAATACAGTACAGCATACCCATTAAATTACAAAAGTACTACGGTTTGAATCTGGATAACTGCTGGCATTTCTGAAATTACATAATTAGAAATGCTCATCTGACTGAACCATCAGAGTCACTCTGATCACAGCAATTTCTTTCTGTTTTGTAGGGATCACCCAGCAGGGAGTAGCCTGCAAGCAAGATCTTTTATCTAAAGAGTATTTAAGAAGTATGCATTCTGAAGCAAAGAAGAACCTCAAAAATGGCAACCAGAAGACTCTGGGAAAGGGGCTGGATTTTACAGAGGAGCTACAGAAAGAAAGCCTGTTAGTGAGAAATGGCAGTGAAGGGGAAAGAAGTGATCACTGGGGAAACAGCATGAATGGGGAATAGGCTTTAAAACAACTAATCGTGTTAAGGGAATAGCAATGAAAACAGGAAAAACACCCATAAAGCACTCAGTGGGGGAAATAGCAGTGGGGGGAAAATGGCTGTGAGGGGGGAAATAACAGTCTCTGAGAAATAGTACCTGATGAGGAAAGAGCATTTAAGAAGAGGGAATAGCCACAAAGAATCCCTGGAGGCTAATGAAGGAACATTGCAGTGTTTAGGGATGAGGGCAAGTCTGGGATCTGCTCTCTCCAAGCCTTTTTCTTGGCTTCAGCGAGAAGTTTGGGCAAGCAGGAGAGAGGGATGCTGGTGTCCAAGCTTTGGTCAGAAGTCAAGAGTTCAACAGCAGCAGCAGCAGAAGGCGAAAGGAAAAGGGGGACTGAACTGTGAGCCTGTAAGTAAGAGAAGGACGGAAAAAGGAGAAGAAAGCTATGTAGATAATAGGATGGGAGAGGGAGAAGAAGAACCTAAGCATCATTTGGTGGTGCTTTCTTACTTGTCAAGCTCCTGAGTTAATGATGGTGGATAGACTCTCCAGCAGCTCACTGAAAGATGGAAGGAAGGGAAGAGGTTCCTATCAACATTACTCACCGGTATTTTGGGGCCAGGTTAGCTCTGAAGCTGGGCGTTCAAAGCAGTTCAGGGGTAGACATTGACATAGTCCTGCTGTGCAGCAGATTAAGTAAGATCACCTGTTTTTTTCCAGGCTTCCCAGCTCAGCAGGGTGTTGTGGCCTGTCGGCCGCCGGCCCCTCCAGCAGCCAAATCAGAGGAGGGGGAGGCATGGGAGTCAGGATCAGAATCAGGGAAACCTGAGTGCTCCGAGGGGGAAGAAGGAATGGAGATGGCAGAGAGAGAGAGAGAGAGAGAGAGAGAGAGAGAGGCGGAGCCTGGGCCGTCCGTCAGCCCTCAGATGGAGAGTCAACAGCCCCCAGTTCTGGAGGTGACTGATGAGGAAGATGAGGAACAGCTGGGTCCAGTACCTGATGTGCGGATGTGCAGAAGGCAGAGAAGAGGAGAGCAGTGGAAATCTATGGACTGATCTTTGGGAGGAAGAGCCATTGCTGCTAACGAAGGCCCACCGTAGCTCTGGGGATAAAAGGCAGGGGGCAGAAATGAATAGGTGTGGCAGTCAACTATTCATCTTCCAGATGGACAAAGTTGTTAGCCTGTGTTGAGAGAGAAACTTTTTGCCGGGGCTGCCGGCACTCCTAATAAAGAAATCTTTGAGTTAACTTCAGAAGGTTTGTCGTGTTGTCGTGAACACAGGAGCTGCTCCAGACAACACATTGGAGGGACTAAGCTGAGCTTCCGGTCAAAGCAGCCTTTGACTAGATCCAATTAACTCCCTTCTGTGTTCATTGATGGAAAATATCCCAAATTTCTCTTCCATGAATTATTTTGCCCTTCTCTATGGTATGACTCCCATACCATAGAGAAGGTGCAGATGTTCTATTGCATTGCTTTTTTTCTATTCAACTTTGCACAATTTGGGATAACCATTGATATGTCTCCTAGTTCTAGCAAATCATAAAATCACTATTATTCATATATAGTCAAATTTTGTCTTGCTGCTCTCAGGATGAATGTCAGCTCTCTGAGTTAAACCAGATAAGGAACCAAAGTTATTGATGCTCATTTTATTTATCTTCCAAATCTGAATGAGCCTCCCCCTCCCCCCCTCTTCCTAAAGACAATCAAGGAGAATACATCAGAGATGTTTTTTCAAATTTCATTTCCTGCTCTGAACTTACAGTCCTAATGTTTGATAAAGAAACCCTAGCTAATTAATCACATAAGTTTAACCAACTTTGACCAACTGACCGAATCAAACCAATTAAAAACTGGTTTGAAAACCATGTACTTGAAGAAAGAGTCATGCAATAGCAGAATATCAGAATACAATATCAGAAGATGGCTGCTTTGAAGTACTTTCTCCTCTGAATTAGAGAAAAGAGGACTTCTCTCTGCTAGGGCCACCCATCCACAGTTCATTTCAAACAATTACAAACTTATGTAAAAATCCGCTACTATTTGAACTTTATCAGTGGCTTTTTAACTGATTTTTAAGTCAAACAAAATTACAAATTAATTGGTTAAAATGTAAACTTAACAGGAATCCTTTCTGGCAGCAGTTACTTCCTGTAAGGAACACAAAGAGAAATCATCAAAAGAAACACAATAACCTCTTTAATTAACTACAATGGCCCAGGTTAAAGGAGCTACAATGCCTCTTTGTAATGAAGCAGAGATATAAATTCTCGTCTATAGATTTAATTCAAATTTTGTGGCTTAACCTTATTGCACAGAATGAAATGACCATAGGCAAAAAAAAATTGTACCTGTACCACACAGGTTGCTGACAGGCTTCCAGAATCAAAAGGAATTGACTTTCAGCAAAAGACCTTGATTGGGGTCTTAAAGCATCATATATTTAGGTTTCAGTGCAGTATAGCACAGTTAGTATAGAATAAACCCCAATGAAACTTCCTTTGCTGCCTGAGATTACATATGGACCATCTTGTCCTTGTCCATCTTAGAGAGTTGCTATGCCAGCGCCAACTGATAGGGGATGTATAATAATGTTTTGGGGTCATATTTTTGGGAAAAGATAAAGGTGTCTTAAATTAAGCTCAAACTCCTGGTGATTGCACCCATACTCTTTACTTGCTAGTATTATAGAAATGACTGGCTATAGTCTTCTTCCATTGTTTTTTTTTTAATGAAAATTGGTTGATTTTCAAAATCAGGACAGAAAGATTTTTTTAAAATTATCTTTAAAAAAGTTTGTCAGTTGTTCTGAGCTAGCTGAGGGCTTAAAATACTTAACTATAAATATTGTATTATAGTTAACAAACTTGGCAAGTAAAAATCTGGTTTTGTACCTCTGTATATTCAACCACACCAATACCACTAAGCCAGGATTTCTTTCTGACAGATTCCTCATTTTTAACTGTTACATTGTGAGGCGATTCAACAGAGTTTTCTTGCTATTGAATGTAGGCTTATCCACTGAATTTGGTGAATTTGCCAGTGGGAATGTTGTTCAGTTTGGTTTTGGTAAGAATTTACCAATATCTGAATGTTTCTTCACACATGAAATGGAAAGAATTTATGATTATTTAAGCCAAGTGTTGAAGAAAATACAGCTGCAATATTTATTCCTAATACTGGATTCTTAAAATAAGTTTCACTATTTCAGATGCAAGAGAAATCTGTCTGGTTTGTGATTTAATGTGAAGTTTCCAAATCTGTGAATTAGCACACAAAGCAAGATAAGGATTTTTTTAAAAAAACCCACACATTTCTTTTTCCAATGTGCTTTTGTTTTACAATCAAAATACACTAAATGCATGTGTTTGTGAAAATGCAAAACTATATGGTATTACAGAAAATAACTTACAAATGTTGTATATATTAGATGAACGACTGAGTCCATCTAGTGTTATCTCAAGCAGAAATTGGCATAAGTCTAGGTAGTTGGAACAGACCATGAAGATGTCATATGCATCATGAGATCATTGTACTAATGACATAAATTATTAATTTGTGTCACTTGCATCGTGATGCAAATGACATGTACTACGTAATTGTCATTTGTGCAATCATGTCAGGATAAATGGGAAATTAGTTGCTACCCCCCCCCCCCCGATTCTCATGGGCATACATATATGGAAGTGAAATGAATTCCTTGAAGAATCTAACTATTTCGTTCCCATGGTTTTCTTGTGCAGACAGTGAAAGCCAGCTACCTTCAGGTTTATTGTTAAGACTGACAGTCTCAGACAATTTCTTCTTATTTAATGAAAGCATGAAAAGAACACTCCAGTATACAAACCGAGATACTGATTAAATGGATTAAAATTTGATTAGAAGAATGGAAGAAAGAAATAGCTACTCAGAATCATTGAGAGTTGGACAGCAATTATTAGGGTTCGTCGCACAGTCAGCCAGATGTTCCAATTGGATATGGCATTTTCATCCACTATTATTGCTCATCGCATAGTCAGCCAGATGTTCAAACAGGATTTGGCATTTTTGCCTACCTATCAAATCTTTTCCAAGGACCTGGGATAGGCAGATCTGGATATTTGATGGCATTACAGACACCATCGCAGGATGGAAGCTGTTCCAAGTAAAGCCACCTTTTGCAATTGACTGGTGGTGAATTTGTCAGTGCTGATGGTGTTCAGATTGTGTTCCAGTTGTTTTGGGATTGCACCCAAAACAGGCCCCCATTACTGTTGATTGGTCACGTAGCCAGATGGTGAGACTGGATTTGGTATTTTTATCCACAAATAGAGTCCTTTCCAAGGGCCTGAGATAGACAGATGTAGATGTTTGATGGTGTTAAAGATATCATTATGTGATGTAAATTGTTTCAAGTAAAGTTTTCTTTTTGAATTGACTGATGAATATTTTTTGTCAAGGCTGATGGTGTTCAAGTGGTGCTTCAGATGCTTTAGGATTGATCTTCTCTGATTCTTTATCTCGTTATTTTGGATGGGGAATGAGGAGAGAGAAAACTTCACTTCTTGCTTACTTGCTTTTATGGGGAACATGCTTTTATGAAAACACAGAATTTCTCCAAAGTATGAATTAGTAACACTATTTGAGAATAAAATCTTTTATGGAAGCTGTTCTTCCATTTGTTTTAGGTGTATGTATATATATATATATATATATATATATATATATATATATATATATATATTCTCTTCCTTGGTACGTATTGATATTAACTTTAATTTTATAGTAGAATACTAAATAATGACTGAAAAGAATTCACATATACTTTACTGATATGCTTTACTGCTTTACTGATATCCTTTGGAGTGGGATCCCTAATCTGCCCTATTCTGAGATTCTGAATAAAATAAAGTTAAGGCCTTATCTTTTCTACATTTTGCAATGTAGACTTAATTGGTCTATAATAAAGTTAGTTAGAAATAATTCAGGATTATAACCCAGTGTTATATAAACAGTGGTGGGATTCAAGTAATTTAACAACCGGTTCTCTGCTCTAATGATTTCTTCCAACAACCAGTTCACCAAACTGCTCAGAAAGTTAATGAGCGGTTCTTCCGAAGTGGTGCGAACTGGCTGAATTCCACCACTGTATATAAACCTTAGGAGAAAGTAACAGAAACAAATAATGAAATGTTCTCTCGTGGCCTTGCAACTAATGCTTTCCAGTAAGATGAAGAAGACAAATAGCAATCGCAATATCACTTAGATTTATGTACTGCTTCACAGTGCTTTACAGCCCTCTCTAAGCTGTTTACAGAGTCAGCCTGTTGCCCCCCAACAATCTGGCTCCTCATTTTATTGACTTTGGAAGGATGGAAGGCTGAGTCAACTTTGAGCTGGTGAGGATCGAACCCCAAAGACTAGGCTTCCAGTTTTAGACGATTGACATAGCATTGTTAGCTAATGATTTGGCACTATGTGTCCGTTTTGGCACATCTGGGCCAGTATGCTACAAGCAGAACCAAAGACCAATTTTATCCCATTCATACTAATGATGTTCTCTGAAAACTAGGACCTTTCATTTTTATACTACCTTGCAAGCCAAGCTATTTTTGCTCACGTACTATACCCCAACAAAATGTATGATATTTGGCTTTGAACACATTGATTAAGCATAATATTCACAGGTGCACATGAAAAATGAATAAGTATGAACATGAAAGCATGACTAATTTGTTCATTTCTTGATCATCTACAGGTTTTAAACACAAGAGTATATAAAATTAATTCCAAGAATGGGACATTAGAGGACATAGTAAGACTTGGCTGTCTATAGAAAATAATGTCTGTTGAATATATTCCAACAATATATATTCCAGTTTGGTTTCACAGAAGACAAAATGAAATCAGTTTTATAAGCTCACGAGGTCTTACTCAATGAAAACATTAAGAATGTACTCATCATTTAAAATAAAATAAAATAAAATATCTTTGGGATAATTTGAACTCTAATATTAAATACAATGTGTTGTCTTTAAAGTGGTTATGGTATAAATTTTCTTTTAAATCTACTTTAATCTAAGTCTTGTAATTGACTGTACAGTAAAAATAATTCACACATGATATTACACTAGCTATAAATGGCAATATATTAATTCAAATCATTTAAGAATGATCTGGAAGAAGGACATTATTAGATTGATATGGTCCTTAGTTTGTTACAGAAATTTAAATTGCAGACACAGAATATTTCTTCAAATGAAAATAATATATCAACTCTGAAAAGAGTGAATTCAAAACTGAAAACAAACTGCTGTCAACATTAAAATCTCTGCAAATAACTGTGTATTGCAAATAACTGAGTCATTTATTTTTCTCACTAAGAAATTACTTTGTAACAATGTCAGGGCCTTTGAAAACTACTTTTTTAAAATACTTCTAGCATATACTCTAATTGGAAAAAGAGAAACAAGTTTAGAGATGATAAAAATGAGACCATATATAGATTTGCCCAAGGTACTAGAATCCTAATTTAAACTGGATTTCTAGACTTCCAAGCAATTTTCCATCTGAATGATGATGCTTTTCATCTCAAAAGTTTTTGATTAAAGGTAAAGAAAGGATGGAAAAAGTGGAGATTTACTCTTTCAAAAACATATGCTTTTCCTTCTGGTAGTTATTTCAAATAATATATATATTTAAGTAACTCTGTTGTTATGCGAGCTACACTGGTTGCCAGTTTATTTATGGGTCCCATTCAAGATATTGGTCATTATCTTTAAAATCCTTTATGGCATGTGTCCAGGTTATCTAAGGAGCTGTATCCTCCCAATAACATTTGGCCTGCCCCACTTACTACAGTGGAAGAGGCCTACTTCAGATCCTTCTCTTAAAGAATTTTGATTGGCGGGGTCCAGGAGAAGAGTCTTTTGGTGCTGTGGCCCCTGCCCTCTAGAATATTCTACTATTCAAGATGAGATAAATCAGAATAGAGCTGGAAGGGATTTTGGAGGTCTCCTAATCCAACCTCCTGCTATACCATTTCAGACAAATGACTGTCCACTCTCTTCTTAAAAACCTCCAGTGATGAAGCACCTACAACTTCTGGTGGCAAGCTGTTCCACTGGTTAATTGTCCTCACTGTTAAGCAGTTTCTCCTTAGTTCTAGGTTGCTTTTCTCCTTGATTATTTCCATCCATTGTTTCTTGTCCTGCCCTCTGGTGCTTTGGTAAATAAGTTGACCCTCTCCTTTTTGTGGCATCCTCTTAAATACTGGAATACTGCTATGCTGTCACCCCTACTCCCAACCCCCTGACCTTCCAGAAGAGCCTTAAAAACTGGCTCTGCTGGCTGGCCTGTGGCTGCAATAGGGGCCCTCTATGCTGGGGTGGCTGATAGAGTAGAGAGAAGATTCCCATCTCATGCTGCCTGCCCCCCTTCATTTTTAGCTTTTTTGTTCACTTAATTTTAATTATTTTGGGTTATCTTTTTTTACCCTTTTATCATTTTGTAAGCCGCTCAGAGTTGCTGCCACAGTGAGATGAGTACCATGTAAATTTAATAAGTAAATAAAAATAGTAAAATATTTTTGGTCTTGAAGGAGTTGATATTTACCAGAAATTGAACTTACTCCTGTTATGGAGAGCAATACTATGTTCTTCGCTGTAAGTTCATTTTTATTCTAGATCAGACCTGAGTCCAAGCTCATATTAATGAACAGCCAGTTCCTCCTTGTATTATTGTCTCTCCTAAATGAGCAACACAAGCAATATCAAAGCTGTCCATCACATGGGAAGCTGGGAAGACATGAACAAATTCTTCTATTAGAAACAGTTTTGTAATACCTATTACCATTAGATTAAATGGCTTTTTCTAGACAGGCCCTAAAGAACTGTTTAAGACACCTGACATTTTTCTCCCTTGTAAGAACTAAACTTGGTCAAAAAGAGCCCAAAAACCATTTGGGATTCCGTTGAAAGTTGTATCTCCTAAGGAAAATTGGAAAATGAGCAAAATAACTTTGGTGAGAAGATAAGATGGCTTTCCAATGAAAAATATACAGACAGTATTTCTAGGCTGCATATTGTTATATGTAGACAGTGGAATCTTGTCTGTTGAGGAAAAATATTCAGTAAATTCAATTGGACCTGTTTTAGGTTAATGGGTGTAGATTTCAGTGTTAACATTCTTAGAAAAAAAATTCACTCCTCCGGTTCTTCTATATCACTACATCTCTGCCAGAATAACAGCTAAGCAAATGGACGAGAACAGGCACAGGCTTCAATGCTATTTCTCTTGCCCCTCATTTTATGAAATGTGGGACTACAAAAATCTCACATAAATCCCCTGTGATAATCTAAGAAATATTGCTGAAAAATAAAGATGGTTGTATCAATGTCATATACATTTGTTCTGATGTCCATTCTATATACTCTTTCCCTTCTGAATAGCTTCATTGACTGTCAGTTTGGTGTAAAGATTATGGCATCAGGTTAGCTTAGAACTGGGAGATCATGAGTTCTAATGCTGACTTATCTAAACAACCAGATCAAGGGTGAAATCCAGCAGGTTCTGACAGGTTCTGGAGAACCGGTAGCAGAAATTTTGAGCAGTTTGGAGAACCGGTAGTGGAAATTTTGAGTAGTTCAGGCAAATACCCCCGCTGGCTGGCCCCAGAGTGGGGTGGGATTGGAGATTTTGCAATATCCTTCCCTCAGGAGTGGGGAGGGAATGGGGATTTTGCAGGATCCTTCCCCTGTCATGCCCACCAAGCCACGCCCACCAAGCCACACCACGTCTACCAAGTCATGCCCACAGAATTGGTAGTAAAAAAAAAAAAAAAGGATTTCACCACTGAACCAGGTAGGTTACCTTGGTCCAGTCACTCTCTTTCAGCTCTAGGAAGGAGATAATCGCAAACCTGAAAAGCTTTGCCAAGAAAACTGCAAGGACTTGTCCAGGCAGTCTCTGAGAATCAGACCCAACTGAATAGAATAAACATAGTTCTTATTAGATTTATATCCTGCCTTTATTTTGTAAAACCCAATGAGGTGTATATGATATTTTCTTGTGCCTTCTATTTTCCCCATAACAGCAATCCTGGTATGTTTTGTGAACTGAGAACTGGATCAAAAAAATTCAGTGAAGAAAAACTTTTCAATTTTTTAAATTAAGATTATGTTACCTAGGACTTTGGGGTTTTTATATTTATTATAATCCTTCTGACTATTGCTGTCAGTTCCTTTAAGCATCCTTTTCAGATGAAAAACAGGGTGCATATCAAATATATACTGGTAATATTAACAATAATGCTAATGTTTGACGCATACATTGCTCTGGGAGATGCTAATATTACTAAATAAAAAGTGCATGTCAGTAGGATTTCTTCCATTCACTAAAGTTGCTCCAATATTTTGTCACCATTCCCTTAGATGTTTTTGTTTACTGTGTTATCAGAGCAAGACCAAACAATCAGTGGCCTTGGATAACCTAATGTTTATGTTTGATAAAGCAGGACCAATCAATTGTCTTCAAAAGATGCTGTCATTTTTGTTAAGAATTATGGTATAAATAAAATCTGTTCTATTACATTGTGCCTTTGAGGCCTGACTTTTGTAATGGTTTCTTCTCCCCTGCCTTCTTTTTGAGGGGTAGAGTTTCAAATTTGAAGGCAAAAATGATTGAGCTACCCTGTTCATGCAATTAAGTTGAACTTATTTTATTGCATAAGGTAGCAGAGATGGGGTCATTTCTATCAAGGCTCTAAACCAGGGGTGTCAAACTTTCATTGAGGGCCACATCAGGGTTGTGTTTGACCTCATGGGCCAGAGGGGCGTTACCAGAGGGCATGGGCAGCTCGACATCCGTTTTCAGCTGTGATGGCCTCTTGCAGCCCTTTGCCAGCAAAAACAGAGCTGGGGGGGGGGGCGCACACGGCCCTCTTGAGCACCATTTTCGCTGGCAGAGGGCTGCAGGAGGCTGTCACAGTTGAAAATTGCCCCCCTTAGCTCTGTTTTCACTGGCTGGTCCTTGGCTATTTCCAGGGTGGTCCTGTGGGCCAGATTTAAGCACTCCCTTGAGTTTGACACTCCTGCTCTAAATGAACAAGTGCACACCAGCGTGAGGGGCCATTTGACAAGATTCTGCCTCTCACAATGCTCCCTGGATCAAGCACAACCACAAGATGAGCAGCATATAAATTTAATAAAAAAATAAAAAAATCAAATATTAGTAATCAGCACTATCAGAGAGAATCTCCAGAAGGAAAGAAAAACACATACCAAATGAACATGAACAAGAGAAGCAATACTTGGCTTAGCAATAATACTTGTGAAAAGAATCTGGGTGTCGTGGTAAACCACAGATGAAGCTTGAATATGCCACAGCTGCCAAAACAGCTAGAGCAATTTTGGATTGCAACAACAAAGGCAGAGCATAAAAATGCGCAGAAGTGCGCACCAGTAGTAAAGGAAAGTAGAAACCCCCCCCCCCCCCCCGCGCCAAAGATACAAGTACGGATTAGGCAAAACCTGGCTCAAAAGCAGTAACCGTGAGAGGAACCTTGGAGTCTTAAATGGACAATCACTTAAACATGAGCCAGCAGTGTGCGGCAGTAGCCAAAAATGCTAATACAAACCTTAGTTGTATAAACAGAGGCACAGAATCAAAATCACATGATGCATTAGTAACCACTTTATAAATCCTTAGTAAAACTACCCCTGGAATATTGCATCCAATTCTGGTCACCACATTACAAAAAAGATGTTGAGACTTTGGAAAAAGTGCAAAGAAGAGCAACTAAGATGATTAAAGACTTGGAGACAAAAACATATGAAGAACGGTTGCAGGAATTGGATATGGCTAATTTAAAGAAAAGAAGGATTAGGGGCAACATCATAGTAGTATTCCAGTATTTGAGGGACTGCCACAAAGAAGAGGGGGTCAACTTACTTTCCAAAGTACCAGAATGCAAAAGAAGAAACAATGGATGGAAACTAATCAAGGAGAGAAACAACCTGGAATTAAGGAGAAACTTCTAACTGTGAGAACAATTAACCAGTGGTTATGGCTTGTCTTCAGAAGTTGTGGGGGCTGCATCACTGGAGGTTTCTAAGAAAAGATTGGACAGTTACTTGTCTGAAATGGTATACGGTCTGCTGCTTGAGTAGTGGGCTGGACTAGAAGACCTCCAAAGTCTCTTCCAGCTCTATTCTGATTCTGATCAGAATTCAGATGCTTGGCAAAGTAATGAAGTAAAAATTGCTAGGATTTTGCTTGCACCTATGTGACCTCTTCTCCAGTTCATTAATAACTTTCTTTTTTAAAAACTATAATTAACATTTTCAAAAGAAGCAGATATTTCTCCACAGTTCCGAAAGGCCAAAGGAAATAAGACACAATTCATCCAATTATTATGGGTTTTTTTTGTAAAAGTAAATTATAGGCACACACCTAGTTTTATTATGTGATCATGACAGAATTAGAAAATAAAGTACAGAGATGCAAAAAGCAAAATATAAATATTTTGAGTTCAAAGAAATATGTTTCACATGGAGTAAAAATACAACTGTCAGCTGACAGTAAGGGTAACTTTCATTTATCTTTAGGGCTCCAGGCTCACTCAGAATTTTGGATGAGAGGCCTTGAATTTAATTGTAAGTCAGGATATCAAAACCATTTAAGAAGTTTAACCTGTTTCATTATAAAGTAAATTCGGTGCAAAGGTTTTGAACTCAGTGGTTCTCAATTATAAATGATTTTTAAAACCATTGAAATAATCTAGTTGAATATTAAATTGGCTTTAAAATTTGAGTAATCATGCAGTCTGATATTGATTTATTTATAAGATTTCATTTTTGCTTTTCTTATTGTAGAATGCATATTGTCACAATAAAAAATCTCATAAAACCAGCTCAGCACTTAATCTAGCTTTGACTGAAAAGGCAGGTTGTGAACAGGATGGTGAAATCAGAAATGAGGAGACTTACACAACTCCTTAAGAAAGACAATCTATAGCTTGAAAACAACAATGAAAGCCCTCATCTGTAAGCCTGAGAAAATGACCTCAGAAAATGAGGGCATCTTTAAGAGGGCCACTCAAGCTCACCGTAATATCAGTATTAATGTTCATATCAAGAGAGGCAATCCTTCAGAAAGTCAGGCCCCAAATCTTAAAGGTTAAAATTAACACCTTAAATTAAATCTGGAAAGTGATTGGCAATTAATTATCACTGTGATTCCCATCAGATTTTATTCACTTTCTTATTTGATGAATAAGTTAATACTTTATAAATGTTCTGATTGCCCTCTGGGAATCAGACTAGAAAAAATAAAATGCAGCACCATTTCAAACAAATTAGAACAATTTTATCATTAATAACTATTTGGATGTCTTACGTATGCAAAACTATACAGCAACTGTTTAAATATAACAGTTTAAAATTTCCTCCAATACTTAATCAGGATTTTTTTTAATAATAAGAAAAACATATACTTCTTAGCAAACACATTATGTATTATTATAACAGCAAATATATTTTCTGATATATTCTAAATTGTGGAAAATAATTCCCTCTTGTTATTTTAAAGTACTTGCACAAGGAATTACGTAGAACAAGAAAAAAACTATAAAAATTAGAATGTCAATAAGGCACATGCCCCTTTTTACTTTATACATACATAGGCTGAGTTTTGGAAAGTTGTAAATTCTCAGATTGGCCCAATCTATACTTATGCAGTGAAAAGGATAGCTAGACTGCCAATAAGACCAAATTCTTCCTCCCCAAATCATATTAAGTATTTACAGCGAAGTGTGTTCACATCAATCAAATCTTGTTCCCTGTGAATTTTCTGCATTGTCTGCATGTTTTTTTTATTCTCTTACATTAAAAAGCCAACTTTAAAAAACCAACAATAAAAGCTTTAAAATCTACAACATTTATCATAAATGTAAACACACATACATAATGTGCTATTCCTTTTTGGCATAAGAAACATTTATAAATCACAGCAAAGAATGGGAAAAAGTAGAAAGTAAAACACATTAAAAAGAAGGAATTAAAAGCAGTCAGTGTTGGTGGAGGCTGGGGGTTGAACCTATGCCAGCTTCTCTGTGGGGCTTGTTGCTCTCCCCACTCCTATTTAACATCTACATGAAGCTGCTGGCTAATATTATTAGATGGGGTAATGTATCATCATTATGAGGATGCTACTCAATTGTACATTTCTATCTCAGGCCAAACAAGTCATGCTGTGAAGATTCTGTGGCTGTGGGGATTTGAATGGGGAAGAACAGGCATCAATTCAGTCCTAGGACTGTGGCATAACTTTGGATGTTAGGGCCTCCTGGATCAGGTGATCTAGTATCTTTATTTCTAGATGGGGCTATACTACACCGTGTAGAATTTGTGTAGAATAGACTCACAAATTCAAACACCTCTTGTTTGAGGTGTGACAGCTGTGGCCCGGAAGACTTGCCCAACTTCATTTTGTGTGCCACCTGTGCCTTTTCTTACATTAGGAGCCATGGTCCCTTGTGTTTTAGTCGGATGATGTCAACTCTATAGACTAGACCCAACTGAGAAACTTGTGCCTTATACGGTAGGTCTAATACTACTTTTATTAGAACAGCAATAAATAATAGACTCTTGCAAGTCTGAATATCCTTCCCTCTCCCCTTGCCTATTCCCAAATGAAAGGATTACATATTTCAGGTTTACATATGTGTGCAATAGCACTTCTCATATGTGCATTTTTTTTTGGTAAAGTATTATTTCTTTTCTTATTTTGAACCATGCAGTGGGCCCTCTTATGGAAAGACCATTATATTAGATAAACAACTAATTAAAATGTATAACTTAGATAACATTCTAAGTAGTAAGGAAGGAATCTTCTACAGTTACTGCTTCCTATGCTAAGTTCAACCACACTGGTGGGACACATAGCGTATTTGCATTTCCATTGCCTTTCCCATTTTGAATCTTACAGATACGATCAGGTCCAAAACTAATATCAGCCAGATGTACAGATAGAATGCCCCAGTATAAATGCCTGCCTAAGGGTATTTTTTTCTCCTTCACAACAATCAATTCCAATCACTCACCTGATGGAAAGGATTTTCTTTTAAATTACAGAACAAGTCATATTTAAAGAATTAAGAAATATGTTTCCAAACAACATCGGGAGGAAGGGAAATGGTTGCAAATAGAAACTGGATGACAAACAGGCAAGTAAAATCTAGAAAATTAAATGCAGAAACTGTACAATTCTTCAGTAATAGGTAATAGACTCTCCATTCAGCTATACCATTTCCTTGCTACCTTTTTTAAAATAATAATAATAATAAAATACGAAAAATTGAGCACTGACACCCATTTTCTTTTATCTTCCAAAAGATAGAAAACTTATTAGGTTGGTGTTATTATGGTTAAAATATGATTGGGAAGAAAAATTGATTCCTGCCCTTTGCTTTTTATTGTAATTTACAGTTTGAAACATTTCATTACCCTCCCAGAGAGGCAATTCTTTACTATTCTTTCTGCTTCTATTTTATGCTACAAATCACTACAGTCTATACATAAGAGATGGGCCAATAAGCTTTCGTGAGCGTATTCATTTGTGTGGGCATATATGGATTTTTCAAGAGATGAAAAATTATCTAGTAATTTTCTTGCTGTACGCTTGGTGTGTGCTGTTCATTTAACATTCTATATTAAACATTATAAGAATGTGTATTAGTGAATATATTATTAATAATCTATATTAAAAAGTTTTTCTATGAGAAATCTAATATAAATGAACAGAAAGCATTAAAACATTTGGGGGAAAAATATCAATTGGATTAGAAAATTATTCCAAATTTGGAGGAGGAAATAAAATAGGCCAAATTACTCCAGTTGCAAGGATCTCTCCCTTCGTTTTTTAAAAAAAATAATGTATACTTTTGACTTCTTTCTAAATGTCAATTTTGTAGCTAGATTATGGAGTTCTGTAATCAGATCTTGAAACATCCGACAGCGCATAGAAGAATTTGTGAAGTGTTTCTATCGGAAAATATGGGTGTTTTATGCTCCTCCATTGAGGTCTTTTCACAAATAGGTCATGAAGCCATAAATAAAAGCATAAGCACCCTTCCTTTATTTCTAGTTTATCTAATTCACTTATCACAGATATACTGTTATCATCCTAGCTACTTCAGATGTTTTAATGTGCTAGGGCACTAGGTGGAAGAAAGTGGTGAAAAAAACCTTGTGTGAGTAAGAGTCATTTATTCTGGACTTTATTGTATTATATCCCTCTCTTTTTTCAGGAGCTCAAGCCAGCACATATAGGGTTCCCTTCTTAAACAACAAACCTGTGAGGTAGAATAGGTGAAAAGAGAGTGATTGACCCAAAGTAATTTACTGAAATTCCATGGCTAAGGGGAGACCAGAAGTTGGGACCTTTTTCTCCTACTTCAACAATTTAAACACTATGGCATATTTTGTTATAAATGCTGTTGGATGTGACTCCCTTCCAATGCTCAGAGAACAGAGTGGACCCATTGTGAAAATTTACATTAGGATCTTTACAAAATGACTCTTCAATAAGCCTTATTTTAACATGGACACTTCTTTATGGAGTTGACATTTATACATTTTGGACCCCAAGTGTCAGGTTTTTTTTTTAAATTTGCCTCTTCTGATTTGTGGTTAATTTCACCAACCTTATCACCCAAAGAAAAGACTAAAACTTAAGAAATGATCATGGATTCTGTTCTGAGGCTGGATCTGCTAATCTTTGAATCTAATGCATCTCCTTCTCCCTGTTCATCACATTGTTTTCCTTAAACAAGTATCATTAAAAAAAACCTCTACTGTTTGGTACATGATGCAATCTAGCATGTTGAACTCTTGAATTCTATATCAGATAAGGAATCTGAAATGGGAATAGGATGAGTCAGATTCTTTCATCCTGCCTCTAAGGGATAGTAAAATGGGAAAATTAAAATAGGGAAAATGTGTCTCTGTGTTTATGCAGGAATGACTTCTGCTTTATCCACTTGATTTTTTGAAATAATAGAAAAAGGAAGGAATTATGAAACATTAGTTAATATTTTCATTTTATACTACACCAAATCAGGAATTAAAGTAGCATGTAAAAGGATACTGAAGAATATTTAAAAACAGGCAAAGCTTCTGGTTTGAAAAGTCCATGAAAATGATAAAAAGATTTTTTGAAAAAGATCTGAAGAAGTAGAAGCTAGTAAAAGTAATAATAGTTTGGACTTAGAAAAAAAATATATTAGAAAATGTTTCAAGGGGCAACAATTTGAGTTCTCAGCTTCCATTTATTGTTTTTAATTTCTTTTTGATACACTGGAGTATAAAATCCAAATTAATAACTTTCATTGCTTCGCTACAATATTGATAGTTTCTTCTATTTTCAACAAGAACTTTCAAAGTGAAAAAAAATGCTATACATATTGGGTTCAACAGCTTGTACCTCCATTTGTAGCATAAATTTTAAAAATTCAATTCAATAAATGTATAATTTTATTTATTTATTTATTTATCATATTTACACACCATACAAAATGTGACTCTGAATGGTTTACAGTAAAAAAAAACTATTAAAAGTAATATATAGGCAATATTTTTTTAAAAAAAATGATTAAAAGATGAGGAAAGAGTTACAGATATTAACAACAGTGGAGCAACCTGAGCGACTCATTCCCTTGGGATCCCCTGGTCTGATGACATAACCAAGTTTTGAGGGACTTATGGAAAATTAACAGAGATGAAGCAAGCTTTACCTCTGTGGATGGTGGTGGTGGGGAGGGATGACGTTCTATAAGGTAGGAGCCATGGCAGGAAAAGTGTGTCTCCTTAGTCCTACCACCTTAGCTACTTAGCAGATGGAACCTATGACATATCTTATCTGTTGGATCTGGTGAGATGTAATCAGGAAACGGTAGTCCTACAAATAACCTGGTCCCATGACATGAAGGCAGTGGTGGGATTCAAAAAAATTTACTACCGGTTCTGTGGGCGTGGCTTGGTGGGCGTGGCTTAATTTGTCAGGGACAGAGATGTATAATTGATCACCATGCTCAATTTATACCTTATCCAATGGCAACCAATGAATTCGGAGAGACCATCAAACCCTATGGTACCCCACATAGTTGGGGTTGAGGGAGGATGCTCTACCCCCCAATCACCAGCACTTAGTATCAATCCTGATAAAGGAGGCGAACAAGCACAATACAATGCCATCCACCCCCAAAACCATGGTCCATGATATTAAGGCCATCGAGAGGTCAAGCAGAGCAAGGATGGATTCCCATCCCACTCCCTCTAGATATCATCTAAAAGCACAACCAATACTATTTCTATTCAATATCTGGGCCTCAATCCTTATTCAAAAAGAGGTCAAGATAATCCACTTCATCCAAAGTCCTCTGAAACTGTTGCACAGCCACTTTCTCAACTACCTTCTTCCCCAGGGGAAGTTAAATACTGGACAAACGTTTGCCAGTATGGTGGGGTCCAGCAATGGCTTATGAGGAGGGAGCAAACCAAGGCCTCCTTAAGAGGGAAAGGAACAAACCTGTCACTCAAAGAAAAATTCACTACCACTAGAGCCCACTCATATGATACCCCTCAGGCTGCTTTAATTAGCCAAAAGGGGCATGTATCTACATGTATCCAATTCAGGTAGAACTGTTATACATATGCTGTATGGAAAAAATCTAGCTTGGGGAACCTCCTGAAACTGCAGTGGAATTTCAACAATCTAATTATATAAGTGAATCTGCACCATACATTAAAGCATTAAGGGAAAGTGTTGAGAGCAACATTTCCCACATACCTCTGCAGTCTTCTGAGGCTTCCTGCCAACCATTTCCTACCAGTAGGTGTAGAGTTTGACATGGTAAGCTAATGACTGTGAAGTGCCCTTCCCCATATTGTATTGTTCAGCATCTATACAGATGAGCATAAGAAAAAAATTTCCATAAAATTTTGGAGTATAGCTCAGGGGTGAAATCCAGCAGGTTCTGACAGGTTCTGGAGGACCAGTAGCAGAAATTTTGAGTAGTTCAGAGAACTGGCAAATGCCACCTCTGGCTGGCCCCAGAGTGGGGAGGGAATGGAGTTTTTGCAATATCCTTTCCCCAGGAGTGGGGTGGGAATGGGGATTTTGCAGTATCCTTCCCCTGCCATGCCCACCAAGCCATGCCCACCAAGCCACACCATGCCCACCAAGCCATGGTTTTACTACCAGAGAACAGGTAGTAAAAAAATTTGGATTTCACCACTGGTATAGCTGTAGCATATATCACAACTATGAAGAATCTAGTCCACATATTTCCATAGTCCCCTCATTAAAAGAGACAGCTTAGTCACTCTGGAGACCTTCTCAAAAATGCCCACTGTTTTAGTTTCTAATGCTTAGTCCATGATGAAGTAAGCAAATCTGAGTTGATTAAATTCAGAAGGGAAATATAAAGAAATCTTGACTCTAATAAGAATATCCTTGGAAATAAGAGCTATAGAAGGAATCTTTAATAAGATGGATTAGTCCACTAGCCTTTTAACCTTCCCATCAATTTACCAAAAAATGTAGGATTTATATTGATATTTAATAATTAGGTTTTCCAAAAAATATTAATGGGTAAGTAACACATTGATTTTTGATGTTGGAGGGGGATATTTACCATTATTTGAAATTAATTGTAAAAAATGATACTTTTCACTTAAGGTCTCAATAATTTAAAATATTGTCCTGAATATATACTGTATATGATCTAGTATAAATGGTAAAGTAGAGAACCTTCCTTGCATTAATGTTGAGCAGTGATTTTGCTTCCTTGCTATTCACCAACATACAGTTAGATATGTTTACTCCTTCCTTTTGTTTCTTTAAAATACTAATTAATTGATTTTGTTCACAATTTACAGAGAACAAAGCTGTTTTTAGCAGAACAGTAACTATTATAATAGAGGGTGTACATGTGTATGTGTATCACATTTTAAAAATTCATACTATTTTTCTTGAATTTAGAAGGGAACAAAACAATCCACTGTTCAGGTTTGCCTGGTATTTTTTTAAATATAAAAATGGTAGTGAATTCTTGAAAAAGGCCATCATTTGCTATGCTCTTGGTTTATATCTAGGTGTGAAATGTTGTAAATATCAGACTTGCAAAGATTTCACAGAAATATTGCTGAAGAGCCGATACTTTTTTTTTTTTTTTGGTAAATGGTATGATTTTACAGAGAGTTTATTCAATATCTTTATTTGGAAAAGCAAGTTATAAGCTCTCTGTAAAATTTGGCTTGGAGAAAAAAATAAGAAAGCAGTTAAACAAATTGCTTGTAAAGCAACGTGAGCAGAGAAATGATGGACACATGGATCAAAAACCTTGCTTCCCAATTTCATTTGCTGCCTGCAACAGACTAGTCTAATTTCCACAGATCCAAGAAGTAGAGGTGGCATAACAGTCAGTCCTCAGTGATATTCTTATCTATCACTAGATGAAGTGAACTATTGCAGGGGACAAATGAACACCCCTTTTCTTGGTCTAGGGGTAGTTCTTTGCAGAGCCATATGTTCTTTCATATCATAATATGTTTGAAGAGCTTTTAGGATGTATGACACCCCAAACCGTTATATTTTTGCAGCCTAGGTAGAGAGCCATTTGGTTATTCAGATCAGGAATTGGCAACAACCCAGGGACAACCTGAAGCTTCGGAGTGGACCTCTTGGCAATCCTCCTCATTTAGTGCTGAAAATGAGGCAAACCCCAGGAAAAAGAGTCCCCCCTGCTGTCTGCCCCCACTTCCTCAATGCTTGGGACAAAAATGGACAAATGAAAAATACCCAGGATGCTTTATGAATTTAATAAGCACAGATGAAGCTAAATTTCCAGAATAGTTTACTAATTGTTTGATTATGGAAGGTATGTCTTATCTTCAAATGCCTCTTTTCATGACGAAAGAGTATTTGTACCATATTTATGTTTGCATCTAAATGCAGAGGATTATGAACAGTTATCTGCAAAAATTCAAAAAAAAATGCACAGTAATATATTAAATTGGCGTGGAATAGAACTAGAATATAATATTGATTGTAATTATTCCCTTAATAAATGTATGTCTATCCTGCCTGTTTTGCTTTGGCTTTTTCTCAACGTAGCCCTCAGTTTGTCATAGAAATAGGAATATGTTCTTCAGATCCCTCAAATTCAAGAAAAAGATGTGCAACCTGGAACTCTAGAAACATATCTCACCAGCCACTAGAAAAAGTTGGGTGAAGCCCCCAATGCCTTTCAAAATTGTTCATAAAATGCAACTTTTTAATTAGACTGAACAGGAATTGTTATATATCTAAGGAGGATTCATATTAATTGCATTTAATTAATTTTAGACTTTATCCTGCCTTCTCCTACTGCTTCGTTTGGTCCTATATCTTTAAGGGACAGTTGCCAGAAAATATTTCTCTGCTGTCCAGGCCAGTTTACAATGCCATTTAAAACCTAGAACAACTATAAAATGTTGAAACAACAAAAACAAAGTTAAGAATCCATAAAACAAATGGAAGGGCTTACAACTCACATGAGAACAGGCAATCCATATAACATCATTTATTTCTATTCCTCCCTTTGGAGGGCATAATTAGTTTATGTTTCTCATGAAGCTCATTGGCCTGGTTTGCATGAAAGGTCACCCACTGAAACAAAAATACTTAAATCAATTCAATACTTAAATCAAGAATCAATAACTATCTGATAGTGGTTCTTTGTCAAATGCTGGGTGCATTCAATGACTGTATTTATAGCAATAGGATATAAGCTGTTTTAATATAATTAAAGAGAGTCCTTGTGGTATACCGATTAAGGTACTAGACCACACTGGGGTGCCTCAGCTTCAAGTCCATCTTTAACCACAAAAGCTCATTGAGTCATTTTGAACCAGCCCTCTCTCTCAGCTCAGTCTACCTCATTAGGTTCTTGTTGTGGAGATAAAAAGACACCCCCCCCCCCACACACACACATTAAAACATCTCACAGAGGATCCAAATCTGCTTTGAAGTGAAGCCTGCAGCTTACTGTTGAACTGCTAAGCTTCAGGCAGTCTGGTACATGGTGAAATACTGGAAATTATAGTTTAGCATCCCCTGGAGTAGCACGGAATTTGACAAAAGAGAATATTTGTAGCTCAGGGTTGAACTGTGGGGTCCCTGTTGCTCTCTGAGCTTGGTTGTTTTCTTGCAGACCTTTTGTCAGTGCACCGATGATGTTTCCTAATTTGGTCATGAAACATCTACAAGGAAACAACCAAGCTTCAGAGAGCACCAAGGACCCCATAAAACTTGACATTCGGGTGTGCCTGAAAGCACTGACCTTTCATTGGTATCCATGATCAGGGATGGCTGTAGCACCAAGTAGGCCCCATTTTGAGGCACCAATTTTTAAGGGGTGCCAAAATGGAAACGGCCTCTTAAAAATGCAGTAAAAAAAGCAAAAAGCAGTAAAAGCATGCACCTGCTGGAGGGGTAGATATAGTTTTGCAGAATTGTTGCCCTATGACAACAACTTGTGCTGATGTAATTAAAATTACTTACTGTGATTAGAAGTGAATAGAAATAGAATAGAAATGTCCCAAAAAAAGAAACAAATGTTGGGCTGAAAATGTTATATGTAAAGCTCAAATACCTGAAGAAAACGAGAATTGAGAGGGCTCCTTTTCTAACAAAATTGGAAGATGAGCCAAACCATAATGGGTGCCAGAATATTACCTTGTGTAGGACACCAAAATATGTAATACTGGTTCTGTCCATGATTTCACATCCAAGTATATATTCTAATGTTTATCAACCTCAGCCATTTTAAGGCGAGAGCAATACAATTCCCAGATGGGAAGTCTGGGAAATGAAGTCCACTCATTTTAAAATGGTTGAGGTTGAAAAACACTGGTATATTCCATATAGCTTGGAATGATTATGGCCCATTAAAGAGCTGCTAGAGCTATAAAACCCAATGGTGTTTTATGGGCCTATTTTTTAAACAGGCAAATTTAGAACTATAACTGAGCCTTCCTACCTTATCTTCTTTTTAAAAGCTCCTTCTTTCCTCAATTTTCCCAATGGCAGACTGTGCTCTGCGCAACACATGAAAACAAATGCCTTGGACCTCCTGTACAAGGAAGTGGAATGAGGGAGAAATATGAAAAAGGTAAAAATGATGAATCTCCCCTTGAAGGGTCATGATGAGAGACTTTCTGTAGTGTTGGCAACAGGGGAAAATTCTTTCTAAGTACACACAACAATATTGAATCTGTCGCTTTCATTTTAAAAGAGCAACTATCATCACAATATCATTTGGGAGCAAACATAAAAAGCAGCTGGGCTTACTTTTTTTTTAAAAAAAGTAATTCTTTCTTTTTGCTAGGCTTGCTTCAAATGAAGCAATATTAGACTGTGAGGTGCTGGACCCTTAAACCTTTTGCTGAAGTGATCTGGTTACACGCTCTGAAATCTGCTTTAAAAGCTCTTGTAGCATTTAAGTAAAAAAAGAAATCTACTGTTTTTTGAATATAGCTGATATCAGCACAAAAAAAGGAGGAAAAGCCACCCTCTTTCCTAACCTCAGGAAAAGGTAATTTTTCCCCCCTCTAAACTTACACTGATGTTCAAAAAACATGGCAGTGATCATCTTTTGATCTTCTTATGATTTTCCTTTTCTAGACTCACAGGGAGATGGTGGTCTATTAAGCAATACACTCTTACCTGTTCAAAAGACTTCTTTGCTCCATTCCCTCTTTCTTTCCTGAAGAACAGGCTTATCCATCACATTAAGTCATGGTTTTCTTAATCCATACTTTCATGGGAGATTCAAAAATAATTGGGTTCACACATAGTTTGCAAAACACATAGTGCATTGATTATATAGCATGCTCCAGATCAGTGGTGGGTTTCAAATTTTTTACTACCGGTTCTGTGGGTGTGTCTTGGTGGGCGTGGCATGGTTTGGTGGGCGTGGCTTGGTTGGCATAGCAGGGGAAGGATACTGTAAAATCTCCATTCCCACCCCACTCCAGGGGAAGGAAATCCCCATTTCCTCCCAATCAGCTGGGACTCGGGAGGCAGAGAATAGATGGGGCGCAGCCAGTCAGAGGTGGTATTTATCAGTTCACCTACTCAAAATTTCCGCTACCGGTTCTCCAGAAATGGTCAGAACCTGCTGAAACCCAGGCTCCAGATAGTCCTTGCCTATATCTGCCCATCATGATTGTAATTGTAATGATTGTAAAATGAGTTACCCACATGACCAATCTGAGTTTCTGACTATTTTTGTAATGGTTACTAAGTGACCCAATGATTCGCTCTCAGCCATCTGTGCCAAAACTGGGAGTAAATGCCAGTTTTCAACAAAATCCATGTCATAAAACGCAATCATCTGATATGGGATGCTGCAAATGGCCGTAAATGCAGGCAGACTGCTGAGGACCCAACATGAGGGCATATGACCATGATGGGGTGGGCTGTCAGAACTCTGAAAGTGGGTTGTAACTACCTCTGGTGCTAACTCTGAATGGTCACTAAGCAATTGGTCGTACATTAAGAATTTCCTGTATGCCAAAATTAGACAAAGTAAGTTATAGTTCATCAAAATGAAGTTAATGAATGGGTTACAACTAGCCAATATTTAACTATTGCTTTACTAGTTAATGTATCATTTTCTTTTATGATGGAATGGTACAATCCATCAATATAAACTCCAACATGGCATAAATGCAATAAACATGACTAATGTATATGGAAATTCTTGCCCAGCACCCAAATTCATACAAAACAATATATCTTTGGAGAGAATATGTCCAAAAATGTATTTAAGGGATGTTATGTATAAAGCCCTAGCATATATTATGGTTAGTTTGATTTTAAAATATAAATGTATCATGGGGTGCTTCATTAAAAAAAAAGTGCATAGGAAGAGTTGCATTAGAAATAAAATGTATTAGAAAAAGTTGCTGTGTTTAGTAGGGGAATTGTCATATAATTATAAGCAAAACACATAAACAGAATGTAAAACTGAAGCCCCATAAGTCAATTGAGTATGCTTTATTAATTTATTCATAATTTAAACATATGTTTATATGTTTTATTAATTACAGAGAAAATTACTGTGTTTCTGGAAATGTTCAAAAAGAGATGCAGCAAACAAGTAAACAAGTGTTTAGAAGAAAATGGCAAACAGTTTGAATATTTAATGTAATTTATATGAGAAATTATCTGTCGGGCCTGACATTTGGTATATCCTATATAACCGAAACTTGCATATGAAAATAAATATTTTCTCGCAATATTTTTTAAAAACGTTTCATACAAGATTAGATGTAATTTATTTATGTATTTTATTTATATCCCACCTTTATTATTTTTATAAACAAGTCAGGGCAGCAATCAAATATTCCTTCCTATTCTCCCCACAACAACAAGCCTGAGAGGTGAGTTAGACTGAGAAAAAGTGACTGAAAGTGTCTGCTTTCATACCTAAGGCGGAACTAGAACTCACGGTCTCCCATTTGGTCACTTGATGACTTAATGTCCAGATCAGGGGAGTCAAACTGGCGGCCCATGGGCTGAATGTGTCACATGCAGGCCACGCCCACCCTGGCTCCGCAAAGGCAAAAAAGTCACAATGTCAAATGATGTCACATGACACAATTGAGTTTTACACCTGTTGTCATTTAGACCAGGAAATGGAAATAATAAATGTAAATGTAATTTATTACATTTATTCTAAATGTAAATGAAATAATAACCAAATGCATCCATATTGCGTGCATACATCCAGACTTGGGCTTATACAATTTTATGACAATAAATAGAGATTAATATAGAGTAAGGTAAAATCTTATTATATAATATTATTTAGGGGAGAGAGGCAAAGAAATATCCTTAATTTAAACACTGCTATTCACTTGTATGAGAGTGTTAGGATTCTTCCTCGTAACTCAGCTGATATGTCACCCACTGATCCTGAAGTCATCTGAAAAGTATTTATTTCTTGAATTTCAGGACCACCAATCTCCAAAAATGATACTGATTGATTAGGTGCCATTCAAAGGATAACATTTTTAATGCCCACATAGATAGACTTTCTTCAGGATGGATCTGGTCCCTCAATTGTATGCTCATTGCTGTTGTAATCAAATCCATCCTCTTGCTGTTGGTTATCTTTTTCCTCTCTGTCCTTTTAGTTTTCTCAGCACTTTGAACTTCTCAGGGGAGCTGGACATCTTTGCATATGTCCAAAATGTCCAGGACTGTTATGACTCACCTTAGTCATTTGTGCTTCAAGAATTCTGGATCGATTAGTTCTATGATCTATCTGTTTGTTTTCCTGGTTATCCATTCAAGAGCCTTCTTCAAAGTACAAATGTATCAAGTCAGCCCTCCAAGGTAAACCAGACAGGAAATACAATTAACTGAGTTAATTCTACTGTATTATAAAGCTGTATTAACAGAGTCAGCAGGTCTGAAGGTCTGAAAGTACAAACCCACTATCATTTTTCACTGCCTGATTAATTAGGGTGGGTCCTTCCTAGGTTTTTTCTTTTGACCATTAAGCAACTACAGACTTCTCTTCTATGGCCTATTGTTTCTTAGGTAGCATCTCTTTCTCTCATCATCCCATGGTCATCCACACATTCCATTGCAATATTTATTTTTATCCTGCTTCTTTAAAGTCCAATTTTCACACATCTCAGAAAAACCATTGTCTACATAATTCTACTCTTTGTAGGTAGACACATCACAGTATTTGAGTATCTCCTTGAACGCCTTCATTTCGACTCTACTATGTGCTGGTTTATGGCATATTTCTTTTCTCTAGCTGAGCACAATTCTGGTTTATTGGTAAAGGCAGCAAAGGCAGCAAAAATAATTTTCCTTACTTTTCAAATAAGCCTAAGTCTAACCAATACTTTCAAAACACATCTGATTGCTCTTTCAAATAGTGCTAAATCTATATAGGAAAGGAACCCAATTAAACACTTGATAAATACTTCAGAAAGTGCCACTTGGAATCTTGACTAACTAACCTCTCCAGAAGCCAGGAGTACAATCTCTTCTGATACCCAAACCAAAATAACCATGGAGGATGGTACCTAGCAATGAGTACTATGTGTGGATAAGATGTATATGTGTCTGCAGCAATATAAAGTGGCCAATAGGAACTGGATAGTTCCAAGCACCTGACCATGCCATCAACCACTGTGTCAACAAAGTTTCTAAGATTATGTCTATGTATTGGGAGAAGAGAGAAAATACTACAATAAAACTGGAACAGCTCAATATGACCTTAAATTTCCTTTGCTCTTGGAAGGCACACAGAGGCCACTGGGGACAGTTTTCAGGGGATTTGCGCTAAGGGCTCCAGAAAACATATAAGATTTTAAAGAGGGATGCTTTGGAATGCACAAAACCTTTCTGAGTGCTTTGCACAGTCCTCATAGTTAATCCTATCAGTTTATGCACTGGATAAGCCAAGCAAAAACATCTATTTTTATAGGTTGCTCAAGGAACATTGTATTGATTATTAATATAGTACAATAGGATGGCAGTTTACTGCCAATATGAAGTGCTTGTATCTGATGTGGGTTACTCGCGATTTATCCAGGTTTTTGTTGATATACTGCCCACTCCATTGGCAGTCTTCCAATGGACTGTGAGAGGTGATCCTGGTTTTGGTGCCAAGGACTCTTAGAAAGAAGGTGTTCGAGAATTTCAATATCTGTGTTGGAATTACCAAGCTTGAAGCAATTAAAGATTTCATAAAAATGCATTTCCCAACTTGTTATTGATCCAACATTCACATATATTCTGGATTTGCCTATTTTTCTATTGAACAAGAGGATGTGGTTTAAAACTCGAGTAGTTTACTTCTAGTCCCTTGTCATGGTCATATCACTTCATGTTGGGATTAGGTTTATAATACTTATTTCTCTATCTAGGGTAAGGGACCAATCAGGTTAAATATTCTCAGTAGATTAGAGAACTTTGGGGGAGTTTTACATCTAATATCATATGTGCTCATGTCAAAGCCTTGACTATTGTATAGAGTTTGGTGATGTCTCACACAATTGATGCAATCCTAAGAGTGCTTTCTTGGACTATACAGATGTCATTAAGCTCTTTGGTGTGCTCTTAAAATAAATGCAATACAACCAACTAGGCAATGACTAAAACTTGTGGAGGAAAACACATCTGAAATGTGATGGACCCTTAGTTAAAAACTAATTACTGAAAATACTCTGCAATAATGATGAAAAGAAAAGAATATTTTTCTTCTCTACCATTGTATCCTCTCTTGTACAGATTTTCTCGGTGGTTTGGAGATCTATCCCATTACATAGAATTACTATTAGCTAGCTATGACATATGGTTAACACCTGGAGTATAAAATCAGTGAGGCTTGTCATAACTTAGATTGCAGCCTTAGAAATAGGCAGGATAGTGTCTGATCTGATTCTGTTGGATGACTTTTAAAGTCTGAAGATGCAGTCATGGTGTTTACAATGTGTTCTTTGAACAGTATTTCCCATGACTTACAGCCTCAGACTCACCTAGACTTAGTAGACTCTTCCACCTAGTTCTCAAGAATGCTGGTGTCTAAAAAGAGCAACAAAAGACAATTGTGTGAATTGGACTTGGCAGTTTATTCAGGAACAGCCAATTGAAAGAGACTACATCACTTAATGTTCTTGAAACAGTTTCTGTGGTGTATTTGATTATATGTACACAAAAATTTGCCTGAATTTACAACTTTGAGGTAGGCCTGATAATCGCAACCCAAAACAAGATAAGGCCTGCTACTCTTCAAGCCAGGACAATGTCTCATCCTCAATCAGAAGACTGCCCCCCTTAGTTCAAAGACATCTTCACTGCTTAATACAGACTCTCCAACCTCACTGAATTTTTCCCTAGCACTACATGGAGATGATTTGGACTGAATTTAAATTGGATCTTGTTTTTTTTTACTGCACATGGGTTGGGTATTTTGAAAAAAAAATCTTTGGCAAAAAGAAAAATAGAATAAACGTCATCTGACTATATATAGCAAATGAATATCCATTTTGTATCTCTGATTGTCCTCCGTGGAGATGTAGATTATTAACAAGATAACTGCAGCAGTAGTGGGATTCAAATCCTGTCGCTATTGGTTCGCTCGTGGGCACTCTTGCACTCGCTCGTGTGATGCGTATGCGTAAAGACGTCCGGGCAGAGCCTCCCGCCGCTACCAGTTCACCCAATCCTGGGTGAACTGGTAGCAACCCACCACTGAACTGCAGGTTTTGGAATATGCATGATAAAAATATATACTTACTTTCAATGCATTATCCAAACTGTATATCTACTGACTGATGCAAAAACATCAATAGGTACCATCAACATTTTGTCTTCTGCTTTTCAATAACACCAATCACCACATATTTATATTAGGATAGAACATATTTAGAATTGCAAGACACAGGGCCAAAGAGTTGGGTTTCATTGTCTTCGGTTGAATTCACTGTGGTTCAGGACAGGTCATGGCAACACATATAAGCATTTCATCACTAGCACAGACATGTGCCTAACCCAACCAACTCCAGTCACAGGCCAAGGTGTTGTATCACCACAATACTGTACTAGTCAAAGAACTCAGCTGCTGATTCGGCTGAGGCATTGTCATCCCTGTATAAATCAACTTTAAATTATCTTTGGCTCAAGCAAGCCAGTGGAAAGTGCTACAGGCTTATTCTTTATATTTTCCAATTCTCTATCATTAAATAAGGAACAATGCACCTCTTTGCCTTAACCTCACAGGGGAGATTATTGAAATAAATCAAAACCCATGAAACCACCTGAAGAACAATAAGATAAATAATACTGCTTTGATATATGCTTGGCTATTCCATTTTGTTTCAACTTGGTTGGGATGAAAAGCAGTTGGTGTAACATTTGCAAAATGACTCATGGCTGTAGGCTATCACTGGCATTCCATGCCCAGCTGTCAGTGACATGAACCAGAATAAAGAAAAAAACCAGCTCATTTTTTTGAAAAGCTTTCCTGTACCCGTGAAAAAGGCTGGGTAGCAGTCTCAGATAAGATAGGCAGGCCATTTCATCATTTATTTTCCTGAGAAACACTTGAAACCTTCTTATTGCAGCCCCCAATGAGTTGCACCAACTGTATGAGAATGCACAAATGCTAAAAAAAACCCCTACAAAATGATATACTGTGATCTCAAAATGGTTTTTATTTCTCCTGCAGTAATATAATCTGTGATGAATACAGCATTTAAAAAGCAAACTGAACCAAAGCTCCCTGGGTTACGGCTGCCTAGGGATGTTGTTCCTATAAGTAGAATAGTTTTTAGTGCCAACTCTGGAACCTACTTTTTTAATATATATATATATTAAATATATATATATATACACTCTTCTTCCTCTTTGCTCATAGTGCCTAGACAGCTACATCATTAGCATAAAAGCTGAAGCCGAACTGCCTATCCTGGTTTTAGAGCAGTGATAGCAACCAGTGGTGAAATTCAAATTTTTTTACTACTGGTTCTGTGGGTGTGCCTTGGTGGGTGTGGCTTGATGGGCATGGCAGGGGAAGGATACTGCAAAATCTCCATTTCCACCCCACTCCAGGGGAAGGATACTACAAAATCCCCTTCCCTCCCCACTCCTGGGGGAAGGATACTGCAAAATCTCCATTCCCACCCTACTCCAGGGGAAGGATACTACAAAATCCCCATTCCCTCCCTACTCCTGGGGGAAGGATATTGCAAAATCTCCATTCTCACCCCGCTCTGGGGTCAGTCAGAGGTGGTATTTGCCGGTTCTCCGAACTACTCAAAATTTCTGCTACTGGTTCTCCAGAACCTGTCAGAACCTGCTGGATTTCACCCCTGATAGCAACCTTTTGGGGCTCAATGTGTCAAAAATTGGTAAAATGCTAGCGTGTCACCGTCTCCCCAACAAAAGAGAATCAAGTATATACCTATTCATTTTTAAAAATATATAGTTCCATTATATGTAGGATCTTCACAATCTGTTGCATGCTGCTTACTTTCAGGCAGTATTCTGTTCGCAGGGCCCTGCGGCCTACCTGAGTCTGCTCTGGGTCACATGAAGCCTTTATTCTTGAAGCAGCTTCGGAGAATGATCTGCCACAGCCTCTGCAGCCTCCAAAAACCACACAACAACCCCCCTCCCATTTTCACATGATTTCCAGAGGCTCCAGAGGTCAAGAGAGAACACAATCTTCTCACACAATTTTTTGGGGGTCCCGAGGCCATTGAAAGCACATCCTATTCTCACACAGCTTCCACAGCCTCTGAAAACATCCTAAAGCACACCCCATTCTCACATGATTTTTGGAGCCCTGGAGGCTGCATCAGAGCATGGTTCTGTTGAAGAACTTCTGGGGGTCAGGAAGCCTGACACAAGTATACCCTATTCTGTGTGTCTTGCACAGCCTCTGAAAATCATGCATACCTTTGAGAATAATTGTTGTCAGGTGATGGTGAACACAGGCATGTCATGCAAAAGGTTATAGTGTGTCACCTTTGACATGCATGTCATATGTTCATCCTCACAGTTTTAGAGACAGCCTCTGTAGCCTCCGAAAAGTATGTGAAAGCATATCTCATTCTCACACAGGTTTCAGAAGATCCAGAGTTCAAGCAAGAGCACAATCCTCTCACACAATTTTCGGAGGGTCCCGAAGCCACATGAGAGCCCACCTCACATGGCCTTCACAGCCTCTGAAAATCATCTAAAAGTACACCCCATTCTCACATGATTTTTGGAGCCTCGGAGGCTGCATAACAGCATGGCCCTCTCGGAGAACTTCTGGAGCCTCACACAAGCACACCCCATTCTGTGTGTCCCACACAGCCTCCAAAAATCATGTGATTTTGTATGCTTTTGAGAATAATTGTTGTTGGGTGTTGATGAATGCTAGCATGTCACTCAAAAGATCATAGTGTGTCATCTTTGATACATATGTCATAGGTCTGTCATTGTTTTAGAGGCAAAACCTTATACCATATGACTATCATGAATTGAAAACAATTTAGCCCTTATTCAAGAACAGGAAAACAGAAAGATTTCTAGTAATGGTTCTGAAGGTCACTCTAAGGAAAATACATATAAAGTGAAAATGGATGTAACTAGGCACCTCGGTGTGCCGAGCAAAGAACTAACAGCGTGTCAGGGCTAACACGGCATTGCATTATGTAACTGCTCAGCCAATATCAAAATAAGCATCATTTGTTAGGGATTCATTCTTCAAAGCTACCTCCGCAGTAGGGGGAATTTTTCAATCTCTCAGGCACTATGAATGCTCTCAGTCCAGGCTACAGTCAGAGAAATGACTGGGAGTACCTCACTGCAGAGAGAATGTGAATTCTCCCTCCTAGCCTTTTATTTATTAATTAGATTTTTATCCCACCTTTATTATTTTTATAAATAATTTATGGTGATGAACATACCTAATACTCTTTCCTCCTCCTATTTTCCCTTCAATCACAACCTTGTGAGGTGGATTGAGTTGAGCGAGAATATCACCTTTCATTATGCTGTTAGCTTTCAAAAAAAGAGGCAAGGAAGAATTCTAATAAGGATTCAAGCCAAATTTTTTGAGCCTCTCTCTCTCTCTCTCTCTCTCTCTCTCTCGCTCTCTCTCGCTCTCTCTCCCTGTCCCCTTTTAATTCCCAGCTACTATTTTACCAGACGGGAGGACACATTCCTGTCAGAATTGGAATGGTTCTGAAAGAAAAACCTTTTACTAGTTTCTCTAATCGACACTTCAGAATCAGTTTGAGAAAGAAGGCAGGTATGGACATATCAGAAGATCAATACAGAAAAGATCTTTCTTTCATGCTTGCCAGGAGCAGCAAGGATTTGCCAGAATATTATTGTCAAAGAAATTGTTCCTTTTCCCCTTTGGAGAGTTGAAGAGACCCAAGAGCAAGGGCCCTGTAGTGAAGGAGTGGTAGTGGGAAGTTGGGCATATTATTTATTTCTGGGAAATGACAAATTCATCAGTGATTTCTCAAATATAGACAGCCATAGCAGCAGCACTACTGAAAAGTCCAGAGGGAGACATTTCCACCTGTTGTTCTCCCTCAGGAAGCATGAGAGGAAGCTGAAGAGATGATAACATAATGAAGGGACAGACAGGGACAGGCCCTCCTGGGACACCTTGTCATCAAAGAAGCCCAAGAGCACCATACTCTACCCTAGAGGGTACTTGAGTTTTTTTTACTTTGAAATAATTTCTAATCCATTTATCATTTGAAGAGGAATGAAAAATGGGAGGGGGAAATGAGAGTCATATAACGGTGAGATGGCTGCCCTATAAATGTAATAGGTAGATAGATGATAGAGAGAGAGAGAGAGAGAGAGAGAGAGAGAGACAGACAGACAGACAGACAGACAGACAGACAGACACAAATAGATGATAGAGATATATACAGAGAGTGATAGAAATGATAGATAGATGATGGATGGAGAGAGAGAGAGGAGATAGACAGACAGACATGATAGGTAGAGATGATAGAAAGATGCTATAGATAGATGATGGATGGATAGATAGGTAGATAGGTAGATAGGTACATAGGTACATAGGTAGATAGGTAGATAGATGAGATATAAATGCAAATCAGTTTCTTTGTCCAGCAGGGTACCAAGCAGAATATCATGGGGAATTCTTGCTTTTGATGCTTGCTGCATTTCTATCCCACCTTTTCTCCAGTAGCGACACTGATTTAATAGAGTATGCTGAGTGGAAGTTTCTGCTGTTGCATACCAAGTTTGGAAACATGAAAAAATCCATCATCAAAGACTTAATCCTAGTTAATTGTTTGACTAAATTGGTCAAAACTATGAAAATGACCTCTCTAAGCTTTGTCTTCCAAGTTTCTCTCTTGCATAAATCAAAGAGATTTATGTCATGTGAAGTCAAATCAAAGAAAGCTATACTGTGCTTATTTCATTTCATCTTATATTTATATAGCATTATACTCCCCTGGTGCAGAGTTTTAAGAGCCATCTCCCACCCTGTAGAAACAATTTAGGAATGGGGATCATTCTACAAAACTATGCAATACTGAAAATCTGTATTTTGTGCAATAAGATTAGGTTTACTACTATCAAAATCTTCACTGATATCTGAAATACAATACAGTGTACAATATATTTACAAAGATTTAATCCAGCAGCTGCCATTTCGTTTAAACTGTCAGCTTGGAGGCCCATAACACTGTTTCCTTTAGTCATTTTTAATAAAGCTGGGGCACATATTGTTGACATTTTATTGTTTTCTTGATCCCCAGAGTCAAACAAAGAAAAATGCTATATTGATTCAAAATTCTATGTGGTTTAGTTAGCCAAATTTAGCTTGCTATGCAAACACCAGTTTCATCTGCCCCGCTCCCCAAACTCCTAAGAAGAAGATCGCAATTGCTTTTATTTCATGACCTCATTTCCCCAGATCCTTCCAGAAGAACTAAACCAAAATCCAACAGGTGCATGCCACACTCTAATGGGGATAGGCCTTGTAGGTGCCATGACTGCATTAATCCTTATAGGTAGTTCTCGGCTTGCAATCATAATTAGGACCAGATTTTCTGTTACCAAACAGGGCACTTATTTAGTAAGTCATACCCAATTTTATGATTTTTTTGTAATTGTTAAATCACCACAGTTGTTAATGAGGACCCAGATTGTTGGGGGCAATATGCTAACACTGTAAACTGCTTAGAGAAGGCTGTAAAGCATTGTGAAGTGATATATAAGTCTAAGTGCTATTGCTATTGCTAAGTGAATCATGTAGTTGTTAAGTGAATCTGGCTTCCCCCAGATTCTGACTTTGCAAGGTCATAAATAGCAATCTCATGACCATGGGATGCTGCAACTCTCGCAAATCCATGCCAGTTGCCAAGTGCCCCAGTTCTGATCATATGACTGTCGGGAGGGGCACGCCAGATTGTCCCATTCTGCTGGGAGGATGTTATGATAGTTGTAAATGTTAGGATCGATTGTAAGTTATTTTTTTCAAGGCCATTGTAAATTTAAACAGTTGCTAAATGAATAGTTGTAAGTTGAGAATTACTGTAACAAGCAGGGTAATGTAGTACTAATTAAGTGGAGGCCTGCCTCACCTCTGGGAGAAGAATATTTTAGAAAGTGGAGGCAACAGAAGAGAAGGCAATCTTCCTGGACCCTGTCAGTTGAAATTATTTAACTGACCGGATCTGTAACATACTTTCCCACTGGGAAGAATGGGATGGGCCAATATGATGGGGTCAAGATAATTCCTCAGATAACTTGGCCCCATGCCATGTAGGACTTTAACCACCTTGAATTGGACTGAAACAAACCAGCACCCAACGCAGTTCACACAGTAGAGTGTTACATGCACCATCATTGAGGTGCCCAAAATTGTTCCTCTGCACCAACTGTAGCTCCTGAATATCTTCAAGGGTGGCTCATGTATAGACATTGCAATAGTCCATACAAGAGATGACCAGGGTGCAAGTGACTGAAAGATATTTGGATGGTGGATTTGGAACACTGGTTTTGCCCTGAGGATAAAATCAAGGGTGCATAAATTAGATTACTTTGGATAGATGGGTAGATGATTAACTAATAGGTTTATGGATTAAGTTAAAATGGCAGGCTTAATTGCCAAACCATGAAGAAATTATGTAAAATTCACACCAGTCTGTATATAGCCGTGATGGCGAACCTATGGCACGGGTGCCACAGGTGGCACACGGAGGCATATTGGTGGGCACGCGAATGTTGCCCTAGCTCAGCTCCAGCGCACATGTGCACACTGGCCAACTGATTTTCAGGCCTTCCAGTCCCACTGGAAGTTGGGAAACTGGCTGTTTCCGGCCTCCGGAAGGCCTCTGGGGGGATGGAGAAGGCTGTTTTTGCCCTCCCCAGGCTCCTAGAAAGCCTCTGGAGCCTGGGGAGGGGAAAAAACGGGCCTACCGGGTCCACCGGGCCATCACATGCCAAAGGCAGGAGGAAGTGTGGGGGGGTCACATGCGCATACGCGGGAGGGCGGGACGCATTGAATTATGGATGTGGGCACATGCACCCATGACCCCCCACACGACCCCTGCTTTTGGCACCAAAAAGGTTAGCCATCACTGGTATATAGTGAAGGACATTATCTGAAATCTCTTCAGGAGTATTTCAAGCTACAAAGTATTTCAGAATAAAAGATGTTCAGTAAATTTGCATTCTTTTGTCATTTGAGAATGTTAATCACTTTAGTATAAAGGCCATTTATGCTATAGAAATAATATACTGCAATAACATTCAGAAAAGCAACGTATAGATATCTTCAGTAAGGCCATAAAAAACTCACATCTTATTTTCACACTGCCAGAAAAGTCAGATGAGACTAATGGATCATCTGTGGCTTCCTGAAAACTTACGAAATCTACATCTACATCTCAGTAGGAAATTCCTTTCAGAACCTTAGGAAGCTGTAGTTATTAGGATATAATATAACTTGTACAGATTGTTTCTTTTTCTTTTGAGCAAGATCTTTCCCCAGAGCAGGCAAGTAAACAAGTGAATGGGACCCATCAAAGAGATGTTTATGATTATTATGGTTGGTTGAACAGGCAGCCAGATGTTTAGATTGGATTTGATTTTCCCCCCACCTAGTGAATCCTTCCTAAGGACCTGGGATAGCAGATGTTGCTTGATGGTGTTAAAGGTATCATCGCAGGGTACAAACTGTTCCAAGTAAAGCTGCCTTTTGGCTGATGGTGATTTTGTCATATCAATGTTTAATTATTATTGTTGTTGTTCGTCACACAGTCAGCCAGATGTTTACACTGGATTTGGCATTTTTGTTCAGCTATTGAGTCCTTCCCAAGGATTCAATAGGCAGATGTTGTTTGATGGTATTAAAGTTGTAGGATGTTATGTATTCCAAGTAAAGCTATTGGTATCATTTTGGATAAATAATTGAAAGCAAGTGCTATTATAATGACTGTATATGTTTTGTAAAATAATCAGGTATGAAGGTTTTGCCTTTATTTTAATCATAATTTATGGCTACTGCTTTAAGGAATTTTAACATAGAAATGCAGTGTATACTGTGTATATGTAGATTAAAATAATAATTAGGACATTGTTGTTTAGTAACATTCTATTGGTTATAAATACTTTTATGAAGTATACATTTCAGGTTTATGAGACTTGGAGTATAACAAACCCTGGATTACTTTGAACAGCTTGCCAGATTTCGTGATGATTGGATTATTTTATGGCTAATAAAAGGCAGTTTAAAAATAATACAGTGTGAGTCCAGGGATGGGTGGCTGACAAATAAATTTAGGAAGAGATAGAGGTTACATTTTGTTTTTGCCATTTGAACTTGCACCAAAGATTCAAGGCTGGTCCCAAGCAGGTGCCACTTTAAAAATGAAAAAGGGTAGAAGTGAGGAATTCATTATTACAGGACCAACACAGAAGATTTTCCACTTTGCAACGGTTGACATAAACCTCCTGATTCTTAACATTGTCAGTGGATCATGAAGAATGGCATTTGTTCTGGCTGAATTACTGATAGCCAGCAAGGTGTTGGACTAGGAGTGGGGAAATCCAGATTCAAGTCCCCCATTAGGTATGAAAGGCAGCTGGGTAACTTTGTGCTACTAAGTAACTGTCTCTCTCTCTCTCTCCATCCCTCCACCCCTCCCTCCCTCCCCTTCCCTCCTTCCCTTTCTTTCTCTCCCTCCCTCCCTCCCTCCCTCCCTCCCACCTCTCATGATTGAAGCCTTCACTTTTTGATGTTCATTGTAGGTAAAAAGAGGATGTGGCTTAGTTCCGGTGGTTGCAACCTTTTGTGACAACCCCATACAAAATACAGTACCATTTTTAATCCCTGTCTCTCCCCATCTTCCATCTCTCCCCTTGCCTCCATTTTAATAAGACTAGCCCAATATCTTTAACAATAAGGCAAAGGAAACAAAGTATGCCCCTTTTGTGTAGGTCAGTCATTCTTTTTTTTTCCCCTGGCATATTCATCATAGGATATATTAGTGAGGTAGTAAAAAAACCAGCCTCGGCTATTCCCCTTGCGTGGTGAGGTTACTCTCAAACCCTTGTAGAAAATAGCAGGAGGACTGTTTGTGTACACTTTCTCTCATAAAGAATCATCCTATGGAATGCAACTCTCATCTCTTTTTTCTTATAGGCTAAAACCTACATTTCTGTTCCATGCTTGTGACACTACTTAGTTGTTTGCCTGAGGAAACTAAGCAGAACTGATGAAAGCGGAGATGGATTACCTGGGACAGATTTTCCAGAAGGGATGATTCAGCCCAATATGACTATTTCAACAACTTTTCATATGCAGGAAGCATGCAAAGAAAGTACTAGCCTGTTTTCTGGCTTTTTGTGGTAGGCAGGGAACACAGTGCCATAAAAATGCTCTCACCTATTTCTACTTATTGGTAAAGATGACCACATGGGGCATCAAATAACCAATTTGATAGGCTGTAAGCTCCAGCTCTTCTGTATGTTGTAGCAATGTCAGACATACGTACAAATAGGGTGGTCTTACAATGTGATGTGATGTGATGTGATGATGTTCTCATCATTTTAAGCAAGGCACTAGATTATGAAGATGCTTTTTCTCATAGGGTTGGTACACTTATTTTAGATTCCTTCTTATCTCTTTACTGGCATTCGTGTCCACTGGAGAACAATTAGAAGAAGACTGAATCCTTAGCATATTCAATTGTCTTTGGCAGATTCTGCATGTTATTTTATAATAAATTAAATTATATCTTCCTTTAAGGATCCCCTTCACATTGCTGCCAGACACCAGTCCACATTGCACGTTAGTAGTATTGAAGCACTTAGACTAAGTCCAGAACTTCTAAAGACCGGTCATAACTGTTTGTTGAAATTAATGGCAAGTCTTCTGCAGTCTGCAACATTCTGTACAGAGTGATGCACTTGTGCCAATGGCTGTTACCCATAATGCTAATAGACACTTTGTTTTTTGTGTAGGATATTCACTGGAGGTAGTTTAGGATTTACAAAGCCAACAAAAGCATTTTCTCCCAAAGAATTTAATTTTTAAAGAGCTATTTTCAAGTACGATTTTATGCCTTCGTGAAACAAAAGAAAATCTAATTAGGTTGCTCTAGCCTTCAGCGAAATTACTTGAATAATCCCTGTACTCCATTTCTACATAGAAAAAAATATGAGATAGTCTGCACTTAGTATTAGGTCAATGTCTGTTTTCACTAAAACATATTCCATTCTATGTGTACTGGAAGATGATGTATCTTGTTATTACGGCAATTGTTTATGTAAACAGTGCTTAATTAAATTAAGTATCCTCATTATTGGCTCTTAGTTAATTACTTTACACCTAGGTAAGACCAAGTACACCTCTTTTTATAGGTTCAGTTTAGACTAGAATACTGAAATTCAGCTGAGACACTAATATTGAGAAATGTATGGAATCAATATTCAGTCTAAACTAGTTATGAAATTGACAGTGGTGTACTTCAGGAACATGGACAGATAAGCTAAAGTAAAAGTAGGACAGGAAACAGTAATAATTATATATAATACTTTGAATGTAGGTAATCATATGTTCAGATACAACCAAATGACACTGGAAAATGTAATGTAATCCAAAACCAGATTCCTCCCCCCCATCAATTTTCAGAACAGTAGTTTATATTAGAAAAGAGGATAGAAAGTCTACCCCCCCAGTTTTTCATCCCAGTAGAAATAAAAAGTGATGTAGATATGAAATAAAGCTTTCTAGCTTGCAACTCAAATGAGTTTTTAAGCTACTTCTCCATAATATACACATAACATTTCTTCTTTTTGTTTAAGATTAGTGCCTGAATCTGTTTCTTATGTGACACTCCTCTAGAAGAGAACCTTTGTTCCTACATCCGTGAGTTTCTCTGGGTATATGAATGGAGAATATATGAAAATTTAACAGAGCAAATAGGAGCTATTTAAAATTTTCCTGCTCAGTGACATCTCGGTCAAAATTTCCCTTCTGCATTCATAATTCATCTTGGGGAAAATCCAGTGGTGGGATTCAGCCAGTTCGCACCACTTCGGGAGAACCGGTTGTTAACTTTCTGAGCAGTTTCACAAACTGGTTGTTGGAAGAAATCATTAAGGCAGAGGACCGGTTGTTAAATTACTTGAATCCCACCACTGGAAAAATCCTTCAATTCCTATCAATGACCATCAAGAATCTGCTGGGTTAGTTTTCCTTAGTTTCACACTGAAGATTTTTAAATAAAGTTTCTACGATAATACAAATACAATTGGTAATCTTATATGATGGAACATTCTATTGGAAGAAATATCCATCTGGTTCAGTTCCAAGCTGGGAGAAAGGCACTGGAGACAAAATGGAGGCTGGAGGCTGATTGGAAAGATGATGAAGCAGAACCACATGAGTTCTGGGCAGCTGACCACATGAAGTTGAAAGTGAGGGGTTTTTATACCTTCTCTTGGGCTTTGCATTTGAGCTTCCTGGTCCTGTGCAAGAACATGTATTCTATCGGCTGTTGTGGGATCATAGCTGGCTCTATAGGTTGTCTGAGCTATGTTTGTTGAGGTTTCTGAGGGTGATGCAATAATTAATGGCTTTGCCCTGTTTTGGCTTTTGGGTGAGGGCTAATCTGCTTTTGTTCAGACTTTGCTGCAGGAAGTAATGGATTATCAAATCTGCATGTCTAAAAGCTGCCCCAGCTCAGTATCTGCTTGGGGGCAGGGAGCTGGGGCTCTGAGTTTCTGTCTCCTTTAAGATTTTTATTTCTCTTTTAGAGTAAGTATTTTATCCTGCCTTTAAAAAAAATATTCCTCAAAATATTTCATTCTTCTAGGAGAGGAGTGGGGGCTAACTTTCTACAATTCTGTGTTGGGATTGAAATTTTAAAACATCTAGTCTAGTGAACATTCATGTAGGCTAGCAAAAATGTTAACACTTAAGAATCTAAAAGACTGAAAGCATTCGTACTAAAATTAAATAACCATTTAAAAGTTGAAAAAACAGAGGCATCCTTATTGGGCAGTGGAGGAAGTTATTCCTGAGAACCTGAGAACAACGTATGAAAAAAACTCTCTCCTGCCTGCAACAAAGATGAGTCTCTGGGTGTACACATGTGTATCCATGTTGTATGCCTGCAGGTGTATCTGATTTTATTGTTTGATTGATTAGTTCAATTAGTATAGCAATGCTGCCTTTGTTTTTACTTCCAACAGCAATCCTGCATTCAGAAAGTGTTGCACTTTTAAAGAAGAATATCTAAACAGAGAAGGATAAAAAGTAAAATGAGCAGAAAAAATTAACTCAAAATAGGAATTGTCTGTAACTGAACAGAAATCAGAGATAAAGAAAATAATGTAATTGTAGACAATATTATGCAGTAAATAGTTCTACCAGCTATTTCAGATATACAACTTCCTTCCTTCCTTCCTTCCTTCCTTCCTTCCTTCCTTCCTTCCTTCCTTCCCTCCCTCCCTCCCTCCCTCCCTCCCTCCCTCCCTCCCTCCCTCCCTCTCTCCCTTCCCCACTCCCCCCTCCATATATATAGTTAAGAAATAACTTGCTTAGTTCAACTTTAGTTTAGTTATTCTTTTCCAGTGAAACAACTGTTATTAAAGCCATCATCTTTTGCAATTTTAGCCATCAAAGTTTAGTCAAAGAAGGAGAAAGTCCTTCTTATCTATCCATGGATAGATAAAACACCTAATGAAATTTCACCTAATGAAATTTCAACATAAGTAAACAGAAATGCTTCTTAAAAGCAGCTGACATGTATTCACAATATTAAATACTAAAACACCAACAGTGATGGCAAAATGATGATGACGTTTTATCTTCTGTTATAGGATGGGGAAAATTTCAAAAGCTGAAGTAAAGAAATTGTCTCTGTGCTTCCAATGTCCAGAGTGTTCCAATATTTTGCCAGTAGTGCCATGAAACAATGCTATATCATTCATCACTCTCTCTCTCTCTCGCTCCCTCGCTCCCTCCCCACCTCTCTCGATATAGATATATACTTTATTTGTACATTGCCCTGAGTCCTGTGAGGGAGATAGGCAGGTTTAAAATGAGAGGGGGTAGAGAGTGGAGGGGGGGATGAGGGAGAGAGAGAGAGAGAGATCTCGATGCTGTGTTTGGAAAAAAAAGGATCAGGCTCAGACTGATTTTGGACACATTATGTGAAGGCTTAATTCTCTATAATGGGTCTATAATGGAAAAAAAATGGAAGGAAAGAGGAAAAGAGGACAACAGCTAGGTAGATAAACTAAATTACATTGGAAAATCAGAAAGACTAATCATTGGGGACAAATAATCCTGGAGAAAATCTATCTATGTGGTTGCTAAGGGTTAAAAAAAGCATTATTATTCAATCAATCAAATATTTGAGCATAAATTCCAGGCTGATCTACTATGTTGAACTGTCTAGCATGGCTCTATCAATTCAGGGTGAGAAGAGAACTAAAAGGTTGGTGTGTATTGCCATACATAAGAGACCAATTCAAAGCTGTACCTAATTACTAAATGAATATTGTGGCCTAATTATCATCTCCCAGAAGCAACAGTTTTACCATTAAAAAAATGTATGCAACAACTAAGGCCTTTGATATTATTAAACAAAGTTGTCCTTACATCCTGATTTTTTTAAAACAAAAGACAAATCTACTTTTTTCTTCCTGTGATACTCTAAACAGCATGCAAGGTAATTGTTCAGGAGCCATAAAGAAACCTACATTTGTTACCATCTTCTTTGTAATTGTTTAACCCAAGCAGCATTCCCTCTTGAATTATGCAGCTGCACGGTTTTGTTTTGGGTGTGGGTTTTTTTGCTCACAAATGAATTTGGCTTTGTTTTGTATGTCTTGTCCTGGGCATTATGTCAACAAGATCTCATTTTGTTAGAAGTTATTAATATACAAACCTATATAGAACATTGTGCCTCCCTGTAATTATAGCTTTTGAATTATAGGTCAGATTAAGTGGTGAAATCCATTTTTTTTTACTACTGGTTCTGTGGGCGTGGCTTGATGGGCGTGGTGTGGCTTGGTGGGCGTGGCTTGGTGGCAGGGGAAGGATACTGCAAAATCCCCATTCCCTCCCCACTCCTGGGGGAAGGATATTGCAAAA
>WNWU01000017.1:18593378-18612418 GCA_012654045.1 Ptyas mucosa | reverse complement strand
CAAAATCCCCATTCCCTCCCCACTCCTGGGGGAAGGATATTGCAAAATCTCCATTCCCACCCCACTCTGGGGCCAGCCAGAGGTGGTATTTGCCGATTCTCCGAACTGCTCAAAATTTCCACTACCGGTTCTCCAGAACCTGTCAGAACCTGCTGGATTTCACCCCTGGTCAGATTGTGTGGGAAAAGACATAGACAAAATGTCTGTGTCAAGCTTTATCAGTAAGACTTGATTTTACTGAAACTATTTTTGAACTCTATTTTATCTGTCTATTTTCTGTGGCGTTATCTGCATATGAGAGGAGGACTTTGATCTATCTTGACTCTGGTTCACGTCTATAGACAGCACATCTCAGAGGACACATATTTTGCATGCCGAAGATCCAAAATCTAGTTCAGAAGACTCCTTTGCTGCAAACCTCCATTTAAAATGGTGAACTTTATCACAGCATGTTGAGAATTATTTCAGAAGTGGGTGGGAGCAGATGGGTGGGGCAAATTTTTATTTCACTTTATCAAGGGGAAGCAGCCTATCTGCTTGGTGGACCAACGATGGCCTATGCACAGTGGTGGGATTCAGTCAGTTTGCACCACTTCGGGAAAACCAGTTGTTAACTTTCTCAGCAGTTTGATAAACTGGTTGTTGGAAGAAATCATTAGGGCAGAGAACCGGTTGTTAAATTATTTGAATCCCACCACTGCTTATGTAGACAACGTTAATATAGAGGAAACAGTTATTTGCCCTGGCTTAAGGTGCTTTCCTATTTTCTAAGTGCAAGTAGGTGATAAACAGGTATTTAGTCTTATGATTGCAGCAGAATGGAAGTATCTCAAATAAAGAAATGTTTCGTGACATCTCATTAAATTGAAATTTGTAATCAATGAATTTCTTTATTGATTAGCCCTTGGGCCATATCAAGTACAGAGTTCCAGAAACAAATCATTACAAAAGTTTGGTAAAACAAATTAAATAAAATTGGAAGTACTCACGATTAAAATGCAATTAGAATAAAATATGATCTAAAATGGAATCGGAATAAAATACAATCATTTAAAATACCATTTAAATATGATTAAAATTATATTATAATGTCAGCCCTGCATCTACCCAATCAGTGTTAAAACTACTATTAAAATTACATTGTTAGGTCAAATGGTCTTTCCTACAATCTACTGCATTCTGCTGCACCAACTTTGTCCTTTTTTCCATCAACTTTGCCGCAAATTTAGCAATCCATTTTACCAACTGCGAGTTAGAACCTGACAAACAGTGTCGCAAAAAGTGCTCTTTAGACTTAGGGGTGCTGGTATAAAAGATCCTGCCCAGTTGATGTTCCCTCAGGTCTGAGTATAGGGGGCAATAAAAAATTGCATGGGACATTGTTTCTACTTCCCCCATCCCACATAAACAGACTCTTTCTCTAACAGGAATACCCTTATACCTACTCCAAAGCATGTTTGTTTGAAGTTGGTGTAACCTCAATTTAGTAAAAAAATCTCCTTAAGACGGGCAATAAAGGCATAGTTAAATATTTTTCTATTTTAAAAATTTGTTTATTGGCTGATAACCAGGGGCAAACTTTTATTGCTGTCACCTGTGCAATATCCGATTGGGCACTTATGTCCTTAAATCTCTGTGCAATCCAGTTTCAGATCTGCCTGTAATGGTACTGCTGCCAATTTAAAGGAATACCAGAGCTAGATACCTGCTTCAAAACTCTTGATAACCAGTTATTTTTATTACTTGAGATAATCTGCTCCATTAGCGCTAATTTTGGTAGCCTCCCTTCCTCCATCTCGATTATTCTTAACCAATAATAAACAGTTTTCAACGAGGCCCTAGTGCCAATCGCATGGACTCCTGTTTCTGCCCTTACTACACATGCTGGGGTTCCAGGGGACACTGCCAAAATTCTCCTCAGGAACTTATTTTGAGGAGTTTCCAGCCCAGGCAACTTAACTGACCCCCATATTTCTTCCCCATAGGTAAGTACTGGTTCAATTTTCGCCTGGAAGACCTTTAGCACTGGGATCAATGAAGATGGAGTTTTCTCTAAAACAAGTTTGTTTAATTGAGCCATCCGAGCCACGGCCTTCCAAGCTCCAGCTTTTACCTGCTTACCCCATTTGCCATTTGTCTGAAATACTAGCCCTAAATAGATAAATGACTGAACTTGTTCTATTCTTCTGTCATTTAAAACCCATCTCCTCATATTTTGTTGCCTGCTAAATATCATTACCTTTGATTTCTCTATGTTAATTGTCAGGCGATTTTTTATATAATATGCTGCCAACCTCCCGAGTGACCTTCGTAGCCCCACCTGTGAGGCCGACAGCAAAATTATATCATCGGCATATAACAAGCAATTGACCTGTCTTGTTCCTATACTAGGCCCATGGAGTGATGTATCTTCTAAACATTTTGGAAGGTCATTTAAATATAAGTTGAAAAGTGTTGGAGCTAAGATGCAACCTTGTCTGACGCCCTTCTTTATTGGGATTGCATTTGTTAACCGATCCTGACCTATTCACTCGAAATTTGTAATTGGTGCAAAATACAGCAGCTAGCCTGTTAATCACTCTTCTGCTGAAAAATCTGCATTGTTTACAGGACTCAATTTAAAGTATTTGTACTGACCTTTCAAAGCTTAAAGGCTGAGGGTCTGAAACAGTCCCTTGTTTCTCCATTGCCACTAGTCTTTGACTTACAACCCTTTGTCTACTGACCATTCAAAGTTATAATGGCATTGAAAAAGTGACTTACAATGGCATTGAAAAAGTGATTTTTTCAAACTTACGACAGTTACACCATCCCCATAATCACATGATTATGGGGATGATAATCCCAAATTCAGGCATTTTGGCAACTGGCATGTATTTATGACAGTTGCAGTATCCCAGGGTCATCTTTTGCAACCCTCTAACATGCTAAGTCAATGGAGAAGCCAGATTCCCTTAACAATCCTATTACTAACTTAACAATTGCTGTGATTCACTTAACAACTGTGGCAAGAAAGGTCATGAAATGGGTCCAAAACAACTGTCTTGCTTAACAACAGAAATTTAGAGCTCAATTGTTGTCATAAATTGAAGACTGCCTATACAAACCTGTCCAGGAGGTCTTTGGAGATCTACTATCAAAACTGACATTCCTGCACCTTGAACATCTGCAATTCTATGGAATTCACTTTCTCAGCAATTGCATCTGGCCTCTACTCACTTGAGGCTTAGGAAATCATTAAGATGCACCTCGTTTGCTAGACTTTTCTCTGTTAGAGGATTTTCTCTGAGGAATTCAGTCTACTGTTATTGTTAATCAGCATTATTAATTGCTTATATTCTTTTTTTTTAATGTTATCTATCTTGAGTCCCTGCCAGAGCAGAAAGGCAAGATATAAATCAAATAAATGAATAATTTCCAGTGAACCTCCACAAGGGGCTTTTTCAATATAAAACAAAATATGTTAAATTTATTTACTAATATACCCAGTCTCAGATCCAGCAAGGGCTAGCTATTACAAAATAAAGAATCTCAGTCAATGTCAGATAAGAAACATCTCAAGAAAGAAAAATTTAACTAGTGAATTTTGACAATTGGGTAGGCTCTCACAGATATATGTAGCAGTACCCTCAAAAGGTTCCCACTGGAGTACCCACTGGAGTCCGGGTTCTCCTGGCCCTTTTTGGTATGGCCACTGGTCCACACTTGCTCAGGAACCTCTACTGGCCTGGGTCATGTAGGGTCATGGTGGTCAGTTTCTTCTCAGCAAGCAGGTCATGTGGTGGGATGATGGTCAGTCTTTTCCCAGCCGGCAGGTCATGTGATGAGATGGTATTCATGTGGCTGGTCAGCACTTCTTCCTTTCTCTCTCTCTTGTCTCTCCCTCTCTTGAATTGCCTGCTGAGCTCTCCTTCCACTGCTTCTGCTCCTTCGTGGATTCCTCTGCTTGCCCCACAGAAGCCTCTCCTATCCTATCCCACTTCTCTCCCTCAGGCTTGCCCCACAGAAGCCTCTCCTATCCTATCCCACTTCTCTCCCTCAGGCTTGCCCCACAGAAGCCTCTCCTATCCTATCACCCCTTTCTCCCTCAGGCTTGCCCCACAGGAGCCTCTCTAATCCTCCCTATTGCCTTCATTCCCTCTCTCTTTCCCCAGGCTTTTTTCTCCATTTCCCCCTTAAGCCTCTTTTCTTATCCTCTCAGACCTCCTTTCCCCCCCAGCCTAGGAAGGATAGAATCCTCCCTATCCTTACCTTCCGGGCTTTCTTTTCCCCCAGAAAAAAATCCTCCTTCCTTCTCTCCCACTCCCACTGTCTTCTTCCTCTTTCTGCCAAAACCTCCTCCTCCTATTCCCTTCTCCCGTCTCCCCCGCCACACATATATCTGCCTGTTTCATTCATGAAACGTTGGAGAGCATGCATAAATCAGTAGTGTCACCTATTGTCTTGTCCAGCTCATACATGCACATAACACAAGGGTTTGAAGCAGGGGTGGGTTCTACTTACCTTTACTACCAGTTCGCATCATGCCCGCGCAGATCACTTATGATGACATCTGGGTCAGTGGACGGAGCCTCCTGCCCGTTTTACTACCAGTTCCATAGAACCGGTCCAAACCGGGGGCAACCAACCACTGGTTTGAAGTTTTCATTGAGGCTTCATCAGCCCTGAATAGCCCTGCCCAGGATTCCCCACACAGGAGCCAAAGCATGACCCAATATGTCCAATTCCCCAAGTCAAGAAAAACACAGAACAAGTCCAGCAAGACAAGTCCATGGTCCAAAAATAAAAATCACAGAAGCCAAAATCCAATTCCAAGGTCCATAAGGCAAAGTCCAAGGTCCAGAAATAGAGTCAAGGGCAAAGTTCCAAGGCAAGGGACACAGTGGCTAAACAAACGCAAGCCCTGAAATTGAAGAGTTGTTCTCAGTGTCACTCTGTTTCATGTGCAGGGATAAATAGCCACTGACTGGTGCAACTCATTAGGAGGGGTGAGGCTGCCTTCTTGCGAGTAGCCTCAGTGACCTCTGTTGGCCTCTCTCCTCTTGGCCCTGCATGATCCAGTGGAGAAGGCAATTCCTCCTCATCCCCACTCATCGGTTGCAGCTGCATCTCTTCTCTGCCCTCTGCTTCTGGTTGCCTTCCGAGTCTCTTGACTGCAGCTGTGTTTCTTCCCTTCCCGTTGTCAGTCAGTCATTTGTCCAATTGTTCCTTCTGAAGTTCCTCTCTCTCCTCTTCTGTTTAGAGTCCCCCGTGTCTTCCAGATCCTCTGCCATGCTCTGCTCCCAAGTTCCTGAAACAGGTTCTTCCTCGTCACCCAAGCCCACTTCAGGGGCATTCGTGACACCTATTAAAAGGCTTCAAATGGTTTCCTGAAATGTGCTATACTATTTCTTCAGTGTAATACTAGAGTCTGAACCAGACCATCTACTTAACAACAAAAGAGGATGTGTGCTGGATCCAAGGTCTTTTTGGCTCAGCTTCCAGGTTCATGTGGTATGGGTTTATATGGGTTTTTTTAACTTTTATCTGGTTTAATTAGGTATTTTAACTTTGTACTGTGGTTATTGTAGATTTTATTGTTGTGAGCCACCCTGAGTCTGTCGAAGATAGGGTGGCATATAAGTTAAATAAAATAAATAAATAAATAAATAAAATAAACAAGCCTTAGGCTAGTAGAAAATACATAAGCAAGTCATTCCTCTGATCACAGAGATAAAATGCCTAATAGTCACATTGTGAGTGTTTCACCCTTAAATTATAGTCCTTTCTATATATTATAACAGTATACATTATTCCATAGGGTTAAAATATGTGTGAAATGATGGAAATGATACTTAATATATGTTATTATCAGTCAGGTATGTCAACAGTGTACAATAATGTTTAAAACTGTAATATTAAGGGCTACTTTTTGAACACAGGGCCTTAACCCAACAGAGGTCAAAATCTTCCATTCAGTGTCATAGTTGCTAGAAATGGAGTCCTGTTTCACAGACCTCCAGAGATATAAAAAAACATTATGCTCACGTTCTAGTCAGTTGGATTCTACAAGCACAGGCGTTTACAATTACCTCCATCCAAATTTACAAGGTATAAAGAAGAAACAATGTTCTTGGTAATATAAAGGTTGGCAGGCAAACAGATGAAAGGTGCATGTTGCACAGACAACCTCTTGAGAGCCAATACTTAAAAGAAACACAAGCTAACCCAACAAAAAACATGGGATAATTTAAATAAAATCAGTGTTTAAAGAGGGAAGTGATATCTGTTATTGGACAAAAGTATATTAAGATTCCGTTTTTCTTTCAAATACTTGAAAAACTTCATAGTGAAGATCAAATGCCCTTCAGAAAGTTTGTCCTCAGATAATATAAATTTGTTTCTTGCTAACATTTGAAGAATCTATATCTTGACAGCGAAAATGTTTTCTCTAAGTTTCCTCAACTGAAATGTTTAACAAAAAAGTCAATTAGAACAGCACATAGATACATTCAGGCATATACATATACAAACTTATGTAAACCTCTACTCTTATTTTCTACATTTTGATCTTGACATTATTCCAGCCCAGGTCCCAAAAACAGAGAGACAAAGTAGAAACTACATAGCAGTTCAGGGTGTAGAAGATAGGTGCATATGAAGATCTGCATCTTCATTTCATGAACATTTGTCTGCAAGCAACAACTGGTGGCACTATAAAATAGAGGAAGAAATAGAAAATGAAGAAGGACTTTAGAATTCAAACAGACAAGAACCTACCACATAACACCCTAGACTTAAGAATTGTCGAGAAGAAAGACAAAAATGACTGAATAGAGGATGTGGCAGTACTTGGAGAAGAGAAAGAACAGGAGGAGATAGCAAAATACAAAGACCTGCAAATAGAAATGAAACGACTATGGCAAAAGAAAGCAAAGGTAGTACCAATAGTAATAGGCAACTTGGGTTGTAATCCTAAAACCACTGGAACATCACTTTAATACTATGAGCATTGACCAAATCACCATTAGTCAATTGCAAAAGGCAGCTTTGCTCGGAACAGATTACATCCTGTGACAATATCTCTAATACCATCAAAAGCCAACATCTGCCTGTACCAGGTCCTTGGAAAGGACTTGGTAGGTGGATAAAAATGTCAAATCCAGTCAAAACTTATGGCTGACTCTGCAACAAGCTATAATAATAAGTTCCTATAGTTCCCTTGTAATCGTACATGTTATTATTTTGCTATTTTATGAATAATTAAGTCTTTCCTACATGATCACTGTTTAATATTGCTTAAAACAGTTTCAACTAAAGGTGTGAAATTTATAAAATTTATCAATCAGATAAATGTGCCATATCAAATCTACCAGTTTGGCGTACCTGTATGCAAAATATAAGCCTGTTCTATCCAATTTTTGCAGTGATCTGCATTTTATGTCTGTTTATTTGTCATATATAATTTTCCATGATATGGCTTTTCTAAACTACTGTATATCCCAGATGTATTTTTCTATGCAACATTTCCACTGCATGCATTTTTGTTCACTATTCTGACCAAAATCTACATTGCAAAATTCAGGCAAATGTGTAACTTAATGGATAACTACTTCCATTCTGACATTAGTCCAGGAACTACACTAATTAGTTTAATTATTTTGAACATGCAAAATTAGTGAATTTTCCCTACCTCAGTGGAAATCCTTGTACAGGATCAAAACATCTGTAGGATCTTAAAACTCAGACAAACAATGCTATTCGTTCATTGGACTTATAGAAAAATCTTCTCATTATTTGCAAGGGGGAAATACACCAGAGGTAAGAAATTGGATCAACATTATAGCCTTTTCAATGCTGCTCTAAATATTACAGAATTGCAGCCCAAAACACTAATATAACTGCAAGATATCTTGCTAAGTGAACTTTTGCTTCCCACTTGATGATTTATATCCACACTAGAATGTAGACAAATGTACGTACACACACACACACACACACACACACACACACACACACACATGCAAACACACACCAGGAAGAAAATTTGCTTCTGCTTTCCTCTCTATGAGCTTAGCTGCCCACAGCAATTTCTTGGGCCTGAAATTATAACTTATGTTTTGCCAGAGAAGGTGCTCTTTTGCCTCATTGTACACATATTCACCTCAAGAGCAATAGGAAGCAATTTATTTCATATTTTTGTTGTTTCTGCAAAATCTGTCTGAAATAACTGCAGTTAATGCATCTTTTCTAGTATTTTCTATTGTTGAGTCCATTGAACCCAACTCTGTTATATATAACTTATAGGATTTGGATGAATTCAGCGATCTGCTGGCTGTGCTTTGGGATCCTTTAGCAAGATCATCAGAAATAAAAGTTTCTAAAATAAAATTTACTGGGTTGGACTGAATGCCAGTCCCCTTATTCTACTTTATTATTGGTACCTTTTGTGGAAATGGAAAAGTCTCCAATAGCCAAGGAGCAGAAAAAATTATTTCTACACAATTAAACAGAAGCGTGTTAAAGTGTACTCTCAGAAGCTGTGTCTCTTTTGTTCTGTAAGGATTTCTCCCTGGAGTAAAATATTCTTAGCCTGTATACCAGCTCTGACTACTGAGAATGACCTTTAAGGACCACTGAAAATTGGTCCTTAAAGGTTGGGAGTGCTAAAGAAAGCTTCCCATTTGGGCTTTATATAAACAATAATTTAGATTTAGATTTAGATTTTATTTGATTTTTATATCGCCCTTCTCCAGTAGGACTCAGGACGGTGAACAGCCGAGATAAAACAAAGCATAAAAAATTTAAAAGACAATTTAAAAATAATTAAATAATTTCAGCCCACAATTTAAAACAACCCAATTAAAACCAATTTCCAATTAAAATCGAAATGGATGGGATCAAGCCAGCCCGGCTAGATGATATAAATGCATTTTCAGGGCTCGACGAAAAGTCCGGAGGTCTGGTATCATGCGTATCTCTGGGGATAGGTCATTCCAGAGGGCAGGTGCTGCCACAGAGAAGGCTCTCTCCCTGGGGGTCGCCAGCCGACGTTATCTGGCAGACGGCACCCTGAGGAGGCCCTCTCTGTGGGAGCGTACTGGCCGGTGGGAGGTTATTGGTGGCAGAAGGCGGTCTCGTAGATACCCCGGCCCTAAGCCATGGAGCACTTTAAAGGTGGTCACCAACACCTTGAAGTACACCCGGAAGACCACTGGGAGCCAGTGCAGCTCGCACAGGAGAGGTGTCACATGGGAGGACCCCGTTGCTCCCATAATCCCCCACGCAGCCGCATTCTGGACCAGCTGGCACCTCCGGATGCACCCCAAGGGGAGCCCCATGTAGAGAGCATTGCAGTGGTCTAGGCGGGAAGTGACTAATGCCTGAGTGACCGTGCGTAGGGAGTCCCAATCCAGAAAGGGACGCAACTGGCGTATCAGGCAGACCTGATAAAAAGCCCCCCTAATAATCTTCCTAGTCTTGGTTTGGTTTCAGTCTCATACCAGTAATCTCTAACTTCAAGGAAATATTACATATTGTAGTTCCTTTTCACTGAATTATGACAGGTAGTCCTTGAGTTACAACCACAATTAAGGCCAAAATCTATGTTGCTAAGTGAAGTATTTCTTAAGTGAGTTTGCCCCATTTTACATCTTTTCTTGCCATAGTTCTTAAGTGAATCATTGCGTTTGTTAAGTAAGTACTTAACATGGTTGTTAAGTGAATCTGGGTTCCCCATTGGCTTTGCTGATCAGAAGTTAGCAGAAATTGATCACATGACCCCAGGGCACTGCAACTGCCGTAAATGTGTATCAGTTGCCAAGCATCTGAATTTTGATCACGTGACCATGGAGATGCTGCAACAGTCGTAAGTGTGGAAAATGATCAGAAGTCACTTTTTCCAGTCCTGTTGTAACATTGAACGATCACTAAAAGAACTGTCGTAAGTCAAGGGCTACCTGTATTTTCCAATCAAGTAAACTGCCCTGCATTAAAGACTTGGCTGTTCCCTAAGCGTTTTGTCCAGGAGGCCAAACAAACTCTGATGGTTAATGTTGTTATATTACAAGTTTGGAATTGTTATACAGGTACAATCAAAACTGAGCCCAACGTTTCTATTCCTAAGCAAGGCAGTTGTTAAGTGAGCTCTTCCCCATTTTACGAACTTTCTTGCCACAGTTGTTAAGTGAATCACTACAGTAGTTAGGTTAGTAAAACAGCTGTTAAGTGAATCTGACTTCCCCATTGACTTTATTTATCAAAAGGATGCAAAAGATGCAAAAAATGACCCTGGGACACAGCAACCATCATAAATATGAATCAGGTGCCAAGCTTCTGAATGTTGATCGCATGACCATGGGGATGCTGCAACGGTCATACGTGTGAAAAATAGTCATTAGTCACTTTTTTCAGTGCTATTGTAATTCAAACAGTCACTAAATGAATGATGGAGGACTATCTGTAGTTTGGATTGCTTAAATTGTTGTTTTTAACTTTATATACCACCCAGAGTCTCCGCTATGAGATGGCTAGCCTTTCAACTCATATCAATCAATCCATCCTTCAATCAATCACACTCTAGACACTTACTTCATGTAATGGAGATGGTGCTGATTATTTCCCTCCCACAGAGGGAATTAGGCAACTGTGAGTTGTAAGGTTTGCAACTCTCTGAGCTAGGGGAAGGAGTAAAGAGTGGAGTTGTTCCAGAAATCTTAGCTATTTCACCCCTTTATAACTGCCATGGGAGAATGTGGGGGCAGGCTGGCTCAGAGAATTTCTGCCCAACTGCAAGGACTGCTACAAGCACACCCACACTTCCAGCCAATGCTGCTGTTACCCGATTCGGGAGTGGAAGCATCCTCAACTAAGCAGCCAACGTGGGCAATTTTTCCCACTGACCCTGTGGCTATTCCATAGAAGTGATTCTAGCGATATGGAAAACATGGCAGACTTGATATTGTGGGGTCCTGGGAGTTTTCTTGCAGACGTTTCATTGCCAAGCAAGGTAACATCATCAACGCAATAAAATGGCTGCCACATAAAAGAAGAAGAACCCAACTAAGCTCAGAGAGCACTAAGACCCCCACAGTCCAACCCTGAGCTACAAACATTCTCTTCTATCAGAATTGCTTGAAAACGGCATCAGGATTCACTTCATGCAACCTGTTGAGGGACCAAACAGGGATCCCTTTCTCTGAAAGAGATGCCGGGCCTTGCTTCAGGTTGTCAAATTAATGAACTAGAATCAGACTGAACTAGAAAACAACCCTGCTGAGTTTTAGGAGAGAAAGCAATCACTGAAAACCATTTGGGGGCAAATTAAGTACTATTATAAATATGGGGAAAGAAGGGAAGGGAGTCAGATTTCTGTTATGGAAATGCAATCGTTTCTTTAAAACTTACTTGTTGAAAATATTGGGAGGAATAAAATGTAAGCTGAAAGATTTAGCATTCTCATTTCCTACTACCGATTCGCATAACCGGCATCCCACATTGATCTTTCAAAATAAATCCTTAAGTGCCATCCCACATTTAATTAGACAGTCATTCATTTTGATTATTTAGATTAGATAATATGTTTAGATGTTGCCGGAGCATGTAGAGCATAATCTGAACGCTGAGTAATATTATGCCATTGGTCGGTGCTATTATTATCTTATTCACATTAGCTAAATGCGTCGCTTCAGTATTTGCAGCAAATCTGGCAGGGGAAATGATTGAGTGCAGAATTAGCACAATGGCATTTAATGGGAAAGAAGAACAAATAAATACAAGGGATGAGTTTTTGTCTGGAATTCTAAAAGGATTTGGCGTGATGTTGCTGGGCCTTCCACATCATCGGAGGAAACTGGCAAATTAAAGATGGAAGGGACAAATTAAATGTTCAGGAGAAGCATCCTGACCGGCTCAAGGTTGACTCAGCCTTACATCCTTCTGAGGTTGGTAAAATGAAGACCCAGATTGTTGGGGGCAACATGCTGACTCTGTAATCCACTTAGAGAGGGCTGTAAAGCACTGTGAAGAGGTATATAAGTCCAAGTGCTATTGATATTCAGACCTGGAGCCTTGTAATCACGCATGCATATTGCCTCTTTTTGTCTCATGGCATCCATACTGCAACCAATTTATGCACTATTGCCTGGAATCAGCCACCAGTGGTCAATGCAAAATCTCTTATGTGGCACAAAAGGAGCGAATTCTGCATCATGTCAACCCAAGGCTGCTTTCATCTTTTCCCCTCATTTGCTCACCTTGAGGCTTCTATTTGAAGATATCCCCAGTTTGAAAACTTGCCCAGTCTAAATCCAGTGCTACACAAAGGGAGGGCAGCAGAGACTTGAATCTGCCTTTCAAAGTTCCCATAAAACAGACAGATCACCTAGTGAGAGTGCCTTCTCGGCAGTTGCCTTTGTACAGTTGCTTTATATTACAAAAATACGCAGCATATTTCACTTTGTTTCAATTAGAATGAGTAATTAATTCAGTTGAAGGTCAAGTCTATTTTTATGGTGCTTATTCCATTAAACAAGACTAGTGTAGCATCAAAACAGAACCAAACTTAATTAAAAAATACTTTATAAGAGCCTCAGATAACTATTAATAATCAACCAATGAATCCAGTCAACTCAAAATGTAACTTTCAGCAAAAATATAGATCATTTGTCTGACACTGAATCGGAATTTAATGAGTGTGACTTCTATGATAATAGAACACTGACATATTATCGTTCTGGGCTGTGTTGAAGAGAATCTATTATCTAAGAGGACTTCCAGAAAAAGGAATTCAAAGAGGGACAGATAAATCCACAGAATTACAGATCATTTTGTCTGACTCCATTCCTGGGAAGAAATTGATTTGTCAATACCTTGGCAAAAAATACAGTGTATATTGTGTAAGCTTTAAAAAGGTTTTAGAAGAAGTGCTCTGGATTTTAGTCAAATGCAGGAGCTTTCGGCTCTTCTTTAAAGCAGACCAAGTTTTCTCAAGCTTCTGTGACTCCCCCCCAAAAAAGTGTGCGTGAACAGTTGCTTGAACAGTTAAAATAAGTTTAATAAGCAACAGCATATTTTCTGAAGTGTGGACAAAAGCTGGGGGGGGGGAAGGCAGGCTGTTTTAAGGAGAAGATCTGAAACACTTTGTTCCCTTTCAAATCACTTTCAAAGCATATGGTCCTAGTGATTTACTTTAAATCAGTATAGATTTTTTGGATTACTGTAATGTTTTTATTTTTTTTTAAAAAAACAGATAATTTGTTTTGTAGAGTGTGGAAAGGTAGGACATAATATGCCTTGATTTTAATACATAATAGTTAACAAAGTATGTTATAAGATTCTGATTAGTGACCTAGTTTAATATGGGCTAGGTGGAATGTCTAAGTAGATCTACAGTTTACCTGAAACAGTATTTTAAGAGAGTTCAATCTAGATTCCTCATCAAATTGGAATGACATAGCAAGTGAGGATCAAAGAAATTGACCTTCAAGCCCAGAATTTTTCAATGTTTTCACTGATTATTTGGATGAAGAAATGAATGCAACATTTAGTTTTGCACAAAATTAATGCTCTAGTACAGCGGTTCCCAAACTGTGCGCCGCGGCTCCCTGGGGAGCCGCGCTATCGTCATAAGGGCGCCGCGAAATATTCCGCCCGCTGGGTCTAACGTCTAATGCGCATGCGCAGTTGCAAGTCGGATTGCTTATGGGAGCCGCGCAGTTGCAAGTCGGATTGCTATGGGAGCCGCGAACCCAAAACGATTGGGAACCTCTGCTCTAGTAGACAAATTCAAGATGATTTTGGCAATTTACTGAAAACAACAGAATGAAATTAAGTTCTTCACTTTGGAAAAAGTAATAAAAGTAACTTGGGGAATATCCTTATTGGTTATAATACATGTGAACTTAATTTTGGAACTGTAAATAATCATAAAGAGAATATGAATCAGCGATGTAACATGGTTGGTAAATAATAAATGCAGTTTAGTCAAGGTCTACAGAAGAACCATTCCAAAATAGTTCTACTATAATCTGTGCTGGTCAGATTGTACAGTACTTTAGATGCCATGTCCATCTCTGGGTATCACACTTTAAGAAAGATTCAGAGGAATTAGAACAGGTACAAAGAACAGCAATGATCAGGGACCTGAACATTAAATCTTAGAAAGAAAAATTGAGGGGAATGGATATATTTCTGCTTTAAGAAAAGATGACTCTGAAAGGATGCCACACAGAAGTGGAAGACCTGTTCTCTATCATTCCAGAAAGCAGTTCATGAAATAACGGGCTCACATTACAGAAAACCAGATTGTGGAACTTCCCTATAATATTAGCTATTTCATTCTGGAAGCAGTTATCAAAGGAGGTAGCTTCTCATGTGTTCAGGCAGAAGTAGAGAGACATTTCTCGGTGTGCCTTAATCTGCATCCTTGAACTGAACAAGAAATTGGACCCAGTGCTCTAAATGACATCATTCAACTCTCTGGTTCTACGTAGGAAAAACTGGAGCTCTCCATTTGCTAACTGCAGAGTCAGAAGAGAAGTACAAGGCACAGGAAGTAACTGGATCAATCCGTTTTCATAATTGATTGTGCCCAATCTTTAAAAATTACATATAAATATAATCTGGAATGTTTGGATGGATTATTGCTTCTTGTGTTGATTAATGTGTATTTTAAACAGGAACAAAATGTAATAAATAATAAATGAGGCCTCTCTAAAATTGCATACCTTTTCATTTTTCTTCCTTTTGCATATAAAATCAATGTTAATAACAACTATTCTAATCTTCATTATAAACTCATTCAGAATGCTAAAGCTGTAATCTTAAATACGGGGTGGGCTTCTTTTTTTTTTAGTGAGGATGAAGAAGATGAAATATTTAAAAAGCCTTGAATGCACTGTCAGCGTGAAGCCTTCTTTAAATCCATTGAAGTTAAGATTGGAAAAGGATGAGAAACGTGTTCAGTTTGTATTTTTATGTAAATTTATCCACTTTGCATTCTCTGAACATATGCAGGAGCTGGAACACACAAGAATATCAAAATCTGCACTTTTCTGATGATGTAATTTTCAACTTGAATTACACAACAATGACTGCATTACTGATGTGCACAAAATGCATTATAGCAGAGGGGACATGGCTCGGAAAAAGGTATATCCTAGCAAAATTGCATGCAGTATGAAAACCTTGCACAAAAGATAAACATGAGTTATCATACATATTTTTGAAAGTATCACAGAAATGGGCTGAACCAAATTGAGAGAGACAGAGAGAGAGAGACATAGACACACACACAGAGAGAGAGAGAAAGAGAGAGAGAGAGAGAGAGAGGGAACAAGATTTGCTCGTTCCTCGCAATAACCTTCTCCAATATGTTGTTTTCCAAATGCACTGGGACAATTACTTGAATGAGACATGAAACCAGGATTAAGTAGCTAAAATATCTTGGAAGAAGGCAATGTCAAATCACAAGAGGTTGAGCTTGTCTTGAAGGAGACTGTATTTTTATCCCACTAGTGTTATTTACAAATTACAAATAAGAAAGAGTCAAATTTATATGTGTTTCTCACTGGCCGCCTTACATTTAATGCTTCTTCTTTTTTTCTGGATGAGAAGTGAACAACATTAAAAAAAAAAAAGGCACCTGAATCTCCTAGTATCTCAAATGCCTTATTATAGGCCAGAGAAAGGACTAGCGCTGCTGGCAGGTTATTTTTAAAGAAAAACATATAGATAGATAGGTACACCCATGCTTCAAACCAGGGGGGAAAAAAAGTCTATAATAGCACTCAATTAGTTGACATATTAGAGACATCAATTAAAGCTACCAAAGTTGGACAGCTCCAATTAGAGAGAGAGAAAATGAGATTTTTCTTTATGTAGTGCATCTGTCTTTAGCTTAAGTGGTAGCATCAGCGAATTGGAGCATACACAGTATATCAGAGGAGACTAGGTTATTTGAATGAATGCTCCTATGTGAAAATATGAAGATACATTCCTAAGCAGAGGGCAAGGTGCTATGGTAAATTGTATTTATTGTTTCTGCTCTATCTTCTATATATATATATCTTTACTGTAAACTTTTAAGTGTCTGTTGTCTTAATGACATGCTGTCATCCTCGGTGGCGCACTGGCTAGAATGCAGTATTGCAGGCTAATTCTGCCAATTGCCAGCAGTTCGATCCTGATGAGGGTCAAGGTTGACTCAGCCTTCCATCCTTCTGAGGTCAGTAAAATAAAGACGCAGATTGTTGGGGACAATATGCTGACTCTGTAAACCACTTAGAGAGGGCTGTAAAGCATCGTGAGAGGTATGTAAATAAGAGCTATTGCTGTTCTGCATGATGTTAAAAACTGCTGATATGATTGCAGATGGAAAGTCATGCAACACATGGAACAGGTACAGTCATGGGGCAAAGATGGAGTCACTGAGGGTAGGAACTGCAGCACCCTTCCCATGAAAGTTCACCCTGGGAGAAAGGCAGTGGTGAAATGTAAAATTAGTTACTACCGGTTCTGTGGGCGTGGCTTGGTGGGGGGTGGTAATGTGACTGGGTGGGCGTGGCCAACTTTTTTTTTTTACTTTTAAAAGCATGTTTTTCTACAACCTTAAGAGATTTTTAAAAGCCTCTGACGATCAGGCAACTCAGCTGGGATCGTCAGAGGCTTTTAAAGGCATTTTTTTCCTATAACCTCTTCGGCTGAAGAGGTTGCAGAAAAAAAATGCTTTCATCAAAGTTTTTTTTTAAAAAAAATTTTTTAAAGCATTTTTTCAGCCGAAGAGGTTGTAGAAAAAAATGCTTTTTAAAGTAAAAAAAAAACAAACGCCTCTGATGATCGCGCAGCTCAGCTGGGCATGGGGGGGGGGGCAGGGATTTTTGTTACCGGTTCTCCGAACCACCCTCGCTACCGGATCGGGTGATCCGGTCCGAACCGGGAGCATTTCACCCCTGGAGAAAGGTTAGATTGAACCTACTTCCTTTTTTCACCTAGATAATCTTCTTGACCCAGGGATGTTGATCTTATCTTGAAGGTATGCTCATTTTTTCACTCCTCCTAAATATGGATTTCTGCCTTAAATAAGCAAAATCAATTTCTAAACTGTGTAGAGTTTCTGGATAAATGCTTCTTCTTGATATACTCTAGACCGCGCCAATATAATAGAGGAATCACTTAGTCCCATTAATAACAAAATGTCAGATAAATCCAGCAAATATTATTGGCTCTTTTTAAGTGGAGTCACCAGTAAACATTTTCTAAAATTGATTAACAACATCTGACTGGACTTTTCAACATATCCTTCTCTACTTGACTGACCCCATTCCCTCTCCTTATCTCTTGCTATCATGACACACTACAAAGGGTGAGGCAGAAGAATTTTTTTCTTAAGACATTGGCTATTCTTCTATAAAATAACAGAGGGACACACAATGACATAGCCAGGACTGATTTTAGAATCAGGAATTACTGGGTTCTGGCTTAAATCCTTGATATGATACTGACCGTTGGAGTGAATATGATCTAATTCAATATCAGACAGTATGTTCCACATGGAACAGAAACTATACCCATATTTTTTGGACTATAAGATGCACTGGAATATAAGACACACCTTAGTTTTTGGGGAGGAAAATAAAAAAGCTGATTGGGGGTGGATCGGCCTCCCGGAATACCCCCAATCAGCTGTTCCCAGAGGTGAACTTTAGCAACAGGTTCGTTGGTTGTGAGCTCTGTGCCTTGCTTTTTTTTCAGCCTCTGAAACCTCCATTTTTCAGCCTCTCAAACAGAGGTTTCAGAGGCTTTGTTCAGCCTCTGAAAACTCTTGTTTGAGAGGCTTTTTTTTCAGCTTCTCAAAGGGAGGTTTCAGAGGCTGGTTGGGGCTACATTCAGACTATAAGACGCACCCAAATTTTCACCCTCTTTTGGGGGGTAAAAAGGTGCATCTTATACTCCGAAAAATATGGTACTTTTCTATCTTAAGTGATCTTAAAATTGGAAACAGTAGAGTTTTATTTCATGCTAAAATATGGTCTTTCTTTTTCAAAATCTGTTTTTTGGCATATTGTCTACAACTGAACCCTCTACGAACAGTTTATTTTATTTTATTTTATTTTATTTGTTAAATTTATTTGCCGGCTATCTTGCCATGGGGCTACTCTAGATAGCTTACAACAACAAAAAAGAAGAAAAGAAAAGAGTATAAATAGGGCAGAAGTAAGATAATAAAATAAACAAAGTATGAAGGCTATTGCTTAACACATTGTAAGCCGCCCTGAGTCTGCGGAGAAGAGCGGCATATAAATATAAATTAAAAAAAAATACATCAATATGCCAACCAAAAACGATGGGTGGGTGGAAAGCAGGGAACAAGGAGGGGGAGGCGGAGTCTGCCATCAATCCAGCAGCCAGTTTGAAAGGAAGCTTATGACTTGCTCTTTGTTTGCTAATCAGAAACAAGTCTGTCTTTACAATCACATCTTATTTTAGTGAACAGCTTAGCTGGTTCTCTAGCTATACAGAAGTATCTTTCTTGCAAAATAGGCAGTGGTAGGATTCAAATAATTTAACAACAGGTTCTATGCCCTAATGATTTCTTCCAACAAGCAGTTCACCAAACTGCTCAGAAAGTTAACAACCAGTTCTCCTGAAGTGGTGCGAACTGGCTGAATCCCACCACTGAAAATAGGGGTGTGTGTCCCCCCCAATATTCATACACTACTAAGGGCATAGGAGGCAGGTTCCCACGTTACAAATGCTACCCTGCCATCCCTGTGAGTTGCACTCAGCTCTCATAGCATGCTAGTCAAAGGATTGGTTTAGTTAGAAAACTACATTTTCTCAGAATTGTGGTTTGATTGCTAGGAAAAATACTGTTTATATGCAACCTTTATGCTGCATGAAGACAAACCTTTTAGAAGGATCCTCACAAGAACTAACAATATAACCCAGAAGGCAGTTGCACCTAAAAGCTTGTGAATCTGGTCCTAATCCAACTGTCAGATCCATGTATTATTATTATTATTATTATTATTATTATTATTATTATTATTATTATTATTATT
>WNWU01000017.1:18534699-18587664 GCA_012654045.1 Ptyas mucosa | reverse complement strand
TATCTATATCTATATCTATATCTATATCTATATCTATATCTATATCTATCTCTATCTCTATCTATATCTATCTATCTATATCATCTATCTATCTATCTCTATCTCTATCTCTCTATCTCTCTATCTCTCTATCATATGAATTTATCTATCATCTCTATTATCTCTATCATCACTATCTATCTGTCTGTCTGTCTGTATATCTCTATCATCTATCTATCATCCCTCCATCTATCTATCTATCTATCTCTCTATCATCTATCATCTATCTATCTATAGCTATAGCTATAGCTATATCATCTCTCTATCTCTCTATCTCTCTGTCTCTCTGTCTCTCTCTCTATCTCTCTATCTCTCTACCATATCAATTTATCTATCATCTCTATCATCTCTATCTATCTATCTATCTATCTATCTATCTATCTATCTATCATCTATCTATCTATCTCTATATCAACTAGTATGTATCATCTATCCATTCATCTGTCCTGAGTTGCATCAAAGGGTAAAGCAGCTTGACCATAACATTTGTCTGCAATGCTTTAAAAGGATTGTTGTTGTTTTTTTCTTATTCCTTGGGGCCATCCTATTTCTCTTTTATTCCATGTTTTTTGCATTGCTCATGTATGGTTTGCATTGATTTAAAATAGTTTATACTCATATCAGTAATCATTTCTCGCTTTCATGATTTCCAGTAGCATTCTTGTCCTTCGAGAACTCTTCCCCTAACATATTTCTTAATCTAAATTCCCCATGAAAGTGTTTTTTAAATCAAGTTTTTTTTAATCCCATTCTTTGTTTTCAAAAACAACACTTTGAAAAGTAGTTTCTTTGATCAAAACATACAGTTCAGAAACATATACTTTATTCTTTTTCTGTCTCCTCTCAGAACTCAGTTAATTGGTTCTCTTTTGCAAAAAAATATGGTTTGTTTTTTGGCAGTTTTCACAGATCTGCTCCCACAGAAATCCATGGAAGAGGTCCCTGATGTCTTCAGTTAAAAAGGCTATAATTAGGAATGTCCAATGCAGATACTGTTATGGTAGATGGACAAGTGTCAAGATAATAACATTTCTTACGTTTGCATTTCTTGATTCTTCAGGCAAAGCTTGAAACAAAACATACAAAGCCCATTTTCTCTTAGGAATGAATCAATCAATTTGCTTTCTATAATTTTGGTGGAAGTGGTGGAAATATTTTTTTTCCCAAATCCATTTTGACCACCATACATAGCCATTTGCATTTTTAAAATCCAAAGTTCAGTTGAACTTTTAAATCCACACTAAACACATTTTTGGATTTGTTTGCCTTTTGAACAGAGAGAGGATACAATAATTAGAGAAATGTAAAAATAAATAAAAAACTGAAGGATAATAGCATGTTGGCTATATGTTCATTTCAGAAGGGTAAATATGTTGGTTTAGTTCAGGGGTATCAAACTCAAGGCCCCGGGGCTGGATCCTGCCCATGAAGTGCTTAGATCTGGCCCGTGGGTCCATCCTAGAAACAGCAAAGGACCGGCCCATGGTGCCTCTGCCAACAAAAACAGATCTCTGTCAGCTCTCCATTTTCAGCTGTGATGGCCTCCTGCTGGCCTCTGCCAATGAAGATGGAGCTCGGGAGGGCCATGTACAGCTTCACCAAGCTCTGTTTTCACTGGCAGAGGGTGGCAGGAGGCTGCTGCAGCTGAAAATAGACCTCTGGAGCCCGTTTTCTCTGGCAGGGTGCTTGGACCACCATGAGTGATGTCCCCCAACATGAGTGATGTCAAGCTGGCGGTGCCCACCCTGGCCATGCCCACCACAGTCCCCAAGATCAAACACAACCCTGATGTGGCCCTCAAGTTTGACACCTCTGGTTCAGTTAAATAAAAAAAAATATATGCCTATCTAAAACATATCTGACTTCTCCAGTGAATGATCTTAAAATAGAAGCATTACGGTAGGTTACTTGTATGACAGGACATAGTAATACTAAATTTATTGGACTTCATAAAATATACTGTTTATAGAGGTAGCAGCAGCCAGGGAAGACATAAGGAATTTATGGCCTGTTACCATTGGTGGGCTGCTGCCAGTTCAGACTGGTTTGGGCGAACCGGTAGTTCTGATGATCAGCTGGCCCCACCCACCCACCTCCACTCTATCCTGTCCTATATTTCCTTCTTTCTGGTTCAGCTGATTCATGCGGCACAGCTCATTTCCGCACCTCTGCTGTTATACTTACCAAGATTGCCTTAGAAGGTAAGCAGCTGAGCTTCAAATTGCTGTATTTTGAACACTGGGCGCAAGTGAGTTAGGCACGTGCATGAAGCCCGCGTGCACGTGCAAAGTGCACACTCACAGAACTGGTTGTTAAACCAGTTGCAGCCCACCACTGCCTGTCACCCCGCACCCTTCAACCTGCTATTTCAATGACTTTCTCAGCTGGGAAATGATGGCAAGTGTTGATCTGGAACACCAAAGGAAAAGAGCTCCATTAAGTTCCAATTTTTTATTTTGGTAATAGAAAGGAAAGATATAAATCCAGAAAATAAACAAACAAACAAACTGGAATGCAGAAGGAAAACATTAATTCTTCCATGAGGAATATTAAATCAGCCAACCATGCAATTTGGGAAATTCTGAGAATCGGTCCGTATTTGTAGGGCCCCCAAGAGTTGCCATGAACGTAGCCCTAGTATTGTCCAAGGGTATGGAAACTTGTGTTTTTCTTGACATCCTTGAACAAGAACTTTCTGTAGCCCAAATCAGCATGGTCAATGGTAAGTAGTGTTCAAATTTACAATTTGACACCATCTGAAGAGCTGTTGGTTGCTCAGCTTCTCTCATCATGCAGACATATTTGAAAGCAGATGGTAGAAGCCAGTCAGGACATGAGAAGATAGTTTTAGAAAAAATCTGTTGCTATAAATGCATACAGCCCTAGGTTAGAGTTCATCAACAATTTTGGTGGGATCCATTTGATATAGAATCCTGGACTGAAAGGCCCATGGCCTGATCCAGGAGAGCTCTATCCTTGCGCTGTAAAAATAGAAAGAAACAATGCAATCAAGTGCTAAACAAAATTTAATATCACCCCCTATGAATTGAACAGGCACACTGATTTTACAGTTCTTTGAATGTTCAAATACATTCAAGGAAAAGGCATCTCTGCAGCTTGAGTAGCAAAAGGAATCACAGTGATAACTCATGATTCATGACCCAGCAAATATAAAGGCTCTTATTTCCTTTCCATTAGCAAACTTTACCCTGCCCTCTTCATCATCTCTGACAGAGATAAAATGTGATCACTGACATAGAAAATGGTGAGATACATGCAAGAATTCTTTAGGCTTGCAGCTGAAATTTAGAAGTCCAATGGAGTCATATCTGACCATAAGGTCATTTTAAAAAATCACCAAAAATAACATACCTTTTAATTTTGTGGGTTTGTGTGTTTTTTCCCTTAAACTACAATTAGGGCTACCTTAACCAGGCTGCCTGAAGGCCTTGGGAATGGACATTATTGACTGGGAAACCTTGACCTCTGATCGTTCAGCTTGGAGGCTAAAGATGCAGCACGGCCTTCTCCAATTTGAAGAGACACTTGTTCAGCAGGCCAAGACAAAGAAGCAGTCCTGGAACCAGCGAAATCTGGGGGCTGGGCAGGGGACAGAATGTAGCTGCCCTCAGTATGGAAGGGATTGCCACTCTCGAATTGGCTTTTTTAGTCACATCAGATGCTGTTTTAAGACCTCTTTCCAGAGGATGATACCATAGTCTTTTGAGACTGAAGGTTGCCAATATACAAAAAGCCAGGTTTCCAAAAGAGAGCATTCACTCTCTCTTGCCATCTAGGACTTACCAAGACTTTTGCAGCTCAGATGTAAGTGGCTATAGTTTTAACATGGAAATGAAAAAGTAGGGATATGTAGCTGATCAATGTAGTGAGTCAAGAGGTACTATAGTTAACAGATTCTGGATGAAATTGTGTTGCACTCCCCAATCTATTCTGTCTTGTTTCTTACTTATATTGCTGTGTTAAACAGCCCTGCTACATTATATTGGATGGGTCCTAAACCTCACCTTGCCTCTATGCCCTACTGCTTTCAATATCCATTGGACATGGATAAGTAAGCGGTTCAAAGAAATCTAATAGCACAGAAAAATCCAGTCATTTTTTTTCCTGCTGCTACCTCTGAAGTAATACATTATGAACCTGGAGAATTGGAGAGAAGAAATCTTCTAAGCAGTCATTACAGATATGTCTCCATGGGGTTGGTTGGGGTGAGGGAGAAAATTGTCTGTGCATCTTCTATGTTTGAGAAATTATTTTCTCGTAGCAAAGAGATACTGCTTTTCTCTCTTTTTTTTTGCCTCTTTCACAGAATGCATTTTAATTTAAAATTAAAGGTGAGCCATGCTTAATTTAAGAGCACAAGGTGACAAAGTTTTGTGTGCTTGTGTGGCTTTGATATTAAAATATAATTTCTTACTCTTTAATTGAAGGTTGTCCAGAGTTGCTGGGAGTTGGGCTGCCTATAAATTATATAAATACATACAGAACATGTGATATGTGCAAAAAAGGAACAGTATAAATATCCTGTCTTCACATAGAAATTTTTCCCCTGAAAGTTGATTTCCTAAATGATATAATTCCACAGGATTATTAAAAAATAAGAAAATAAAAAACACACCCCTGGATCCAAAGAAATTTTATGTTTAACTTCAATTTTGGAGTCAGAGAGATTCTTGGGCAAATAATGTTGCTGAAACAGGAACAATATTTGAATAGGATCTGGACCAAAAAGATGATGGTAGGAACTCTCTGGGGTCCAGACTTACCGTATTTTTCAGAGTTTAAGACGCACTGGAGTATAAGACGCACCTTAGTTTTTGGGGAGGAAAAAAAATCTGCCTACCAGGTATTCATCTGGCTAGCATCCTTAGTCTGGTCAGCTTCAGCACATTAGTTCAGTGGTTTTGAGTGTGTGCGCACACACACGCTCGCACACACCAGGTTGAAGATAAAAGACAGCTTCTAAAGCACAGCTGATCATCAGAGAGAGAAGCAATGAGAAAAGCAGGCGAAGCTCGGAAGATTGCTTCACTCACTAGTGCCTCATTAGGGCTGAAAAAAAGCTTTAAAAAAGCTATATTTGGAGTATAAGACGCACCCAAATTTTCAGCCTCTTTTAGGGGGGAAAAAGTGTGTCTTATACTCTGAAAAATACGGTATGTAAGATTATGCTCAAATCCTCCAGAGCTAGAAACCCTTACGTGAATATGTGAAATTATACCTGTAATCACACTTACTTCAAAGCAAATCCCATGGAGTTGTGTTGACCTTCTAAGTAGATAGGGTAAAATGTGTTCTATATTAATGCAATAATTCCAAGAGCTTTTCTTAGATTACAAAACAAGGGAAAATGTTTAAATTTAGTAAACCAATGCAGTTGATTGCAAGACTGCAAATGTCAAATTAGCAGTAAATAGATTCTTACTTTTTTTAAAACGGAAATTCACAGCACTATCTATTTAAAAGTGAACAAGAGTTCATTAAAGAAACCTAAAAAGTAAGGAAGACAAATTGACTTACTTGTCTGTTTTATATTGGCTATGAACTATCCTTTTCTGAAGAAATACTAGTTGGAAATAATGAACTAAATACATTTGTTTTGAACCTGAGAGGTGAGGAACTATGATGGACTAGACCAATGGTAAAATCTAAAATTTGTTACTACCGATTCTGTGGGCATGGCTTGGGGGGCAGTAATGTGACTGGGTGGGCGTGGCCATTTTTTTTTATTTTTAAAACCATTTTTTACATGTAAAACCATGTTAAAAAATGCTTTCAAAAGGCTCTGACGATCCCAGCTGAGTTGCCTGATTGTCAGAGGGTTTTTAAAAAGCCCTCTGCCGATCAGGCAACTCAGCTGGGATCGTCAGAGCTTGGATCGTCAGAGCCATTTAAAAGAAAAAAAGCCTCTGATGATTGCATGGCTCAGCTGGGCATTGAGGGTGGAGGGGCAGGGATTTTTGCTACCGGTTCTCCAAACTGCCCGCTGCCATCGCTACCTACTTGCCCAAGCCGGTCCAAACCGGGAGCATTTCACCCCTGGACTAGACATCCCTAAAGGAATGAGGACAACATTGTGGTGGAGATCAGGAGCCAAACAATGGATTTTGGCCAGTGGAGTCTCTTTGTACAAGGAAAGAGCATGGGATCTCCCACTTGTACTCTGGACACTCAATCCTTATGAAGAGACTTCAGGTACTGTGGTTTTTGTAGCTAACTCATGAGTTGAGCAGTTGGGAGTTGAGGGATTTCAATCAGGCTCACAGCCATGATGCAGCCTACATGGACACAAGTTCACAAAAGCCGCATTTGTTAAACATTTTCACATGTAATTAATTGACAGATAAAAGATTTTCTGAGCAGAAAGATAAAAGAAATCTATTTGGTGAATCAACATTCTTTCTGGATTAAAAAGGAGGAAAAAAGTTTCAAAATTTCAAAACTTTTGGCAAAGAGTTTAATGAAATGGATGTCGGAAGGTTTAAAAAGGATAACCGATAATCTAGTTATTTTGAAAAATTACTGCTTGGTGAATGAGGTTTTGGCCAAATTGATTAAAATAGACAAATGAACTGGATTTTTATGGGAATTATTTTGTTTACTATTAAAAGAGTACAGAAATTGTTGGGTTTTACAAAACACTAACCCTAATGCTAAAAAAAAAAGATAAATGTAACATGAACCAGACTGTGGTGCTGATTGTAACTATAGAGTATCATTTGAGATGAAAGTATTAAGGATATGGGATGATAAAATGGGAGGGAGGGAAGTTTGCCTTCTTTTTCCCTTGCAACTGAGACACTTTTACTATTGGATTACAAAATTACAAAAAAGTGGTACAAAACAAAACAAAAGCAAAAAAAGGGGGGGGGGAATCACTAGAGCATCTTGCAAAGAAAGGAAATACATTGGATTTACTTCAGAAAATATTTGAGGAATTGAACTATAACTTAGGTAAATCAGTTGATATTAAATTGATTTAATCACTTGATACTAAATTTATACCTTTTGAAAAAAGAATCAAGGAAAATCTTGTAAATAGGTTTCATTGAGGCTTAAGTTAAGTTGGAAAATTCTATAAAACAAATGATCTCCCCATAACTGGATACAACTTTTCAGAAAAACAGTAAATCCCTTAAGGCAAATTACTAAACTTTTTCTTTGATTTGATGCAAAATTCAGGGCTTATTGATATGGTGATGGAAAAATGGGAATTCAAGAGAATACACTTTCTTTTCTGAAAGACATAGATCCTTTTCAAGAATAGATATGATTTGAATTTCAAAGACTTTTGGTTACTAAAGTTTCTAGAGATACTACCAGACACTTTTTGGATCATAATTATGGTATCTTTGGTTTATAAAAGGAAATCCAGTTTCAAAGGTAATGGTAAAGGTTTCCCCTATCCAGTCATGTCTGACTCTAGGGCATGGTGCTCATCTCTGTTCCTTGGCCAAGGGACCCAGCATTGTCTGAAGACACTTCCATGGTCATGTGGCTATATGCTGAGGCAAATGGAACACTGTTACCTTCCCACTGAAGTGGTACCTATTAAGCTACTTGCACTTGCATGCTTTCAAACTGTTTTGATGGGTAAGAGCTGGGGCAAGTAATAGGAGCTCATCCCGTCATGCAATGCTCGGGTGTTGAACCTGAGCTGTCAGCTTTCCAGCTTGGTGTCTTTAACCACTGAGCCATCATGTCCGTCTAGTTCTTTTAGATGGAGACTAATTGAAATATTGCTATAGAAAAAAGCAATAGTGAAGGACTGTAAAAATAAATTAAAAGGTTTTTTAAAAATAATGTAGATAAAATAAGAGATTATTTTATGCAACACAATGGTGAATTTGAAAAGAAGGGGCAAGAGAAAACACATGCAATTTTGGATGAGATAAAGAGAAAAAGAAGAGGATAAATAATTTTCCAGAGAAGATAAATATTTCTCAACAAATTAAGTTTTTATAACAATAGTTCCCTATGTTACCAGTAGAAAAGTAAATAAAAATAACTATGTAAAGCAAAAAACATTTTAATTTGCAAACAAACCAGGAAAGTGGATAGCATATAAATTATGAAAAGAAAAAAAAAGAAATGATATTGAATTTTAATATCAAGTACAAGAGTGAGATATTGTATTAAGAGATAGCATGGCTATGCAAACAGCATCTCATCCATATTATTCCAACGTGTATAAAGGAATTGACATCTCTGGACAAAATAGATAAATACCTAAAGAAACAAAATTTACCAAGGTTTACAGAGGAACTGAAACAAATTATGAATGGACCTATAGCAATAACGGAAGTTTCTGAAGCTATAAAAAAGAAATTAAACCATGAAAAGTACTTGAACCAGACCAATTACTAGGTTTTTATTATAAACATTTCAAGGATGAACCTTTACAAACTTCACAATTTTTAAAAATACAATGCTAAGATGAACTTATTTTATAGGGAGGAAAGATGCCAGAGAGTTTGAAAGAAGCCAATATAGCACTAATACCTAAAGAGGAACAAGATTTGACTTTAACAAGAAACTATAGATAAATATCTTTATTGAAAAGTGATTACAAGTTATTCACAATGATTCTGGCTGATAATCTGAAAATAGTTTTGCAAGAATTTATTCATGAGGAACAATGTGGGTTTTAACCTAAAGGACAATTTAAAATGTGTTGGACATTTTTGGAATATTTAGAGCAACATAATAATAAAAAAAGGCACATGAATTTTCTAAGATGCAGAAAAAGCCTTTGACAATTTGAACTGGGCTTCCTATTCAAAGTTTTGGAAGATAAGAACTTTGGAGAGAACATTATATAATGGGCAAGATTGATCTATACTTTACAAAGAGCACATATAGTGTAGCAGGAATAAAGATTTTAAAAAGAAAATGAGGGCTTTTGCAAATGACTTGGCATTGATTTTGGAAGATCCTGTAAAGGGAATTGAAACATTAATGGGAAAACTAAAAGGGTTTGGTACATTATCATGTTTTAAGATCAACAAACAGAAGATGAAGATGTTAAAAACATGAAAATAGAGGATCAAACAGAACCGATGAATAAAATGGGTTTTAAGATTGAGAAGAAAGTAAAATATCTATGTATCACTATGACAACTACAAGTTGTATGTTATTTCAAAATAACTAGAAGACATGAAATAAAGTTGGAAAAGATATCTTAAAATGGGAGAAACTACAATTGTCATTGCTGGGGAGAATTGATATGATAAAATGAATGTCTCGCCTAGAATGATGCAGCCTATACATCAAATAAATAGCTGAAGTGGGGAGTGAGTGGGGCGGATGCTATATTCAAAGCAAAGTTTACTGGGTATCATCAGTGGTATCTTAGAGTAGAAAGTCTTTCATTTTTCTCTTTATTGGGGAGCAAAGTGGGAATCTATCTCCTGGGACAACAGGTAGACCTCCTGTTCCGTCCCCTCCCACGAGTGGCCATGCAGAGGCTCAAATAGCCCGGCAGTAACAAACGCAGGCTAGAGAGACTGAAGCTGGCCCTTTAATAAATAGTTCTCTTCCAAAGCGTATATCAGTCCAATAGTTACCAGGCAATGTTCCAAAGGTCTTGGCAGACAGCCAGCAGGCTAATGCAGGAATGCAGACTCTTGTCAAAAGCTCCAAACTAACAGTTGTAACTCCGCTGCATCCAAAATGCCAACAAATTGTTCACCATGCCTTTCCAGCCCAGTCACTCCCATTTTATACTTTGTAGGGTATGGCCCTACGTCTCCTGACCACACCTCTTAGTACGTGGCAATAGCTGTTCTCTAAGACGTCTCCTATGTCTCTCTCTTGCATCCAATAGGGGCTCCCCCTTATCATTACCGGCCTCTATATCCTCCTTAATTTGGCTGGGGTCCATAGGCACGTCAGCAACTGTCAGTTCTTGCTGACTCACCAGTGAAGATGGCCCCTCTGGCACATAGCTCATGACAGCTTCCTCCTCCTCCATATCATCCTCCGAATCAGCATGCAAAGATAAATCAGTCTCCGGGGCCGGGGTCACAACACCTCCATTAGCAATTCCTTTGCTAAAAGGAGCCACCTGTAACAACACGGAGTTTTTTTTTATTATTATTTATTATTATTTATTTATTAGTTCAATTTATATATGCCGCCCTTCTCCGGAGACTCAGGGTGGCTTACAATGCATTAAGCAAGTGTAAACAAAGGGCTTGCTTTTTCTATCTTATTCAGAGAAGACAGGAAAACAAATCAACTTTCAAAGTTTCAAAGACAGTAGTAAAAAAATAAAAAAGGAACTTCTTTTTAAAAGATGCTACATTTTCAGGCATCTTACAGCCAACTTTCCTGGATTTTTCTTCTGGAAAAAAAAGCATATGCACAAATCCTTCTCTACTGCTCATCGTCTGCTGAGAACAAAGCAATTCAATCAATATATTCTGATGTTTCCCAAAAATATTTAGGAACCTTTATTTCTATCCTTCAGAAAAGGGTTAAAAAAAAACTCTCTTAATTTTTCAGAACATAACCCCCCCCCCCATGTTCACTTTAAATGCCTGCACAGAGGACTCCTCTTTGCCTATTTGTCCAACTCTGCTTAGATTCCCAATGATTTTAGTGGAATCAGTAAGCCAGTGGATCTTACAGGGGATTCTGTACTCTCATAGAAGGCTGTCTAACTAGCATCTCTTTACAGGATTCATATTCTTGCTGTTTTAACTTTGGAGAGTCATTCTGGGTTGTGGCAGGATATAAATTTAACCTATCTCATTTGTAACCTATTTAAATAAACAAACAAAAAAATGTTGAAATGCAAATCCACATGACATTGTCAACCAATTTCTCCCAATAGAAACAATTTTGTCCTGACATTTTTAATACATGTATAGTAATCGTATGAAAAATAGGTAGCGCCCCATTAAATGTTTGATGTTTTTGAACAAAGTCCACCAAACAGATATTTGATCTTCATTCCACAATCTTGATAGCTAAGTGGGATATGCAGTAGTATAACAAATTTCATGCACTGTTCATATTTTGCTTCCTTTACATTTCATAATTTCAAGAAATCAAAATGAAAATTTGTGGAAAAAATATCTAGACCTCTACATTTATCATTATCTCAAGGAATCTAAAATTAGATTCAGGTGCATCAGATCAGGTGCAAATGATCATTGGAATACTGTTAGAAAGGATCTGGGAGGAACCCGTCTGATTTCAATCTTAGACATTTAGTTTGATTTGTTATTTGTTGCTGAACAGTTTGGTATCACCATGCCTTGATCAAAAGAATTCCAAGGACTTCAAAGAGGAGCTATTGGCACCTATGAATCTGGGAAAGGATTTAAAAAGCTCACGAAATAATTGGACATCAGTCATTCCACTATCCAGTAGATCGCTACAGCAGGAGTGTCAAACATGCGGCCCATGGGCCACATCCAGGCCACAATAGGCCCAGAGTTGTCCTGTTGGGCCGTCCCAGAGATGGCGACGGACTGGTCGGTGCTGCCCTGGCCCTGGCCCACTCCAGCTCTACCCACCCAGTCAACTGTGACAATCAGGCCATGCCCACCCTAGCCCCCCAAGGGGAAACAAAATCCTGATACGGCCCATGATGGGATTGAGTTTGATAGCCCCTGATCCAGTGGTGGGTTTCAAATTTTTTTACTACCGGTTCTGTAGGTGTGGCTTGGTAGGCGTGGCATGGCATGGCTTGGTGGGTGTGGCTTGGTGGGCAGAGGAAGGATACTATAAATATACCACTCCAGGGGAAGGTTACTGCAAAATCTCCATTTCCTCCCGATCAGCTGGGACTTGGGAGGCAGAGAATAGATTGGGGTGGGGCCAGTCAGAATTTTTACTACTGGTTCTCTGAACTACTCAGAATTTCTGCTACCAGTTCTCCAGAACGGGTCAGAACCTGCTGAAACCCACCTCTGCCCTGATCTACAGGTAGAAAAGATTACTACATGAAGCAATAGGGGGAAAAATTCCTCTCAGTTGATGTCAGAGACCAATAGATTGTTGTAAAAAAAAAAAAAAGAGCCCCCTTGATGTTGTTTCTACCAAAAGGGGCAACCCCACCAAAGAGCCAAGGGTTTATTACTTTATTCTCCAGAAGGAAAAGGCGTTATCTGTTAATTTAGGGGTTTAATAAATGATTACAAAGTTAAATTTCATAGTGTTTTTGTTCAATTATATCATCTTTTACATGGAGCGTGCTTACTTTTTCACACGACTATTCATTCATACAGGCAACTGATGTTTATTTGGGTGTGTTATTTTCATAAATATAAGCTTTGTGTGAACTTTTACTTAATTGCAGTTTTAATGGATGTTTGGACTAGCGAACTATATCACAACATTTGGAAAACTGTAAATGTCTGATTTTAATGGTCTGCAACCATTTCAGATTGCACAGTAAAATAGTCAGTTGAAACAATTCACATTAACATTTGAGCTAAATTAATTTCTCCCCCTTCTTAGTTGTGCAGAATGTTAGATCCTCTGGGACAGCATTCACACATTACCATACCACGGGCATATATCTGTTAGAAAATACAAAGTTTCATAGACAACATAGTATTTCAGATATGCTGACTATCAAGTGTTCTGTGACGAAATGCAGAATAGTTCTGTGGTACACACTGGCACTACTTGCATTGACTCCAGGAATGAGCGCAAGGATTCAGTAAATGTTGTAAAAATGTTTTATATCTTATTTCTTGGCTACAGAGAAATATCTGGCTGTCTTAATTATTCTGACCATTAGCTGACAGCATAAATTCTTAAAAACTCTGGAAGTTGCCTTAAGTTTAAAGCCACCATTCATTCAGTTGAATTAATTTGTTACCTGTCCATTTCATTTAGCAGTTCTAGGCTAGATATTTTAAAATTTGGAATCCATCTGGAAATTGTTGTTGAAGAATTTGTCATCAAAGAATATTGAAAACAAGGAAACCAAAGAAGATAAAAGATTAACTTGTCTTGCATCACATAGTGTCTATCCTCCAATTACTTAGCTGAAAAAGTAGTTCTGTCTTTTGCTGTTTTCCCTTTCTGAATGCTTCAATCTCTTTCTCCCTTGCCTTTTACTTGCTGGATACTTCCCAAACCGTGCAGGAGTTCTACAGGCAAGAGACTCCCAGCTACCAGGACAGTCTTAATTTTCCTTTGCTAAATACCAGAGCTGTACCTCTGTTTTAAGGGATGCCACGTGTGATGACCCGGGGCGTGGCACGAAGACAACACAGTCAGAGAACTAGTATGAGTCCCTTTATTGGCACCAACTTTGCCCCCAATGTCCCATTTACTCTCTGGCCTGCAGAAAAGCTCTCCCACAAACCTGCAGCAGCTTCTGTCCGCAGATATTCCAGTCCAAATGTAATAAGCAGAATGACTGCAAATCAATCACTCCAGCAGGGCGAGATAATGAGTCCCAAAAGTGAAGAATTCAGGGCAATAATTCCATGAAGACCAGATAAGTACACAGAAGCACGACTATAATTCAAACAGTCTGGAGGAATGCTAGGAATGCAGGCCCCACTCTCAACACTACATGAATTCAGCATTTGTTCCTGACAAACCCCCATCCCAACTGCCTCTCCTTTAAACTCCATCCCCAGGTGTGCCTTGTGAAGGGAATCAGGGCCCTTTCCTTCCTCGTAAGCCACACAACCCACGTTGCTCTCTTCTGCGTTCTTCCCTGTGCACCCTAGGATGAGGAGGGGGTGGGCCTTGGTCTTCATCTGAACCTCCTCTCCCTTGTTCTACTTCTCCCCTGCTCTGCCCAGCCTGACTTTCCCTTTCCCCAGTTTCCTCCACAGCCAATGGAGCCACTCTCCCGTTCTCTGTCGGCTGTTCATCTTCCGTCTCAGATTCAAACTCTGACGGGGTCATGACACCTTGCTTCAATGGAAGACCTCCCAATAGAAACCTGTTCCATTATGCAAAGTCGCCTCTGGACTTCTAAAAGTGAGAAGCAGAATGCTACTCCTCTTTGTTCTGCTCCATAGTTCTTCCTCAGTACCTCTGGGACTTCCCAAAACTGGAACATGCTTCAAATTTCTCCCAGGTTTGGCAAGCTTGCAAAAAGGCCATTGCTCTAGATTCTGCAGTCATAGAGAGAAGACACTGAGAATCTCTGAAGCAAAGTGAAGTGCTTCATTGAAGCAAATTGTCTCTTGATTTCAGAAAGAGAAACATATCATCTCTACTCTCTTTGTTGGGAGTAGATGTGGATGGCACCAGATCAGGCAAGCTCCAGTAATACAGAAGTAGGTAAAAATAATACCACATCCTCACCGAAGTAATAAAAGGAGTAAAAACTACAGGCATGTAAAACTCTTTGACTGGCAGAAGATTAGTACTGTATTCATGGGGTGTAGAAGCCAGCTCTTTTTCCTGGTTTCTTTCTATGCATTACAGGATTAGCACATTCTCGTGATGAGATGGAGACAGTGTAATAAAGACAGATCATTTAAAAAGGTCAATGGCATATCCTTCTGTGGTGATTAGAGGGATGTGAGGAAGAAATAAATAAAACTCACATAAAACAGGAGCTGAGAGTGCTATACTGTTTGCCAATAGGCAGCTGAGTACCATTCAGAGTGCTGGTTATTACCTCTTAGCACCTATATGGCTTGCTGGTACTTGCAGGAGTATTTACTTACTGTACTCCAAAGTCATCCCGGTATGTACTTCTCAATTAGTATTTTCACCCTCGTGTGAAAATCGGGGTGCAGGAACAAGGAAATAATGCTCTTCAGAATAAACTGCATCCCTGTGAAGCATCTGATTTCCAGAAACTTGGATGACATTTTTTCCAGAAAGTTCTTAGAACAGCAGTCAAAACAAAATGGTTTCAGAGAGCATTTGGTGGTTGATGTCCCTAACCTCATATGCCAAGAAGAGTATTATTGTTATTAATTAGGCATGTTATTGAATTTTTTTAACGTTCTTGCCAGATTTTATGAAAGCTGCTAGAAGTCTGTATGGTATTGGGGCCACATAGATGGTATAATAACCCACCAATCAAAATTTAGATTTTTTTTTAGTAGCTATCAATTGGAAAACTACCATAGAGGCTCACTGAACATGTATAAAACTGAGTAATGACTGTAACTATCTTTTGTGCTCACTTTGCAAATGACAGATCTGCTTCTCTAATTGAAAGATATGAAGTTAAGTGAACCCATAAAACTGTTAAGCGAAGCTTCATGTGACCGTGACTTGCAAATTCTATCGCTGGTTGTCAGAAGCCAACTTTGAAACATGCAAATTGATCAGATGACCGCAGAAGACTATGATGGTCATAAATACCCACCGATTGTGAAATGCCCAAATCTTGATCCCATGTCCAGGGTACTGTTGCAAAGGCCATAAGTGTGGGATCGATGGTAAAGTTACTTTGTAAGCATTTTTGTAACATCAAACTTGTAAGCAGGGCTGTCATTAAGCAAGGACTACCTGTATCAATATTTGTCCTAATTTTAGAAACTCTGCATTTCTCTCTTTATTGGCATAATTTTAAAGACTCTTAACAGTTCGTTCTTTTTCAGAGTAGAGCAAGAATGTTATAACAGGGATGGATCGCTCACAATTGGCACAAAGAACAGATGTTTGCAGGCATCTGGGATGTATGTGACAGATGTCAGAACTGTTAATGCATTTGTAGAAATCATAAGAATTGTAATTCATTTTCTTACGTCTCCAGTAAGCAAAACTAAAAAAAAGAAAAGAAAATGAAAATACCAAGAATTAGCATTTGATTCTCCTTTTTCAATCAAATTATTTTTCATTACATTGGAGGCAGGAAGTGAACCTGTGAGAATATAACAAAGTTTGAGTGGTAACTATCATTAAGCCTGATTCTGCGCAAAAATTAGTTAAAGGAACATTAGTTGTGCCCCAAAATTAATGTAGTCAACTTGCTAATGAGTTTGAACAGAAGACTTTGAATTATATACCTATAGAGGTCATGATCTTATATCTGAAGATGAATAATTAACGTAGCAGCAGGTAAGTGACGGAAGAAATTTAGTATGTTCAGAAGATCAAATGAAGTCTGTATGGTGAGCTTATGCAATCCCATTTCAGCATTTTTTCCCCCTCAAGGTTTATGGAACATTTCTGGAAGTGGTGGATTTTGCCTGTGTGTTTGGCAAGCTAAAGCTGGATTCCTGCTGACTCCTAATTATTCCTCTTTTCTGAGAACCTACTTGGATTTTGCATCATGACATACTAGATTTTTTTTCAGCACATCATCATTTCCCTACATCAGTTTCTAAGACTCTGAAAAGACACTGGAACTTGGCATGTAAAGTGCCACATAGAACAGGGGTCCCCAACCCCGCCGGGCGGGCAGGAGAAATGGGCAAGTGTGTATGTAATAATTATTGTGTAATAATAATAATAATAATAATAATAATAATAATAATAATAATGTGTGATAAATAAGTATTGATTCCCAGTGTATAATACTACTGCTCATAGAATTTTACTTTAAATAGAACTTTGAATAGATTCTCTACATCAGCGGTCCCTAACCTTTCCAGCTTGGCGGCCCTGCCCGACGGGGGGACGTATGAGTGGCAGGCGCATGAAGGTATGCACAACTTCATTAGTGTGTGTGGCGCGCATGCGTGCCCTCCACTCGCACTGGTGGAGCTTCATGCTCAAAGTTCTATTTTAAATAAGATTTTATTAGCAGTAGTATTAGACACTGGGAATCAATGTTTATTTATCTTTATATTGCTGTTCATCTCCTGTAGTGACTCTAGTGTCCTATATAATAAAAAAGTACAAACACCTTTTATATGCCAGGCAATGTTACCTCCTGCAACTGCTTGGACAAATTCCTGAAATTTTCTTAGCAAAACATTTGGAAGTGGCTTGCCATTGCCTATTTCTTAGGGCTGAGAATGACTGACTGGCTCATGGTCATTCAGCTCACGTTGTGCCTAAACTGGGTTTACAACTCACAGTCTCACTCTCACTTTCTTTCTTGCCTTGTGCCTTAACCACTATATCACCTGGTTCTCCTAAATACATATAAAAATTAAAATACATACAAAAATTAAAATGCAACCAAATTATAGGCTGTCCTTAGTTAATGATGACGATAATTGTGATTGTAAAGCAGAATGTCACATGACTCTACTGCTTAGGGACCACAGTTCTGTCACTTCTATTTGCCAAAGTTAAGCGAATCTTGCAATGTTATTAAGCATGACATTGTGTGTTCTCGTTTGTGATCTCCTGCCAGGTTCCCTGTTGGCTTTGCTTGTTGGAAGCTGACAGTGAAGGTTGCAGATAGTGATTATGTGACAGCAGGATGTTGCAATGTCATAATTACGAGCCGGTCACCAAATTTATTTATTTATTTATTTTATTGGTTCGATTTATATGCCACCCTTCTCCGGAGACTCAGGACGGCTTACAATGCATTAAGCAATAGCCTTCATACTTTTGTATATACCTGCTTAGTAGGACTTTTGGCCCCTCCTAAGCGATGTTCTTTTTTATACAAAGTCAGCTTATTGCCCCCCAAAATCCGGGTCCTCATTTTACCTACCTTGGAAGGATGGAAGGCTGAGTCAACCTTGAGCCTGGTGAGATTTGAACTTGCAATAATTGCAGGCAGCTGGCAGCTAAGTGCTACTTAACAGCACTTTAGTCCACTGCACCACCAAGGCTCCTATGCCTTTATCACAATAACACGACCACAGGGATGCTACAACGGCCACAATTTTAAGGATTGGTCATAAGTAGCACTTGTTCAGTGTTGTCATAAGTTTGAACAATCACTGAACAAGTGGTCATTAACTAAAGACTACGTTGAAAGAATAAAAACAAATTGGCAGAGATGATGTTTCACAAGGCAGAGGCCATGACAGAAAAGGTTTTCCTCCTATGTCCTGCCCACAAAACTTTCTGGCTAATGGAATCCACAGCATGCCCCTCCTGCAGCACCTGGTGGGACAGGTAGATACAACCAGGGAGAGGCAGTCCCTCAAATAATCTAGTCCCTTGCCATTTAGGGTTTTAAAGGTTGTCAGGTAAGTGCACAGCAAGTGTCCAAATGAAGTCAGAGATGCTGACACAAGCTTGTAGTTTTATATCAGGGGTGAAATCCTACAGGTTCTGGAGAACCGGTAGCAGAAATTTTGAGCAGTTCGGAGAACCGGTAGTGGTATTTTTGAACAGTTTAGAGAACCGGCAAATACCATCTCTGGCGGTATGGGGGTGGGGTGGGAATGGAGTGGGGTGGGAATGGAGATTTTGCAATATCCTTCCCCCAGGAGTGGGGAGGGAATGGGCATTTTGCAGTATCCTTCCCCTGGAGTGGAGTGGGAATGGAGATTTTGCAGTATCCTTCTCCTGCCATGTCCACCAAGCCACGCCCACCAAGCCACACCACACCCACCAAGCCACGCCTACAGAACCAGTAGTAAAAAAATTTGGATTTCACCACTGTTTTATATAAATAAATATATTTAACATTTATATTTACAGCAGACAAGATAGTCAGGAACAGGTAAATCTAACCAGCAAAGAGAAGAAAATGGCGGGAAAAGGGAAAACTTCCCCTTTACACTCACAGCAACCAATCATAGCAGAGATTGCCTCATTCAGGCACCAGCACTCTCCAAACAATCAACTACAGCCATGAGAAAACTAAGTGGTAAACTGCGGCTGTAAATGCAATTGCAAGTTGGGATCTCAGTCTAACTCCACTTCACCTTGCCTAGATTTTATTCCAATATCATCCCTTGTGTCATCATCATGCATCCAGAGAACTGTAAAAGGGGATTCTGCCTGCTACAATGTCCCCGATAAACCCATCAACCATACAGCCACCTGCTTAATGGTAGGATGAAAGGAAAGGTTTCATATACAATAGCAGCCATATTTGGTTTCTCCAAGCCTAGAAGAAGTCTTAGATCAGCATAGCTGTTTTTAGGCTGAGGTCAACACCTGGCCTCTGGGTGACAGTGGTCTAAAATGCAGGCAGGGCCAGAACAATGAGGTAGGCAGAACCAAGACAAAAACCAAAGGCAACTCCATTTATTTAAAATTAGCAATATTCTCCTTTAATGAAATGCAACTAATTCAGTGGTGGGATTCAGCTGGTTCGCATCGGCTTGAGTGAACTGATTGTTAAATCCCCCCCCCCCCATCAAGTGGATCCTGGACGCTGCTCTGCAATGAAGAAACGGGCACCAGAGCAGCCGGCATGAGGGAAAGAGAAGGCCGCTTTCCCTCTTTCTTCCCCCTGCTCTTCCTCCTTCCCTCGTGCTGGCTGCTCCGTTGCCTGTTTCTCCATTGCAGTGCAGCACAGTGCCCAGGATCCACTTTGATAGCATGGTGTGTGTGTGTGTGGAATTTAACAACCGGTTCGCTCTGAGTCAGGTTGGCTGTCGCAGGAGGCTCATCCCACATGTGTGGCAGAGCCCGAGGACGGGGATGGGCCACGCCTCCCACGACAGCCAGCCTGACCTTGAACTAAATGTATTGCTTCCAATGTATTTCACATTCCTCCTCTGCACACACATTTTTTCACATCCAAAACAATCATTTGGGGGACAATGGAAGTAGTGGTTGTGGCTGGAGGACAGTAGTCCAGGCTCTCATGGGCCATGTGCAGTTCCCATACCCTGGAAACATACATTGGAATACAAAGGTTCCCTTTTACACTGTGTATGAACTAATGGCTGCTGAGGAGTAAGACTAATTGGGACATCCCTATTGTGAGTTCCACATTATTCTCTCCTGTGAAAGGATCCTTTTCATGAGATTAAGGTCTCTAAAATATAGGGCAGAGCTTATGGAAAACAAGTTCAGCAATTGAAACTGTGTTGCCTCTGTGGCTTAGGGACTGGTAACTTTGCCAATATCTGTTCTCCTCATAATCTTTTCCTTTCAGTTTCTTGCTGGCTCTCTGCGAAGTGACAGATTGATGTCTAGACCACAAACAGTTGGCCACGAAGGCTCATTTTGTTCTTTGGCAACTGCTGCTTCCACAACGATCATTTTTCATATGATTTTAAGAGGATAAAACCAACACACCTGTTTTGCAGCTGAATCACCAGGTGAGGTAGACATTAAGGAGACATGAGTTTTGTCCTTTTTATGGCTCTCTAGAAGGGGAGGAGATTTTTTCAACTGAGTTGCTGTGGAGTGAAAAAAAAAGTCCCTGAGCCAAGACCCCCTTGATAGAAAGAAATTCTGCAGGTGAGAATGCTGCATTTTTATGAGATTATCTCACTGTTATTGAGAACCATGTTTTATTTCTCAAAGGTTATATTTTTAAAAACAAGTACAGCAATCCTACCTAAGCAATATAAACCCTCATTGTTCTTAAGCATATTACATTTTATAACAAAGGCTGCACAATACCATTTTTGTCCTGGGTGGTCATTAGACAGGTTACTATTTCATTTTCAAACCTGGAACTTGAGTCAGCTTGTTTCATCATTTCTCCCTCTGCTCCCCTATTTATATCCTAAGCCTCTGGGTAGGAACTTTTCCTATTTTTAATATAAGGCTCTGGTGTTTTTCTTTGTTTGCAAAAGGAAAGAGTAAAAATTCTTAATAGAAGTAAATTTTCTTAAGATGCTGGTCAAAACTTATTTCAAAATGAGCTAAGGGAAGTACTGCAATGTTTAAAAAAACCTGGACTGAATAATAAATATAAAAAATATATTATCTATTTATGTTATGTTATGTTACGTTATGCTACGTTTTGTTATATGTTTTATGTTATGTTATGTTATGTTTTATGTTATGTTTTATGTTATGTTTTATGTTATGTTATGTTTTATGTTATGTTATGCTTTATGTTATGTTATGTTTTATGTTATGCTTTATGTTATGTTTTATGTTATGCTTTATGTTATGTTTTATGTTATGTTATGTTTTATGTTATGTTTTATGTTATGTTATGTTTTATGTATGTTATGTTATGTTATGTTTTGTTATGCTTTATGTTATGTTATGTTATGTTATGTTATGTTATGTTATGTTATGTTATGTTATGTTATGTTATGTTATGTTTTATGTTATGCTATGCTATGCTATGCTATGCTATGCTATGCTATGCTATGATTTCATTAAAAAGACTCTTTGAGTCTTTGAGTTTGAAGGCCTAAAGACGAGAAGTCTGGATACCAGATGAGTCATTTCATCACACATTATCAAATAACATGATAACAGGAAAACTTGAGCTCACTTTTCTCAGCCATGGAGAGCAAGTCCTGTGAGAACTTGACCCACTTGGGTCAGAGTCAGAAGAAGAAGCCTTGGTAGTATAGTGGTCTAAAACACCCTATTATTAATACCAGCTGCCTGCAATTATTGCAGGTTCAAATCTCACCAGGCTCAAGGTTGACTCAGCCTTCCATCCTTTCTAAGGTAGGTAAATTGAGGACCCAGTTTGTGGGAGCAATAAGCTGACTTTGTATAAATATACAAAAGTATGAAGGCTATTGCTTAGCGCATTGTAAGCCGCCCTGAGTCTCCGGAGAAGGGTGGCATATAAATCAAATTTTAAAAAAAGAAAAAAAAAGAAAAGCAAGCTGAAGACAGTAATAGCAACCCAGGAATATCAATCTAACCACTAATGTGAGATAAGCTAAGTAAGTCTTCCAGACAAGGGAGCAGGTTCAAAAGGCAAACTCCCCCTCTAAACTCTCTCTACTTGGACTGCTCCTCATGGTCAATAGGCCTACCTGTGCAGAAAGCCTGGGCCTGCAAGACTGAATTCCAAAGATTAGGACCGATCCAAAATCATTCATTGAGATTCAATGGCTAAGGATGACTTTGAATCTAGGCCTTCCAGACAGCACCTTTACCAGTATTCTACATTGGCTTAATACAGTGATGGCTAACCTTTTTGCTGTTGCATGCCAAAAGGGGGGGAGCGCAGGGGAGTCGCATGCGCATGTGCCCACACCCATAATTCTATGCGTCCCACCCCCTGCGCATGTGTGTGCGACACCCCCGCGCTTCCCCCATTTTTGACATGTGATGGCCTGGTGGGCCCAGTAGACCCATTTTTTGCTTCCAGAGACTTTCTAGGAGCCTGGGGAGGGCATAAACGGCCTTCCCCACCCAGCTTCAGAGACCGGAAACGGCCCATTTGCCAACTTCCGGTGGGACTGGAAGGCCCCAAAATCAGTTGGCTGGCACACGCATGGGCACCAGAGCTGAGCTCGCGTGCCCACTGATATGGTTCCGCGTGCCACCTGTGGCACACGTGCCATAGGTTCGCCATCATGGGCTTAATATATCTCAAGGGCATCAGGTTGGAGAAACTGTGCTAGCTTATTTTTCAGAGCTCTGCTCTGCAGTTCTGAGTAGCACACAGAAATCACATTTTTGTTGGATGACCATTACAACAAAGTATTTCAGTCTTTTTGTTTTCCCAGCTCTTCTATGCCATCTCTCTTGTATTGTATAAGCCTCAGGAGCAGGACCTATATTTCTTTTGATTGTTCTAACAAGCCTCAAACAGCCTTTCTGATTAACACAGCAATGCATGTTTCCTCAGACTGAGCATAGACGATGGCTTTCATGTCCCTTGTGAAATAAGTCAAGAAGGAAAATGGATACAGCAAAGCAGAAAGTGGATGTGTCCAGAATAAATATTTTAAACCCCCATTCAATTTTTTAAATCTCCCATCAACTCTCCCCTATTATGTCTAGTCTTAAAAGTACTAAGTATAATGACTTCTTGTAAATTGGCAGCATCTTGAGACAGGTCAGAAGGTAATAGGAAACTCAGATGGTACAACCAGAAGATGATAGACAGATAGATAGGTAGACGGAGACTTCCTTACTACCTTATCTCAGCTTGGAAGTTAAGCAAAGTCAGTCCTGTTTGGTGCTTGAATGAGCGACCTGGAAAAAATACAAAGGCCAAAGGCTAGACAGAAAAATCACAACTAAATCTGGAAGGCAAAAACACATTCCCTCTAAATTATAGCCAAGAAAATAAATTACACACTCAAATTTAACTTAAATTCAACTTAAAGGACATTTTTACAATGCAGCCGCTATCCAAATCTGTAATAAAACATCTCACCACTTTCCCCAATTCAACTCTGTCTCTACAATTAAAATAGTTATATCCATTCTTACATTATCATTTACACCAGGGAAATCAAAATTCTGTGAAGCTATTTATATCACTTTTACAAGGACAATTGATACTCTTTAGTTACTCACTTCACTCCAATCAATTGTAATAAAATTTTTATTTCCCTCTTTCTGCAGCTTCTTTCCCATTAATATGTAAGGAGTTGTATGTTTTCATTACAATATAAACTAGGTTGTTGCCAGATTGTGAAACCTGTGATCTTCTGTCCCTTCGCTCGGTTTATGAACAACAATACCAGAGAACTTCACTTGGGTTTTAGGGCGCAATTTAGTGCAGGAACAGTCTTGGTCGTGCTTCTAGATGACTTGTGATGGAGCTGATATGGAGATAGATCATCCATCTGCATCTTCCTTGATCTCTCAGTGGCTTTTGGTACCATCAACCATAGTATTCTTTTGGATTGGATCCAGGGTTTTGGAATAGGGGCGACCATTTTATGGTATTCCCTTTCTTCAGAGCTGGTTCTAGTTTGGGGGGCAAAGGTCACTTCCTAGGCCAGGGGTGTCAAACTCAAGGCCTGAGGGCTGAATCTGGCCCATGGGGTGCTTAGATATGTCCCATGGGACTGCCCTGGACTGGCCCGCAGTGCCTCTGCCAGCAAAAATGGAGCTCCGTTTTCACTGGCAGAGGATTGCAGGAGCCATCGCAGCCAAAAATGGAGCTTACGAGGGCCGTTGAGCTCTGCTTTTGCTGCTTTTGCTGGCAGAGGGTTGCAGAATGCCTTCACAGCTGAAAATGAAGCTTGGGAACCCATTTTCACTTGCAGAGTGCTCGGGCCACCACAGGCCCCTGTGGGCTACCCCTGACTTGAGTGATGTCGAGCTAGCCACACCCACCCTGGCTACACCCCCTAAAAGTCAAACGCAACCCTGATGTGGCCCTCAATGAAATCGAGTTTGACACCCCTGCCCTAGGCCCTTCCTCTCTAGGATGACACAGGGCCCAACTTTCTCTTTCTTTCCATTCAACTTCTGGAAGAAATTCCTGTGTAAATTAGCTTTAGCATGATCAGCATGCTAAAGATACTCCATTATATCTTTTGACCACAGACTAGCCAAGTGAGGGGTGTACTCCTCTAGTGCCTGGAGTCTGTGTGGGTCTAGATGGGGAGGAATTGTCTTCACTTCAATCCTACCAGAACCAAATCGCTGTTGTATTATGCCTACCTGGCTCTGGAAACATTCCATCTTTGACCTTGTACTTCCCCATTCAAATATGGTACACAATTTGGGAGTTTTCATGGACTTGAAGGACAAGTCATAGCTATATCTATCTCCTGTGTTGTCTACCAGCCAATTTATGCTGAAAGGGTTGGCATACTCCTGGTTTCTTTGATTAAACAATATCAGGAGCCAAGAAGCAAATCTTTTTTGTCATGACACCAGCCCTCTGGAATTAGAAATCTGAAATCCATGTGGCTCCTTCCCTGGTGGTGTTTGAGAGGACCACAAAGACCTGGCTCTTTCCCCGGGCTTGGGCTAGGATGACTTGAACCCCTCCACTGGATGTCAAATATTGGAAGCATGAAATCCGTTTGCCATTATCTTCTCCCAATTTAAGCTAGAGCTTGTAGCTAGTGCTCTTCTGGTTATTCTTTGTAATTCTGTAGTTCTGTAACTTCTGTAATTCTTTGGTGATTGTTTTCACCAAATCGTAACCATGTCTAACCTAATTTATTTTTTCCAAGGTCAGCCAAAAGTCTTTAGTTGCTATTTTAGAAGAAACTATCAGTCCTTCAAAGTAGCAGGGATTTCAGGAATGTTCTTTGTTGTAGGGTAGAATTATAGAATCTTGAAAGCTTGTGAGTCCCCCCACCCTCTCTCATATTTTATACCAATCAAAATCAAGGGTTATTTGTAATTTCTTTCTCACGCATTCTACTTCCTCAGGACTAATTTGCTCTTTCTCCTCCTTAACTATTCCTTTCCTAAGGCCAGATTTGATTTTTTACACAAGTATCCATTGTTGGCATCACATAATCCAAGAAGGGCATTGTTGAAATGTATTTCCTCATAACTCCCTGCCATCCATTTTCCAGGTTATTTGATGGATCAAGCATTAAAAGAATTTTTTTCTTGAATACGAGTTTAAGTATATTTTTACATTTGACATTTCCATCAAATAGTTAATATATTCTACATTCATTTTCTCTCTAACTGCATATTTATTTTAATCGATGGTCTGCATTAGTCCATTTGAACAAAATGAAAGAAGCTGGATAATTAAGTTCTACCCACACATCAGTCCAGGAGCTATGGCTCAGGTCAGTTCACATTTGAATCCACAAATATAAAATCTATAGTCATTGTACCCAGTAGTACATCAAATTTCCTTTTCTTTGAATTCTGAAGAAAAGAATCTGACAGATCAAGTCTAAAAGAAAGAATGTGGAATGGCAAGAATTTTGAAGAGGGATGAGTGAATTTTAACCTGAAACTTGCAATTGCCAGAATGACACTGCAAAAAGAAAATAGAGTTTGGACAAATAACTGTTTTAAATATTTGACTTAATTTAATTTAAACAATGCTGTAAGTAAAATAGAATTCGTATGATTAACCATTTTTTTTGTCTGTCACATTAAAAATAATAACAGAGTAGCAATTTTGGGTGGGATTCAGAGGAACATACTTCTGCTTTTGAGAACCCCAAAAATAATTCTGCATCCCCCTTCTGACTTATAAAAAGACCCTTAAGATATTATGTCCAGGAAAGAAAGAAGTAAGCCTCTTTGCCCTGCTCTTCAAAATTACAGACACTACGTTCCTTCATAAAGTAGCAAAAAAGAAAGCATACTGGAGTAGATTGGAATGACTTCTTATTGAAATGCACACTAAATTTAATTACGACAGTCAAATATAAGCACACCCAAGTTTTCCCTATGTTATCTTTTAATTGTTTGGTTATCTTTTAATTATCTTGGCTCTCTAGCTCTTAACACAGCTTATATTGTGTACCTTTGTATTTAGTAATTCCACTCATACCTCTTGAAAGTTGGCGTTCTTTCTTCCAAGAAACCGAGCTTGAAGATTTGCAACCTGGAGAGTTGGCTTGTGTAATGTCAGTACACCTGCAGATTCAAGAAGTCAAAAGGGAATCTATCTTCCAATAGAAAGAATATCTGTGGCTCGGGGTTGAACTGTGGAATATTTGGTACTCTTTGAGCTTAGTTGTATTCTTGCGGATGTTTCATTTCCTAGTTGGGTAATGAAATATCTGCAAGAAAACAATCAACAAACTCAGAGAGCACCAAGGACTCTGTGGAACCTATCTTCTTTCTCACTGTTTCTTCATTTCTGTGCCCAGTTCCCAATGTTACTGGCTTTCTTTTCCCTGCCTGTGCTGTCTTTCCCAGGGCAGGAAAGACATGGCCAAAACCCGGGTCGGCAACCTTAAACACTCAAAGAGCCACAAAGGTCCTAACTGGAAGCCCCCCATTAAATTCTGGAGCCAACTGGAAGTCTGGTTCCTCCACCATAGAATCTCCTTCTAGTGTGGCATCCTTTTTCCTCTATCTGTCCTAACTGAAACCCCGATCAATTGTGGAGCCAACCGGTGACAGGGAGCTACAGCAGAAGGATGAAAGAGCCATAGGCGGCTCCAGAGCTGCGGGTTGCCGACCCCTGGCCAAAACTAATCACCACCACAAAGATAAGAATAATTAGGAAAAAAGTAGAGTTTCTTCTCCTTTCAGTGCATAGGAAGACAGAATGATGCACGGCGTATAACTAAAATGGGATTGGATTATTTGACTGCATTCAACGTCATTTCTTCGGGGGGAAAAATCTCATTTGCAGATTTTTTTTTTTTAAAAAAGCACCAAGGTAACTAGGAGGTAGAAAGATATCAGAGTCTAGTAGAAGCCAAAGCCATAAACAGATATTTATAGGAAGCCATTATATTTTTCCTGGGGGGGGGGGGGTGAGTTATTAGCTATTGGAGGACAATAGAATCATTCAATATTTTGGAAAAATTATTTCTTTGAATAAAAACATTATTTCTTTGAATAAAAATTATCTGGAAGAACTTCCCTAAGAGAAAAAGGTATCATATTGGCATGTTTTTTTCTTTAGGAAAAAGATAAATTCTACAAATTGAAGGCATAACAAAATTACACATATTAAAAGTAGAAAGATTCTTTCCCCTACTGAATAATAAGACACTCGAGGGACATTAGAATACTCAAAATAATACGGAATGTAACATCCCATTTTATCCTAAAGTTAGAATATGCACAGCTTATTCTGTAGTAAGTTTCACAACTGAATAGTGACACACCATTTAAAATGCAGCAGAGTACTGTTGAAGAAAGATTATCTTGTAGGTAAGTATTGTACATCATTGTTATCAGTTCTGGCCATGGTGAGAGACCCTGGAGTAGAAAAGCTGGATATAAATCAAATTGCTACTGTCTTAGTAACAACAAAGCAGCAATTGGTGTCAAGGTTGAAATTGGTTGGGGTGTGGGATTGTTTGTATCCTTGGGCATTCTGACATGCATTCAGCTTGACACAATTTGGATCTAAAGGGGGCATGGAGCCTTCAGTCAAAACAGCATTCCTAACTGATGAGTCAACCACATTCCAACGTCTGGTTGATCGGAGAAGGAGGAGGAGAGATGTCACCAAGCAACCAGCTCCCACCTTGTTGGACAATGTAACATTTGTTTTGGAAACATGAGAAACTGAAACTTATATTGGGGTGAAAAGCCTGGGAACTTTAGTACTGGCTTTTCACCAGTAGTGCCAAGATGATGTATCTAAATAAATTTGTTCTTTGAGGAGAAGCAATGCTTTGGAGTTCGATATGTGATGGGTGCATTACTTGGAGCCTGACATTTGGTTTCCTTTTCTTACATGAATTTAAAGCTATCTGAGCTAATGGCTATTGCTGTCCATTTTTTATACCACAATTTTTTTTCAAGTTTATTAAATGCCATATTTGGCCTCAATCTACCTCAATCAGTATTCTTTAGTGGGCAATTCTGTGATCAAGCAGAAACTCCCATTTCTGTTTATTTTGTCTGAGTATTACGTTTTCTATTTCTCTAATAACAAGTGATGGACATAAACATGGAGGTGGCAGAGAACTGAGGGAAGCTTCATATACCAAAACTGGCAGATAAGAAGAGAAGATCAAGGGATGCGATAAAACACTTAAAAAAAAAAAAAGCAATCCAGAGCACTGAACATTCCTGATGTGTTCTCAGAGTTATACCTAGGTTAGAGAAGACTTTTTCCACATATGTGTTTTCCTGTCAAAGGCTTGTCTCAGACACTGTTCTGGTAGCATTTTAGAGCTGAATGTATTGTAACCCTAAAATAATTGTCTCTGATACTTGTAATGATAATTACATGCAGTTACAGCACTGCCTTTGAAAAATAGTCAATAGCTAATGAGAAGCCCTTCCAGCATCTTAATCTTTCTGAAGCAATGTAGATTTCAAAGGATGGAGCTGGGCTGGTCCACTATGGGAAGGATGGGGAGAAAGACGTTGCTAACGTGATCGATACCGATATCTTCTATGTTCTATTGCCAAATGGGACTATTAAAAAAAAAGCTACCAGCCCAGTGGACTTCATTTTCCATTATAGATAAATATACAAATTCAAACTGCTATTCAGTCTGTTAAATGAGAATTTTAGACTGGGAGGGAAGGAGAAGGTGATTTCAAGTTCGGCACGGCACGTCAGTCCTTATCTCAAAATCGATTTTCCTTCTCTGTATATGTATTCATCAGTTTCTTGGGGGCTCTTTGGTGATTGCTTCTGCTAGCATTCACATTTAAACAAGAGCTTCCTCCTCTCACAACCTGGATTTCTTTAATTGGTGCCAAGATGAGATTGAATCTATGACACGTAATAATTTTCTGGGAACTAAACCAATGTGATGGAGATACAGAGAAAGCAAGAATGATAGATAGATAGATAGATAGATAGATAGATAGATAGATAGATAGAAAGACAGACAGACAGACAGACAGACAGACACTGATCAACCGACCGACGTACTGCCTTTTAGTGTGTTGCAGATTAAAATTTAAAGACCCAGTTTCAAATTGGGGTTTTGTAAGAGCATATTGCCATGCTTGAATCTACTTAGGGAAACATAATATGGAATGGTGGGATCAAGAACAGGTGCAAATGGTTCAGGGGTGAGTTCTAATTTTTTTTACTACTGATTCTGTGGGTGTGGCTTATTTTGTGGGCGTGGCTTGATGGTCATGTGACAAGTCTTTAGGCTTTAGCAGAGGTACTGGTCTACCAGGCTTTTAACTGCTTAAAGAGCTGTACCATCTACTCATTTGTTTTTGGAGGCACTGGTCTACTCATTTATTTCTGCAGACACCAGTCTACTCATTTGTTTTTGGAGGCATCGGTCTACCACCACACTGCCTTTTAACACTGATCAGCTGTAGGGCGACCCTTTGAAGCCCCGCGGTAAGAGTTTAAACAGTTTTTTTTCCTTCTAGCTGATCAGCTTGGACTCAGGAGGCAGCAATAGATTGGGGGTGGGGCCAAATAAAAGGTAAGAATAAAGCGTGGGGGGCAGGGGGTGGGGGGAGTGGGGTGGGAGAACCGGTTCAGTGACGTCATATCGTCACCGCTACTGGCTCGGCGGAACTGGGCAGAACCAGGAGGAACGCACCACTGAAATGGTTCCCTTCTTTATGTAACTATGAGCCATGGTGCTAATGAGAGCTCCTGGAGTTAGACTGGAGCAATTTTGCATTAGGAATAAATAAGTTAAAAAGTTTATTCTTTATGACAACCATAGGTGATAACAATGTGGCCGAGCATAAAATACAATATTAAAAAAATTACAAATAAAATAGAATAATAAAAATAATGTTAGATACAAAAAAATGGAGAGCTGGATTGGTGGAGTGGTTACAGCACTAGGCTAGAAACTGGAACAGTGTGAGTTCTGCTCCTGCTTTAGGCACAAAGCCATCTGGGTGACCTTGGGCCCATCTCTCTCTCTCTCTCTCTCTCTCTTAGCCCTAGAAAGAAGACAAGGGCAAACAACTTCCAAAATCTTGCCAAGAAAATTGCAGGAACATGTCCATGCAGTTACCAGGAGTTAAAACTGGTTTGAAGGTACACACACTAGATTCAAGGAGGTAAAAAAGAAAAAAAGAACAGAGCATGAAACAATGGAATAAATACTTCTCAGTCTGTGCCTTATTTCTCTCTGCCTCACTCTACTGGTATATTTAAAGTACCAACTCCAAGCACAATCATGGCTATCATGCTTCGAATGTCATGTCTAAAATATGGTCCTGGTTATTTCTTTCTTGGATTTAACCTAGATGGGTCTGAAACTGTGCAGGACATATGCTTCCTACGCCATTATTGTAAGTATTATCCTTACCACATGATCATGATTTTATATCAAACAATAAATTTTGAATAATTATGAATAAAATATGAAAAACCACTTACATGGAACTAGCTGCCCACAAGCAGAACATAAGATAAAATGAGTTTATGATGAAATATGCACTGACTTTATTTAATTGAGGGAGAGAGCATAGTTCAAATGAAGTGGAGTTGCAGATCCCTAAAGACAAGGAAAGATTTTTAAGAGAGGGAGGCTCTATATCCATGATAGCAAACCTATGGCATGCGTGCCAGCTGTGGTGCACACGAGCCGTCGCCCCAGCTCAGTTCCATCGCACATACTCGTACACCTCCCACCAGCCAGCTGGTTTTTGTGTCTCTGCTTTGTATGTATGGGGGCAGGGCACATGCGTGAGACATGCACAAATGCACGGGAGACAGGTCCACAAGGGGGGTATCGTGCACATGCGGGGGGTTGCACGCAAATGCATGGGGGCGGGGGGAACAAGAGGGGTCATGCACCCATGTGTGGGGGGTGGGGAGAGCACAAGGGAGTCATGTGCATGCACAGGGGGGGTGGGGGCACGGGGGGCGCACAAGCATTGCATTATGGGTGCGTGTACCTGCTTTCGGCATGCGACAACAAAAAGGTTAGCCATCACTGCTCTATATCGTATCAATAAGAAATGTCTAACTTTTTGATAAAAAAAATGAGTAAAGGGGGAACCTCCAGTTGAAGAAATAAACAGGGAAAATACTTTTTATGAATCATCCTTACTTGTCAGTCCCTTTGAATTTTTTTTTAGAAATGTACATAAAACATTTTGAGAAATATGTTTGTGAAATCAAACTGTCTGTGTCACAAGGGCACAGAAATCTAATATAACCAAAACCTTATTTTTTTATCTGTGCATTTCCCTCCTCTGCCTTTTTTCCCTAGGGAAACTTAGATTATTCAGTTTGTGGGTTCAGTACTTCCCAATTACCCTTTCATGGATTGGTTAGTTTCTAATAGAGCAATAAACTTTATGGTTACAAGTCTAATTGGGATATGTTGCCATACTCATTGAGTAGCACTCTGTATTTACTGAAGTCTCAATGAAAGAAATTCAGGTATATTTTTTAAAAAAAGGAATTTGTGCATTAAGAGGGTCACAGGAGGCAAGTAAAACATGATCTGCAGTTTCATACATGTATTTATCTAAAAAAATAAATATTTAGTCCTCTTAATTTTTTATATCAAAGTAATGAAATTTGTGAGTTATGATTGCATCCAGTTGTCAGGAAAAAAGAATTCTGAGAATTCTTAGAGACCTTGCTGAGTTGGCTAAATTAACTTCTTTTGTTAGGGAAAAGACATTATCCATATTTATTGGTGACTGGAAACCTCTTATGGGCTTTTTGCATAAAAATTAAAAAAAATATGTTTGTGATTTATGGTTTTCATGAAAAGAGACAATGGATTATAGAAAGAAAAATAATATGATGTAACTTTGTAGAGAGAGGTTAAAATATATTTGTACTTAAAACTTCTGTGAAGAATGTTGGAAGTCACGTCTTTATTTTTTTCCCCTCTTTTTTCCCTGTTCTTGCACTTCTTGCTTTTTCTTTGTTTTCTTTCTTTATATTATTTTGTATTCATTCTTATCTTTTGTTTAAAAATCTCAATAAAATATATTTTATAAAAATACCATTTAAATATAGCTCGTATAATGCATGATCAGAAATAGTTTGTTACTTTTTAAAATGTATGTATGAATGTCATACACACTTTTGACTTTCCCCAATAATCAGTGGGTTAATTTAAAAAAAAGGTTTGGTTTTTGCAGATTAGCCTTTCTGACAATTTTGGGCTGAACATAATAAGGTCTTAAATATTATACATATTCCCTCTACCTTTTAAACAAATTTATCAAGTTTTTTTGAATTAAACTAAGGTACATTAGAACTCACAACTTTACCCGGTATACTATATCTAGCAAAAAACACTTTACTGAGCTTCATGCTGCCAGTACAAAATATTCTTTACTTCGAAATAAAATTATCAGTCTAATTTCTGTTACAGTCCTACTGGCATTTCATGTTTTTCATTCACTCTTTACAATTTTTATTTTTATAGGTTTGACATATTACATGTTTGATGCTCTCTGAACACACCTATCTGGGTCTCTGTTTTCTTACAATATTCCTATTCCTAAATTTAACTCATGAACTTCGTTCAACATTTCAATTATAAGTTTCCATGGCACTACTCTATGAGTGCCCTCTAAAATTATATTCTCATAAACAACCTATTTCAATAATCCCATTAAGATCTCACTGTATCTGGAATATTCTCTCTCCCCCCACACTTTCTGCAAGCAGCCTTTCAAACTATTTTTCAAAAGTTGTAAATTACCATCCTCAAAATCTCTCATTATAGAATCAAAAAAGGAAGAACATGATTTCATCAAACACATTGCTAATTTAGCTTCTCCAGAATGAAATATTTTTCATGTGTTAAATTGTCTCTGGATCAAGTTAGCTATTACTAATTCTTTCTTTGGTCTATAAATAATTTGCAACTGGTATTTTGGCAAGAAAAAAAATTGTCCTGTAATCTACACTGCAAAAACATATGGACTACACAATTCAACCAGGGCAAAGCAGAGGTGAAATCCAGAAGGTTCTAACAGGTTCCGGAGAACCGGTAGCAGAAATTTTGAATAGTTCGGAGAACCGGTAAATACCACCTCTGGCTGGCCCCAGAGTGGGGTGGGAATGGAGATTTTGCAATGTCCTTCCCCTGCCATGCCCACCAAGCCACACCCACAGAACCGGTAGGGAAAAATTTTGGATTTCACCCTGGGGCAAAGCAATAGATGCAATTTACATAGACTTCTGTAAAGCCTTTAATTCAGTGGTACACGACAAACTACTTCTAAAACTAAAAACTTATGGCATTCTGGACCCCTGCAGAATTGGATAGTGTGTTCCTGTCAAACAGGCAACAAAGTGGTCAACATAGAAGCACCCTATCAAATCCTGCACCTGTTAACAGCGGTGTCCCCCAAGGCAGCGTTTTAGGACCAACACTCTTTATACTTTACCTAAATGACCTTTGTGATCATATTATAAGCAACTGAGTTCTCTTCGCTGATGATGTAAAACTACTCAACATCATTGACAATGTTGCTACCCTTCAAAAAGACCTTGACTATGTGTCAGAATGGTCAAACAATTGGCAATTTCAAATCTCAACCAACAAATGCTCTGCCTTACACATTGGCAAGAAAAATCAGAACACAAAATACAAGCTGGGTGAATATGACCTCGTAGATGACCCTCACTCTGTCAAGGACCTTGGAGTACACATCTCTAATGATTTAAGTGCCAGAGCCCACTGTAACAACATCGCCAAAAAGGCATTAAGAGTTGTTAACCTAATCTTGCGTAGCTTCTTCTCTAGTAATATTCTACTGATAACTAGAGTTTACAAAACATTTGCTAGACCAATTCTCGAATACAACTCATCTGTCTGGAACCCACACTGCATATCGGACATTAATACAATTGAGTGAGTCCAGAGATATTTCACGTGAAGAGTCCTCCACTCATCTGCTCACAACAGAATATCTTATGCCACCAGGCTTGAAATTTTGGACTTAGACAACTTAGAACTACGCTGCCTTCGGTCTGACCTAAGTGTAGTACATAAAATTATCTGCTACAATGTTATACCTATCAATGACTATTTCAGCTTCAACCACAACAATACACGAGCACACAATAGATACAAACTTAAGGTAAACTGCTCCAAACTCGATTGCAGAAAATACGACTTCAGCAACAGAGTAGTCAATGCCTGGAATGCACTACTTGACTTTTGGTTTCATCCCAAAACCCCCACAACTTTAACCTTAGACTGTCTACTGTTGACCTCATCCCATTACTAAGAGGTCTGTGAAGGGCATAAGTGCACCAGCGTGCCTACCGTCCCTGTCCTATTCATATCCATTTCATGTATTCATAATCATGTTTATACTTATATCTGTTATCTTATACATGCTTGACAAAATAAATAAATAAAATGAAATAAATAAATAAAAATATTTGAATTTTATGAGGGGAAGTTTATATTAAAAATGGCTTCTAAGAATTTAAGAATTGTTTATATTTACATTCTTTTTTGTAACTTAATTGATTTTTTTCCCCTGTTGGAAGCACCAAAATTCTTCTGTGGCAAAAGGATTTGTCAGTGATATCACCATTGCCCAAGGACACCCAGTTTGGGGGTCCTTTTGTGTCCCTCTGAAGTTGCCCACTGAAGTGTTACCTATTAATCTGCTCTCAGTTGCCTACTTTTGAACTTCTGTGTAGGAAAGAGCTGGAGCATGTGATAGGAGCTCACCCTGCCCCATGGCAGCAGTGGGTCTCAAACGCGAGCCTTCTAATCAGCAGCATAGCATACTAAACTTGTGAGCCACCATGCTCCTTAACTTAACTGATGAAGTTTTAGAAAACTGAATACACTAGCCAAAAATTTTTTTTCTAATGTTCGAATAATTCTCTTACATAATTGTTATGGTTTTAGAAACATCTGCCATTAGTAAATGATCTTTAAAGAATGCTTCCCCCAAGCCTATTAGCACTGGCATCAACAGAAATAGTAACCATATATTCAACATCATAATTATCTCAAGATAGTTATGGTACTTTATTTAAAAAAAAAAACCTCAGAAAATGTTTCGTTATAATTATCTAACCACTGAAACTTTTATAACCTAAAAGCTTAAACATTATAATAAAAAAGGTTAGCCTGATAAGGGGCCAGTATGCTCCTACTTTTTGTCTTTAAACTTGAGGCAGTTTTTTTCATCAAAACATGAAACTTATCTCTAGGTGCCCAATGATCACATTTCTCAAATGCTCTTAATTTCTACCCACACTAAGTAACCAATCTGGCATTTAATTATTTTTTTTAAAAAAAATTGTATAGCTTGCAAGTCTTAGAAATATTTATAGAGACACATTAACTTGCCCTTCGGTATATATTTTAAACCTTACCACCATACAACCATTCACCTTAATTTACCATTCTTCTGCTCAAATCATTATCTTGGTAACATTCTTCATTCTTTTCTATTCTATTTTCACAAACAATGCAGTCTCTAAATTTCACAGATTTTTAATTGATCATATAGGGAGTTGCATTTTCTCCTTTGTGGTGTATCATTATGAAAAAATATACTTCATTAATAACATTCTTTCTTGATGCACAGTAAGTTTCAAGCAAAACCTGTAGCTTTTATTTGTATAGCTTGTTATAAAACTAGAAGATCAGATATGTGATACTGCCGTCTTCTCCCTAGCCACATGCAGAACAATTCTGCTCAAAATTTTCAACCTTCTTACCAGCTATATTATCCATACAATACAATTCAGAATACAGAATAATCGAGAATAAAAATAACTCCCTGCACAACTAGGAGAGCCTATATCATTCTGGACAAATGGCTGTCCAATCTCGTCTTAAAAACCTCCAGTGATCAGCCACAACTTCTTGAGGCAAACCGTTCCACTGATTAATTGTTCTCACTGTCAGGAAATTTCTCCTAACTTGTAGGTTGAATCTCTCTTTGATAAGCTTCCATCCATTACTTCTTGTCCTGTCATCCAGTACTTTGGAGGAAACATTGATCCCTTCATCCCTGTGACATCTCCTTAAATATTGGAAGACTGCTATCATGTCACCCCGAGTCCATCTCTTTGTTAGATTAGGCATACCCAGTTCCTGCAACCATTCATCAAATGTTTTAGCTCCAGCCTCTAATAATCTTTGTTGCTCATCTCTGCACCCTTTCTAGAGTCTCAACATCTTTTTTGTATCATGGTGATGAAAACTGGATGCAGTATTCCAAGTGTGGTCCTAGCAAAGTAGTATAAAGCTGTACTAACACAACACATTACTCAATGCAGCCTAGGACTGCATTTTGGCAGTTGCAGCATACTGCTGGCTCATATTTAAGTGGTTATCCACTAGGACTCTTATGTCCCTCTCATAGTTGCTGCTGTTACACTGAATGCTTCCCTCTCTGTAGTTGTAATTCCACTGAGGGCAACACATTGAGTATGTTTGGTTTGGCAGTTACGAATCCATCTGCTGATGATGCTGTATATCCCAAATTTTCCAGTCTTACCAAGAAGTAGGTCGTGGTCTATTTTGTTCAAATGCCATTCTGAACTTCAAGTATACTATGCCAACAGCATTTTGTTGGTCTGTTAATGTCATCTTTGTCAAAGAATGCAATCAGGTTTGTCTGGCATGGTCTATTTTTGACAAAACAGATCATTCAAATCTTTGTTTCTATTTTTTCTTCTTCCTTTTTTGTGTGTGTAACATTATGTTGAAACACCAATTTATCTGGAAGTGTCAGCTAATCTATCTCAACTCTAAGCACTTCTGATGTGATGCTACGTTTGTTCTTTAGACAATAATTTTGAAAAGGTGCACCCAAAGAATTATATGAAAAGCTTTGTTCTTGGGTTGACAACAACAGCGAAATCTCTCTGTCTCCACTAATTCATCTATGGGCACACTGCTGTTAGACACAAAAGTGTCATCAACTTGGTTTAATCATTATATATTACATGTTATTAACCCATTACTCAAGATTATAGCAATCATTACTCCACATGTAGTTTGCACAGATTGTTATATATAGTAACAATTTCATATAGGATTTTTTATTGTAATATACTAGTTTTGATTACAAGATCAGATTCACATACCTGTGCTCAAAAAATAATGCTGAACAGCTAAAAACATGTTGGAATATGCTAAAATATGAGACTCAAACAACGTTAAATCCATCCACTTAAACTGAGTTCAAAAATAAATCATGAAATGAGCTTCCTGGAATGTAAAAGTTTACATCAGATTTTTCAGAATTGAACTATAATGCATGTTTCATTTGATGTTTGACATCCTTTATGTATCACTATCTCCTTGAAATAGGGAGGATTTTCTATGTTTTAGGATGGAAGGAATTTCTGAAGCAGATGCCCCATCTGCAATTCTTGGACCAATAATCTGAAGGCCATTTGGATCCATGAGATTATGTGGGAGGTAATCCAAAAGTACATTAACTGATGCTCTTATTGGGTGCCAGGAAAAGTTGAACATGCTTCCCACTGTGTACTTTGCAATTGAGACCACATCTCTCTTATTATGATGATGGGTTACCACATGGAAACCAAAGTATGACTTCTTTCATGGATCTATGGAAACAGGTTTGGTATTCCCCATATAAAGAACTCAAAATGATGGCATGTCATCATGTAATTTCACTTCCAGAATTATTTCAATTTCAGTTTGCAATGTACAATAAATTTTCTATGCAGAATAATCTCACAAGGAAAAGGAGCTAAATGTTTGGTCTTCTTGTAAGATATTTTAAATGTTTATATTTTTGTAGTCTTTGTTTGTTTGTTCATGTGTGGATTTTCCAAGGAAAACACCCGCACAGAAACAGGACAGACATATGGACTAAATGCAAATTCAAGGTAGATTTGACCTGGATTGACACAGCTCTAGCAATTTCTGTTCTTAATCTTAGCACACCGGTTTTTTCCTATTCTTGTCAAGGTAGGTAATTTTTAGAAAGGAGATGGAGAATAGAAAAACACACAATATACGTAGTCATTTTACAATGCTCCTTCAGAGCATGGACAGAGATGAGATACAACCTACCTCTGAGGAAATTGTTGTAAATACAAATTGAAGTAAAAGCTTGTTTATTTGAGATGTTGAATTATTGAATTCTTATTCAATAATAATATTGTGAGGCACAATTGATTTTTGAAAGTTCTCCACCAAATCTGTGGGCAAGAAAATCAGGTGAATGATGTCTTTGAATTACTTTAAAAATATCTAACAATTTCTCAAGGATGGTCTTTCTCTTAGCAATGACAAGAATATAGCTACTGAAAAAGCCCAATGAAGTGAAATTCTCCATTAAATTGTTGAGGTGAAATGGAAGCATGGGAAGACAGAAAGGAGACAGAACATTAGAAAGAAGGATGTATAATAAAAGATACAATACACATCATAATCTATTCATGATGATGTCAGAATGACCTTCTCTTCTGAAAATATATCTAAGGCAAATTCTTTGTCATCAAACTGACTAACAAACAAAAGGGGGGGGGAACCAATCAGGAATATTTTTCTGTCCAGTTCTAGTTAATAATTAATGTTTCTTTGTGATTTTTTATTTTATTTATTTATTTTATTTTATTTTATTTTTATTTGATTTATATGCCGCCCTTCTCCGGAGACTCAGGGCGGCTTACAGTGCATTAAGCAATAGCCTTCATACTTTTGTATATTTATACAAAGTCAGCTTATTGCCCCCACAATCTGGGTCCTCATTTTACCCACCTTAGAAAGGATGGAAGGCTGAGTCAACCTTGAGCCTGGTGGGATGCGAACTTGCAGTAATTGCAAGCAGCAGATGTTAATAGATGTTAATAACAGGGTGCTTTAAACCACTGTACTACAGGCTCTGTATTTTGTGACTCGACAATGATTTATAAACCAAATATTCAATTAGTAGGACATCTTTCTATTGACTCTCACAAAGGAAACATCCCTAGTGCTGTAGTTCTGTACAGATGTGCAATATACCTTTTTCTGTCCTCTGATGCTCTTCTCTCCTTTCTACTCCCATGTTCACTACTCAAGCTGTTTCCTCACTGCTCACCTTCATTAAGGCTGTAAAATGATGATGAAGAGAAAGATATAACCTTTCGTTTATTTTCCCCAGTACCAGATCTAAGAATTAATTATGGAAAAAAGATGGAACCAAATGTATGTAGCAAATGAGAAATAAGTCTTGAATAAGCAACGTTCAGACACAAATATGATTAGTGTTGTACAGTTTCTGATGCAAACTTTAAAACTCAGTACATTTTCAGCAAGAAATAACAAAACCTTAAAAGTCAAATAATTTTGTATGCATTACCTGTTGAAAGGAGTTTGTCACATTCCCTTCAGCAAATAGAACATGAAAAAATGATGCATCTGTGAAGGTATATTAAATATGTATAATCATATTAAAATTAATATACTGTCATTAGTATGCATTGCTAATAACACCATATTATAGGGGTCAAATATAGCTTCATACCATGTTTTTGACAGGACCTATATATAAGGCAGATTTATTACATCAGACCCAGCGAATATAAGTAATCCTTGACTTATAAGAGTTCATTTAGTGGCCATTCAAAGTTACAATGAAAAAATGATTTATGACCATTTTTCACACGAGCGTTGCAGCATCGCCATGGTCACATGATGAAAATTCAGATGCTTGGCAACTGATTCATATTTATGATGGTTGCAGGGTCGCAAGGTCATGAGATTACCTTTTGTGACCTTTTGACAAGCAAAGTCAATGCCTCAGTTGTTAAGACTCACTTAACAACTGTTCTGCTCCAGCTACGGACCCCAAAGAACGCAGCACACACAAAGTCCATACAAACCTTAGTTTACTAATTAAGGACTACTAATGAGTTTTCTTAGTAGTTGTTCGATCACAAGTACAGTTTAAATCAGTCTTTTCTGAACAAGGGCTGTTAATTCAACTTCATTAACAGCTGACAAGAATCCAAAGAATAATAACTCAATTCTGAAGCACAGTATTTCAAATAATTGTAATCTTACTGTGGTTGGCAGAATGCCCAGAAGCAATTTGCAGGAAAACTGACAAAAGAGCAAGAGCCGATCAGACGTTTCTGGAATCAAGACGCAAAGGAATATGAACGAAGTTGTTTCCTGCAAATTGCCTCAGTCGTCGTCCTTCCTTAAATAGGCTAGGGGAGTGGCCAATTAGCCCCAAGCCTTACTCTCAAGGAGACCTCCTCCTGAGGAGCCACTCCTGCCTTTTAACAGTTCTGCGCGCTCGTGCATCAAGAAGAGGCTCCTCCTCTTCTTCCTCTTCACTTATGGGAGCTTCTGGAGGTTCTGAAGGCCCTGGCTGAATCCCCGCCTCTGGCACCACATCTTCTCCAGTCTTCTCATTGTCTGACTCGAGTGCCAGCTGCACAGACCACCACACCAGCATCCTCACTGTCGGAATCAGCTACTAGCTGCACAGGCCGCTGACGGGCCACAACATTAACCATGTTACTAATGTGACAACCGCAGTGATTCACTTAACAATTGTGGCAAGAAAAGTCATAAAATGGGGCAAAACTTATTTAACAACAGAAATTTTGAGCTCAATTGTTGTCTTAAGTCGAAAACTATCTGCATAATAGCTGGAAGTTTGTGGAAAAGCGAGATTTGCACATAAGTAATTATGGGGGAAAGGTCTGGGAAGGGATGTTGCTATTTATTAGCAGCCTACATCAATATCTCATGCATTTCCATTTGATTTGCTAAATGTTAGTATTTAGTTGACTTGGTTCACATAGATTCTCTCTGTTTGGATTCCATTTGAAATGGCAGAACAGAATCTAGTCCTTTTCATACTTCTAGCTGCAACTAATGATTTGAAAAATGGCAGAAAGCTGATCATGTTTACAAAAAAAATGTAATTTGATTTTACTGTTTCATACATGAAAGAGTGTGATGGAAGGAGACTTAAAATCCATGGAAATTCTCCTCCTCCTCCTCCTCCTCCTCCTCCTCCTCCTCCTCCTCCTCCTCTTTTGGGAACGGCCAACGATTTATTCTTTCTATCACATTTCCACAAACCCTTCATATGAAATTTACTTATGCAATATTTTGTTTGAATTCCCTCCCTGTTTGCAGGTGATACTACATATCTAGGCTTATTGTTCCATGCATGTTTCAGTGGATAGAAGGCTCACTTCAAGGAAGGACAAAAGAGAGAATGAGTCCCTTCCTTCCTTCCTTCCTTCCTTCCTTCCTTCCTTCCTTCCTTCCTTCCTTCCTTCTTTCTTTCTTTCTTTTTTTCTTATTGTATTGGGATCATATAGTTTTCCCCAAAATTTTCTTCCCCCTGCTAGATGAGGATGTATATTTTGGCTTATTAAAAGACTGATGAGTATTCTAATTCTATTGTTAATATTGTCAAATAAGTTGGACAGATGCCATCCATTGAGTGGGGGTAATTATGCATGGAGATTCTCAATCATTCAGGTCATGGTTGTCCCAAAAGTGCTTTTCCAAAGGGGAATTGAACTTTCTTGTTTTTTTCCTTGAAAACATTTTGCTTCTCATCCAAGAAGTTTCTTCAGTTCAGAAGTTTCTTGGGTGAGAAGCAAAACATTTTTAAGGAAAAAAACCAGAAAATCCAGCTGCCTTTTGGAAAAGCACCTTTGGGACATGGAGTGGGGCATGAAGAGATGGGAACAAGCATATTTTGAAGATGTCTATCACAAAAGGCCTAGAACTCTCCATTTGTAAATTAGCAGGGAATGTTTATCAGGGAATTACATTATTATTTATTTAGTTGAATGGGTGACTCTCTGATGTTTCAGACATAAAGGCACTTGCAATGCAGCAAGATAAACTAAAATATGAAACTATTAAAATGATTGTTTTAAATTTATTTTTATTTTAAAATTAAAAATAAACATATTTCCAACACTGGTTCAAGGGTGTTATGTTAATTAATGAAAAGCCCTCCACACGAATTCCATTTTGCTTGCAGGGTCAGAGCGAGTCAGGTTTCTATAAAATATTATTTTGCAAAAATATAGGCTGAAATGAAGAAAACACTCCTCCCCTGATTTTTTTAGTAGTGGGATCCTCCCAGCAGTTATTCCTGTGTGGTTCACATTGAACTGATCAATTCCTGTTAAAGTGGGAAGACCTGAACCAACCTGTATATGTTGTAGATATTTGCATAACTGTGGCCAACCAGAGAATATATCTCCAGGTTTTATCCCCAAACTCCAAAGACTGCCTTTGTATGATAATAGCTATATTTATTTGCCTGAAATATAGGAAGATTTATGTTCACAAAAGGAATAATCTACTGTCTACAAATTTCAGTTGATTCTGCTCCCAACAGGCTATATAGGCACTTTCTTTCTTTCTTTTTTTTTAAAAAAAAATCAGATCAGAAATTAAGAGGATAGTGCAAAATATTTATATCTGTATGCTTATATTTGATCAAGATCCATTTCCTTAGAAGTGCAGCTCTAGCTGCAAATCTTATCCAATATTACTAAAAACTATAATCATAATTATTTATTGATTTCTAGTGGTAATTAATGAATGACACAAACTTTAGCTCTGTGAATTTTGTTTTAGATTCATCCCCAATGAAATATATCTTCCCCAAAGGAGAAATTAGGAACATTGGGCAGTTTTCTGAATCATTTCATCAGGTTTCAATCAATGCATATCCTTAATTTGCTATGCTTATAACACTTCCCTTACAGCCTCCAAAAAGGAAGAAAAATGGAATCCATTGCTACGTCTAAAGCATTTGCATTCATTATAACTCTTAGTTATTGTAACCCACCTCTTTGTTTTGCACATATTCTCAAACAACATGGTCTATTGGCTGATCTCATTAATCACTCCATTCCCTTCAAATATCCTATGGCGCAGAACATTAACTAAAAATTGCCTCAGGACAGAAATAATGTAATGACATCTGCGTTGGGGGGGGGGGGGAAACTAACACAAAATATCAAAAGCCAAAAAGCCATCATTCAAAATTCTCTGGTCAGAACCAAAGTAGCTACATCGGATCAGTGACTTCAATTTTCAAAGCAAACCATAAATAATCAAATGGCACTTCCTCCTGCGTGACAATTCCTCCCTGCCCTATTTGTGGGAGCTTGTTGCCAGTCCAATACAAGAGAAAGGAAAGCAAATATAAAATCAGAGAACTCAATAGTGCACTTGTATATTTGCCACATGTGTTCACACAACCAGCAGTGGGGGAATGCAATAAAATGTGCTAATCCAGGGGTGCTATTCAGCAGGTTCTGACAGGTTCTGGAGAAACAGTAGCGGAAATTTTGAGTAGTTCGGAGAACCGGCAAATACTACCTCTGGCTGGCCCCAGAGTGGGGTGGGAATGGAGATTTTGGAATATCCTTCCCCTGGAGTGGGGAGGGAATGGAGATTTTGACTCCCCCCCCTTTGACATTTCTTGTCAGAAGGTTGCAAAAGGTGATCACATGACCCTGGGACAATGCAACTATCATATCATAAATACTTGCCAGTTGCCAAGTGCCTGAATTTTGATTATGTGACTGGGGGGATGCCACAATTGTTCACAGGTTCATATGAAAACCAGTCATAAGTCACTTTTTTCAGTGCCGTTGTAAAAATGGTTCTAAATCGAGGACTACCTTTATATATGGCTCGAGATTGAACAAACTTTGGTATTCTGGGAGTTTGACTGTTTTTCTGAACATCTTTACCAGCCTATCAGCAACTTCCACAACTCCCATGTATTGATAAAATTACCTACCCTAATAAGGAAAGGTCTGCAGGAAAACAACCAAGCTCAGAGAACATGAAAAAAAAGAACCCTAACAACCCTAAATTACTGCCTTAGTCCAGTTGGATCATGGTGTGTTGGTGATCATGGTCAGGGGTGAAATGTAAAGTTTGTTACTACTAGTTCTGTGGGCGTGGCTTGGTGGGGGGGGTTAATGTGACTGGGTGGGTGTGACCAACTTTTTTTTTTTAACTTTTCAAAGCATTTTTTCTAATGCTTTGAAAAGCCTCTGCCGATCAGGCAACTCAGCTGGGATTGTCAGAGACTTTTCAAAGCATTTTTTTTACCACCTCTTCGGCCAAGAGGTTGCAGAAAAAAATACTTTGAAAAGCCTCTGAGGATCCCAGCTGAGCTGCGCGATCATCAGAGGCTTTTTTTTTACTTTTAAAAACATTTTTTCGTTGGAAGAGGTTGTAGAAAAAATGCTTTTAAAAGTTAAAAAAATAAAGCCTCTGATGATCATGCAGCTCAGCTGAGCATGGGGTGTGTGTGTGTGTGTGTGTGTGTGTGTGTGCAGGGATTTTTGCCGCCATTGCTACCAGATCAGACGATCCGGTCTGAACTGGGAGCATTTCACCCCTGGTGTGGATGTGTTAGCAAAGTATTGTAATACAGGTAATCCTCGACTTACCTGTATTTGTTTAGTGTTTGTTTAGTGACTGTTTAAAATTAACAATGGCCCTGAAAAAATTGCTTTTCACACTTGGCAGTATCCCATGGTCACATGATCATAAAACATAGAATAATAGAGTTGGAATGCACCTCGGAGGTCTTCCAGTCCAACCCCCTGCTCGAGCAGGAGACTCTATACTACTACAAACAAATGACTGTCCAAGCCTCCAGTGATGGAACATCCACAACTTCCGATTGTGTTGTGGTCCGCCAGCAGCCTGCGGAGCTGGCAGCAGAGTCGGACAGTGAGGAGGCTGAGGAGGAACATGGGCCAGTCCTGGAGTTTGGGGAAGGCTCAGACGAGGGCTCTGCAATGGAGGCAGAGATGGGGCCAGGGCCATCTGGGAGTTATGTGTGGACTCTGGAGCCTCCAGAGTCGGACATCAGAGAGGCAGAGGAACAGGGGGAGCCTGTTCCTAGTATGCACATGCGCAGAGCTGCCAGAAGGCAAGAACAGTTAAAACAAAAGGGACGACTCAGGAGTAAGGCTTGGAGATGATAAGACACAAAGGCACGTGGGCCTTTGCAGGAAGCAACATTGTGGATGGTGTCCGTTTGTACTTTGAAGCTCCGTTTTTGACTCAGTGTTTCTGTGTGCCTTGCCAAGATAATTGCCAATTAGGATTTTGGCAGCATGTCAAAGAAGGCAAAGGTGAGTGTTTACCAGCCTTATCCGAAGGACTGTGGCAGACTTCTCTTGGACGATTTATAAACTCTTGGTGATTCAGCACATGCTGTGAATGAAAGGAATTCACAGCCGTTAACAATAAAAAAAAGGGGGGGGTTGGGACTAATTGTGTGCCTTTTACTATATCAGGAAGCCTAGATCAGAACAGATTGCTTTGGTTGATCAAAATTCAGACCAGACATTTAATGATCATTCAGAATGATGCTGGCCTCGGAAAGGGTGCTTTATGGCCCATAAAACATTTTTGGTTGTCAGAAAAGGTTGCACTGCCCTCCCCACAGTCAAATGATCCCAATTTCAGGTGCTGGGCACCCTGATCACATTTAGGACAGGTTGTAGCAACCTGCAATCATGTGATTGCAATTTACAGCTTTTTTTTGCTGATTTCTGACATATTTTTTTTGCCAGTTTTTGGCTAAATACAGGTAGTCCTCGACTTACAACAGTTCATTTAGTGACCATTCAAAGCTAACAACCACACAGAAAAAAGTGGCCTATGGCCATTTTTCACGCTTACAACCGTTGCAGCATCCCCCGTGGTCACATGATCAAAACTCAGACACTTGACAACTGACCCATATTTGTGACGGCTGCAGTGTCCAGGGGCCAAGTGATCACCTTTTGCAACCTTCTGGCAAAGCAAAGTCAATGGGGAGGCCAGATTCCCTTTACAACCATGCTACTAACTTAACAATAATGGTGACTCACTTAACAACTGCAGCATGATGGGTCATAAAAAAGGGCAAACTCACTGAATAAATATCTAACTTAGGAACAAAAATTTTGGGCTCAATTATGGTCATAAGTTGAGAACTACCTGTATTGAAAAAGGGGATAAGAGAAGCAGGCATTATGGTGCAAACTTCTTATACATTCCAAACAAAATATCTCGATTAGTAAGATTATAAACACACACTCCAGAATGGCTAAGAAGTAGCTGTACACTTGTCATGGTTGACTCCAGTGGTGGGTTCCACCCAGTTCAGCCTGGTAGCGGTGACAATATGACATCACCGAACCGGTTCTGCCCACTCCACCCCCCACGTTATTCTTACCTTTTATTTGGCCCCACCCCAATCTATTGCTGCCTCCTGAGTCCCAGCTGATGGCTAGAGGGAAAAAAACTGTTTAAACTCTTGCCGCAGAGCTTCAAAGGGCCGCCCTCCAGCTGATCAGTGTTAAAAGAAAACAAATGAGTAGACCGATGCCTGCAAAAATACATGAGTAGATCAGTGCCTGCAAAAATAAATGGGTAGACCAGTGCCTGCAAAAAATAAATGGGTAGATTGGTACAGCTCTGCAAGCAGTTAAAAGCCTGGTAGACCAGTACCTCTGCTAAATCCTAAATAATTGTCACATGACCATCAAGCCACACCCCCAAAATAAGCCACGCCCACACCTACATCTGGTAGTAAAAAAATTTAGAACCCACCCCTGGTTGACTCGCTACGTAATCCTGATCGCAACCAGACAACAGTAATGGGAAGGGAGGAGGGAAAGGATAGAAATGTAATGGAGCTTTGGGAGGGAACTCTGCAATGCGAATGTGCCATCTGGAAGCATGAGACATATCCAAATCCAGTGGTGGGATTCAGCCAGTTTGCACCACTTCAGGAGAACCGGTTGTTAACTTTCTGAGCAGTTTGGCAAACCGGTTGTTGGAAGAAATCATTAGGGCAGAGAACCGGTTGTTAAATTACTTGAATTCCACCACTGCCCAAATCCCAAGGTCATTGACTGGGAGCTTCCAAGGCAGACAGGCCACTTCCAAAATAAAGCAAGTGCAACTGATTAGTGGACAATTGATAATCAAAGGGGGGGCAGTGGGGCGGAGGAAAAGTTTTCCTATACTGTTTATGCGCGAAAACATCAGAACTGGCTTTTCTACTTCTGTACCCATATGGCTTTTCAGCAAAGTAAAATACTCTTGGAGAAAAAAAGTTTCTCTTGCTGTTTAATGCAGTGGGATGGTTGACAACACTTTTTTGAAATCTGAATAATTTTAGTAAAATGGCTCGCTTTTCCCCCTCTCCAATTCCCATCCCTGAGGATAAATATTCTACATCTTACGGGGTGATGGCGGGGAGGGGGGAGCTTTAATTTTGAGACCGAGATGAAGAGAGACAGAATAATGAGTTTGGGCTCTGTAAAAACTTTTGGGTGTTGTCTTTCTCCCCAGGTGTCTGATCTGGAAATGGTGGATTTAAGTTGTCTGTTGAGAAGCTTAAATGTGATATCTCCACCTATGCTTAGTTGGCATAGCGGTAAATAAATGCGTCTATTATAAGATCCTTTAAGCCTCCAGTGATTTCCTTCAAAAAGGAAACCAGTAACTTTGCAACTCTGTAAATTTTTATTGCTCAGTGAAAAGGGCTTGTGCATAACATTATTTGGGAGAGTTCAACTACTGCAAGGGAGAACAAAGCAAAAGAAAGTATCATTCACAGGGATGCATTTTCAAAAATATTTTCCCAAACTTTTAAATTCCAATTTTATTACTAGGTGATGTAAGTTTGTGTGTGTGAGTGTGTATGCCTGCATATTTATATGCATATGCAGGTAGGTAGTCCTATATGATCACAATTGAGCCCAACATTTATGCTGCTAAGTGAGACATTTGTTAAGTGAACTTTGCCCCATTTTACAACCTTTCTTATCACGGTTGCTAAGTGAATCCCTGCAGTTGTTAAGTTAGTAGCATGGTTGTTAAGTGAATCTGGCTACTCCACTGACTTTGCTTGTTAGAAGGTCGCAAAAATGGGATCACATGACCACGGAACACTGCAGCCGTCATAAATATGAACCAGTTGACAAGCATCCAAATTTTGATCTTGAGACCACGGGGACGTTGCAATGGTCGTAAGTATGGAAAATGGTCATAAGTCACTTTTTTTCAATGCCGTTGTAACTTTGGTCACTAAATGAACCGTTGTAAATCAAGGACTACCTGTAATAGATATATCTCTTTCCCTGCTGTGAGCAGCCCACATATGAAGCCATGATGCTGAATTACAGGTAAGTAATGGACTTATCTTTAGGGTAAAGTGGGCATTATCAATGACCAAGAACAACCCATCATAAGTTGTACAATGGGTGTCTCCTGCCAGACAACTATATTTGCAAGTGCACAGAAGCAATTAGGGATTTTCTGAGGCACAGATTCACTATAGTCAGGTTTAGTGTATTGCCATATAAAATATCACCCATATTTGCTATAGAGATTAAATTCTTGATGAATCCCCCTGCAGTGCAGGTGGGTAAATTCCACTTCAAGAAGAGAACCAGACACTGAAAGGTTTAAAGCCAAATTAGCTGACCCGTCATCCAGGTAGTTGGTGGAAGCAACCGAAGCCAGGAAGATCAAATGTTTGGGAGCCAAGCGGAAAACGGCTTCTTCTTCTTAAAAACGAAGAAGGCAGCTTCCATTTTGCTTTTGTCTTTTTTTTTTTCCAGTATGTGTTTTCTTCTCAGAAAGGCTGGCAGAAAGGAAGTTTATTTCTAAATTGCAGCCAGGAGCCGTAGGGTTGGATCTAGTAATTGCGAGGTAGGATTGATCCTTGTTGTAGAATAGAACCTGATTATTTTAGGGAAGGAGCTTTGGACTCTGTAAAGTTATTCTAATGCATGGGTGTTTGTATGAGAGAGCTGGGCTGAGGGAACAGTTCCAATCCCTGAGCTGAAATGACGGAGGATTTTTCCATAAGGCAGCACTAAAATATTGCTATGTAATGCAGGAGCTAACATAAAATGATGCTGGCTTGAAAAACTGCTAACTATAAATCCCAACTGGGTTTCAGCCCAGTTCTGTCTCTATGAAGAAGAGAGAGGCCACAAGGGAAGTGTCTTCTTTGGTATAAGAAACCAGAAGGAAAACATCTCAGGGTCTACCGTTGCCAGTTTTCTGAAACAGTGAAATAATGTTCTGTGAGAGCAGAGAACTGGCATCAAAAGAGCTGTTCTTCTTTTTCTTCTTCTCCTGTCCCACTTCTGCTGGGTGTGAGGAAGAAGAAACAGATTCCACTCTTTTCTTCCCGTTGCTCATCCTACCGTAGGCACCTGTAGCAAGAAAAATGAGTGGTTAATTTTCTGATCTCCAGAACGACCACTCTGTGGTATTCAGGAGTGACAGCTAAGGTGGTCCAGCAAGAATAGGTGAGCAGCAGTTGCTTCTAACCAGAAGAAAGTTGAAGAATATTGCACTTCTATGTCTTTGTGTTCTTCCTCTATTTGGGGGTAAAGTATCCTGCCTAGCAAGATTTTAGATTTCTGATTTATATTCTGAGGAGATCAAAATATGATTAACAGATTAACAGAGTTGGAAGGGATCTTATAGGTCATCTAGTCCAACCCCCGGCCTAAGCAGGAAACCCTACACCATTTCTGACAAATGGCAGTCCAATCTTTTCTTGAAAGTCTCAAGTGATGAAGTTCCACATCTTCCGAAGGCAAGCTATTCCATTGGTTGATTGTTCTCACTGTCAGAAAGCTCCTCCTTATTTCCAGGTTGAATCTCTCCTTGATCAGTTTCCATCCACTATTCCTTGTCTGGCCCTCTGGTGCTTTGGAAAATAGCTTGACTCCCTCCTGTCTGTGGCAGCCCCTCAGATTCTGGAACACTGCTATCATGTTTCCCTGGTCCTTCTCTTCACTAGACTAGCCATGCCCAGTTCCTGTAACTGTTCTTCATATGTTTTAGTCTCCAGTCCCCTAATCATCCTGGTTGCTCTCCTCTGCACTTTTTCTAGAGTCTCAACATCTTTTTTATAGTGTGGTGACCAAAACTGGATGCAGTACTGTAGGTGTTGCTTTACTAAGGCTTTATAGAGTGGTATTAGTACCTCACTTGATCTTGATTGTATCCCTAAATCACAATCCTCTGTGATTTAGGATTGTATTGGGTTTTTTTGGCTGCCGCTTCACACTGCTAATCTCTTTGGTTATGTTGGAGCTTGGTTGTTTTCTTCTAGAGCAGGGGTGTCAAACTGGCGGCCCGCAGGCCGGATGCGTCACGCGCAGGCCACGCCCATCCTAACTCTGCAAATGGGAAAAACATCATGAAACATCACATGACGGCAATGTAACAAGGTGAGTTTGACACCTGTGTTCTAACTAGATAAAATCATTAGTTTGCTCTAATTTTATATTTTAATGGCTTCCCTGTCAGTGTTGATGGGAGTAATCTTGGTGGTTCCTTGTTGGGCTATATACTGTTAGCTTGTTTGGGGGTATTGTTTGCTTCTTGATTGTTAGTCTAACGTTAAACTTGATTTTAATCTCTGCTCATCTGGGTTTTGACTGCTGGTGAGGAGGTGTTTTGGTCTTTTTGTTTTCCCTTTTTAGTTTATTGATTGTAGGGGTGCTATTCAGCAGGTTCTGACAGGTTCTGGAGAACCAGTAGATACCTCCTCTGGCTGGCCCCAGAGTGGGATGGGAATGGAGATTTTGCAATATCTTTCCCCCAGGATTGGGGAGGGAATGGGGATTTTGCAGTATCCTTCCCCTGGATCCTTCCCCTGGAGTGGGGTGGGAATGGAGACTTTGCAATATCCTTCCCGTGCCCCGCCCACCAAGCCCCGCCCATCAAGCCAGACCACACCATGCCCACCAAGCCACGCCCACAGAACCAGTAGTAAAAAAAATTGAATTCCACCACTGACTGATTGTCTTTTTTGAATGGTATGTAAATGTTGTTTATATCTACATGACTATTAATGGCCGATTTGTCAGAGTGCCTCTTCCTGGTAAATCAGTGGCAGATGGACTTCTCTTGAGTAAAGTGACATGTTGAGTTGACTTTCCATAAGAGTTTCAGGAAGAGTCTAAGGGGGTTGTGGGGAAAGGGTTTGGAAACACTTCATGGGAATCAGTGGAGGTCCAAACCACCAGATCATGCATCCATGGCATGCTTCTTCATCAAACTCTCTAATCATTGATTTTTCGTTGGGTGGGACATCCAAGTCTATCTTTGCTCTGGCAACTCAAAAAACAAACTTAAAAAAAATCTATTTTGATTGGACAGAAGCCAAGGACTTTAATAAAACCAACAGTTCCCATTTCAGATATAACATACTGTATCTGTCCTTATATGTTTGATTATTCTGTGTTTTTAAATTTATTTTCTTTTATTAAATAACTCAGATTCACCATTTATCGGGAGATTGGAGAAATTATCTTTCTGCATAAAATGTCACTTTGAAGAATGAGCTAAGATCTCTCCAATTTAGTTTTGAGTACCTCAGCCGAGTCCATCCATTACATTTCTTCAGGGATTGTGATCTCTTGGTGTTTTACTAAGAATCTATTTTGAAAGGCAACTTTGTGATTTTTTTTCTCCTTCTAACATCCCACTTGCTAAACCACTGATGCTCCATGCTTTGTTTATTTATGTCACAGCTGTTTCAGACACAAATGATAGCTATTGCTCAGGCAGAAAGTATTTGTAAAATTAGTTTTGCATTCCCTCCCCAAATCCAATTATTACAACAGCCCTCCGAGGCAATGGTATAGTTAAATGCCTGTCAGTATTTCTATTATAAACTCCATCCTGCAGGACTTACAACTCTGCCATAGACATACATTCTAGACTGCAATTTGTCTTAGATGGTTTTAGTCCAGACACACTTTTTTCATGCAGCAACATTTCCAAATGTCTGCTGGACTATTTTTAATTCTCAAGAGTAAAAGTATACCAGACAAGATGATATGATCTTTTCACTGCTCAAGATAACCAAAAGTCCTCTTGAATTTATTGTCAGCTACTATAAATCACCTAATGCACAGCCTATTTTTCTGCTGCAGCCTAGTCTCTGTACTTATATGTCTGTAACTACAGAACATTTCCAGAATATTATATATTTGCTAATTATGTGGCCATTGCTTGGATCTATTTACATCAAGCTTCTTTAATTAAGTGGCTTAAAATGTAAAGCAAAGAAAACCCTACTACAACAGAATAAGGTCAGTTATCCTAGAGTGTTCTTTTGAATATATATATGGGTAATTAGAAATATAGTCCTTTACTGAAATTTCTGTGCAATATACTGTAAATGGGCACATACATTCTTTATCTTTTCTTTTCTTTCCTTTCCCTTTTTCTCTTAAAGATTTTTTTTAAAAAAAGGTGGATTGGAATAGTAAGTTTGCTATGCTAAAAGATCAAAGGAGAAAAGTATATATACACTTTGAGTCAGTGGTGGGATTCAATTTTTTTAACAACCAGTTCTGTGGGCGTGGCTTAGTTGGGGGCGTGGCTTGGTGGTCATGTGACCGGGTGGGCATGGCTAGCTGGTCATGTGACCGGGTGGGCATGGCTAGCTGGTCATGTGACCGGGTGGGCGTGGCTATGTGCATAGGGACTACTCAGAGGGCTGAAAAAAGTCATTTCTGACCGGTCCTCGCACTTATGACCATCCTCACATTTATGCCCGTTGTGGCATTCTTAACCACCGTGTCAGTCATTTCACAACTGCTTCTCTTCACCATGGTGACAAGAGGGCAAAAACATAAAATGTGAGGACAGTCGTAAGTTCGAGGATTGGTCACAAGTGCGAGGACCAGTCAAAAATTACTTTTTCAGCCCTCT
>WNWU01000017.1:18497475-18534689 GCA_012654045.1 Ptyas mucosa | reverse complement strand
AAAAATTACTTTTTCAGCCCTCTGAGTAGTCCATATGCACAAAAGGATACAGCAAGAGAGGGATGAAGGAGTAGGAGTAGGAGTAGGAGTAGGAGTGAGGTTAAGAGAGGGAGGAAGAGAGGAGAAGAAGAAAGGAAGAGGAAGTAGGGAGGAGAAGAAGAGGGGGGGAAGAGAAAGTAAGAAGGAAAGAAAAGAGAGAGGTGGTAGGTTGGAGGAGAAAGATTGCTGTACAATAAAAATGATGAAAGGGAAGAAAGCCAAACTCAAATAAATATAAAAATATTAAGATAAAGAATGAATTGTTAAACTTTAAAGAATAAAAGAGAACAAATATGAATAAATAAATAGCAATAATTAGAAACACACATACAAACATACAATGTATTTTCTTTGAACAGAGTATTTGGTCAGTTCACAAATTTAAACAGTGTTTAGTCATTTCACTTAAATTTACAATTTCTATATTTCCTTTTTGTCATATTTATTCCTCATCTATTTTTTAAAAAAACCAATATTACCCTTCATCCTCATCTCTAATCTTAATCAAATTCAATTTTTCCCTTCTGTTCTATACTTTACCCCTTCCCATTGTCATCTATTTTTATATCCATCCTCACATTGGTTAATTATGTAATATTGCAGTTGTTTAATAAAATTCAACATTTTAATATAAATCAATTAGTTATATAACTATCTTTTTTGTATATTAATCAATATGAACATGAATATTCCAATTATTTCCATGCAATCCAATTTCTTACAAATCCATTAATTATATTTACCAATAATAATAAACCAAATAGTTTCCCCCATATATTCCTCCAAACCACAACTTAACCATTTCTGCTTTCAATACAATATACAATTAATAGTATCTCAATTATTACAATTCCCTAGTTAAATAGATATTTTTTTTCTTTTGTGTTTTAAAATCTTGAACTCTTCTCTTTTGCCCTAAATTTCCCATTGTTTACACCTACCTTTTTTGGTGAGCAAAGAGAAAAAGAAATCTCTCTCCCTGCGTGCAGCAGAGCCTGCTTTACTTTCGGTTTCCTTTTAGCTAGGGGAAAAAAAATCACTCTTTGCAGCAAGAGCTTCCAAAAGAGCCTGCACAAAACAGCTGAGAGCGAATCAGAGTCGGGAGAGTTGGGAGGCAGATCTATTCAAGCCTAAACTAAAGCTGAAAGGAGTTTTTTTCTGCTGTTTGCTTGCAAGGAGGTAACTGCTGCGAGGCACAGGGTAAAGGGTGGGGGCCACCCTCCTTGCCACTTAGCCCCCCCCCTGTCACCCCCTTTTGTCTTTAGCGCCTCCCTGCCACCCCGCCCCCCTAAGGCATCCCACGGCCCGTGGTACCGCCCCCTTTGGCAACCACTGGCTTAACTATTTAACCCCTTAACAACCGGTTCTACCGAAGTAGAATCCCACCACTGGGTCTACTCATTTGTTTTCTTTTGACACTGATCAGCTGTACGGTGGTGCTTTGAAGCCCCGCGGCAGCTGCAAGGCCAATAAAATTACCAAAAACCACCGAACCGCCTAGAACCGGCAGAATCCCACCACTGCTTTGAGTACTGCATCCAGTTCTGGTCACCATGATACAAAAAAATATGTGGAGATCCTAGAAAGGCTGTAGAGATGAGCAACAAGGATGATAAGAGCTCTGGAGGCGAAATTGTATGATGAATGGTTAAGGCAGCAAGGTATATTTAGCCTAACGAAGAAAAGGATTAGGGGCAGGGGTGGGTTCTACCTACCTTTACTACTGGTTCGCAACAGGATCGTGCACACACATGCGCAGAAACTTCTGCACATGTGCAGATTGCTGATGATGACATCCGGGGTGGTGGGTGGGGCCTCCTGCTAGTTTTACTATGGGTTCTTGCGAACTGGTCTGAACCAGGGGCAAATCATCACTGATTAGAGGTGACTTGATAATTGTCTTCCAGTATTTGAAGGGCTATCACAGAGAAAAAGGGGTTGGCTTATTCTCTGAAGCACTTGAGGTCAGGACAAGAAGCAAGGGATGGAAACTAATCAAGGAGAGAACATAGAACTAAAGAGAAATTTCCTTTAGCAATTAATCAATTGATCAGCTTACCTCGGAGAGTTGTGGAGGTTTTCAAGAAAAGATTAGACCACCGTTTGTCCAGGTTCTCCTGCCTTTAGTAGTGATTTGGACTAGAAGACTCCAGATTTCTTCCCAACCCTGATTTCTATGCCTCTATATGAATCTTCCACCAAAATTCTTCAAATTATTGAGAAACCATGCCAGATTTTAACCTGAGGAACTGAATAGGAAACATCCAAGAAACATCAGAAAACAACTGTCTGATTAACTCTCTGGCAATTTACAACAGATCAGTAACGAAGTAATGGGTCAACTGACCAAATGACATCATTTTCCTGCAACCTTCCGCTGGTGAAAATGGAGCTCGGGAGGGCTGCCTTTCCATTGGCAGAGGCACCACAGGCTAGTCCTTTGCTGTTTTCAGATCTGTGGGACAGATCTAAGCACCCCATTGGCCGGATCAGGCTCGCGGGCCTTGAGTTTGATACCCCTGACATACAGGATGTAAATCACCATGACAACTTAATCTCCAAATTTAACAAATAGGAATAATGAGCACTGTTAGAAATTATATGTGTGTGTGTGTGTGTGTGTGTGTGTGTGTGTGTGTGTGCGTTTTCTGAGGTTTTCGCCGGTGTTTGTATTTAGGTCTTTGGTTATTCGGGTTTTCTCCCGCGTAAAATTGGAAGTGTGTTGGCAACGTTTCGACGAAGTCTCATTCGTCATCTTCAGGCTGGTGTTCTCGGCTTCGTGCTTCCAGGAGCAATGTGTGATCGCAGCTGTTTCTTCCTTTTAATTGCCAGTGGGGGTGGGAGCTGATTGGGTGGGAGCATGACTGTGTTCTGATTGGGTGGAGGTGTGCTTTGATTGGTTGGGGGCCTGGCTGTGCTCTGATTGGATTGGTTGTCCAGTTTTTCTTTCCCATGTGGCTAGATTATGAAGGTGTCGTCTACGTATTTGAGCCAAAGTTTGGGTTTCTGATCACATTTTTCTAGAGCTTGGGTTTCAACATGGAACACTTTGAAACCCAAGCTCTAGAAAAATCTGATCACAAACCCAAACTTTGGCTCAGCTACGTAGATGACACCTTCATAATCTGGCCACACGGGAAAGAAAAACTGGACAACTTCCTCACACACCTCAACAGCCTACCCCCCAAAATACAGTTCACCATGGAAACAGAAGCTAACAACCAACTTCCCTTCCTGGATGTCTTAGTCTACAAGAAATCCAATGGCTGCCTAGGACACACCATCTACCAGAAGAAAACACACACAAACTGCTATCTGCACGCACTCTCATACCACCACCCAGCACAGATCAACTCCATAGCCAAGACACTCATCTCCAGAACAAAACGCTTAGCTGATGAACAACACCTAAAAACCTAGCTACACACTCTAACATGCTAACATCTAACAGATTCCAAAGAAATAAGATTATCAATCTAATCCAAAAAGAAACCCCCACTAAAATCCAAGACAGAGAACAAGAAAACGGCAAAGCCCTCCTCCCATACATAAAAGGCACCACAGACAGAATTAGCAAGATCCTCCACAAACACAACATTAAGACAGCATTCTGCACAAACCGAAAAATATCCACCATCCTAAGAAACCCCAAAGACAAAATTGAGTTAGAAAACCAAGGAGTATATGAAATCCCATGCACCACTTGCCCCACCACATACATCGGACAAACCAACAGAAGAATAAGTGCACACATTGAAGAACACAAGAACTCAGTCAGAAAAGAGGAACTAACTTCTTCCCTGGTCCAACACCTTAAAGCCACAGAATATGAAATTGACTTTAAAAAGACCAGAACTATCGCCAAAACTGAACACTTTAACAACAGAATAATCAGAGAAGCCATCGAGATAGAACAACGCCCACACAGCATGAATAAACGAGATGACACTTCCCACCTACCAGCCATTTGGAAACCCGCCCTTATTGACAAATGAGTCCCTTACACAAAGAATGACACCAGACCCATACTCACGAAAACCACACAGGATCTCACCACCACACCTCCACGCAAAAAGAAAACCCAGACCCACACCGATGATGAGGCACGACCACAGACCAGAAGCCAGACCACAACTGCATCATTGGCTACTTTAAATCCCTCCAATCCATACATGAAGCAAACTGACACCCACCATGAAGATGTGGCACGACCACGAACACGAAGCCAAACAATAGCAATGCAGCTCACCAGCTCAAATCCCCCTGCAACTCAGACTAACCCGAGCACAGCCAAGCCCCCACCCAAACAGAGCACACACCCAGCCAATCAGAGCACAGCCAAACCCCCATCCAATCAGAGCACACAGCCAGGCCCCCAACCAATCAAAGTACACTTCCACCTAATCAGAATACAGCCATGCTCCCACCCAATCAGCTCCCACCCCCACTGGCAGTTAAAAGGAAGAAACAGCTGCGATCACACATTGCTCCTGGAAGCACGAAGCCGAGAACACCAGCCTGAAGATGACAAATGAGACTTCGTTGAAATGTTGCCAAGACACTTCCAATTTTACGCGGGAGAAAACCCGAATAACCAAAGACCTACATACATACATACATACATACATACATACATACATATCTCACCACAGAGCAAACAAAGAGTACAGTCACCATGTGCTTTACTGCTCAACTATATAGCTGTAACAGGAAATGGGAAACACTACTTAGAACAAAGTGCATAGAGTATATACCATAGATCCAAACTTGTAAACACTGCCATCTACTGGCTGAATGCTATAGTTGTTGCATAAAAATACATTCGAACAATGAATTCCAACAAGAACACATTTTCATAATTTGTCCATGGTTTCACTATCTTATAACTCTGTGTCTGTGCATGCATGTGCATTTATGTTATGTTGTTTCAGTGTATATTCAGATGGGGCGTGGACCAGTGCAGGCCAAATGTGGCACACAGTGGAAAGTTTCACAGTAGCCCTGCTCTTGGGCAGCAGGTGCAGATGCAGCAGAGGTCACATTAGATATTGCCCTGAGCATTTTTACAAAGCTATCAAAGCTGCGGCACATTCATTAGAGCCCTGGATGTTCCAGTTAGTTACAGCAACTAAGAGACAGCAGACAGTTCGTCAAAGACAGCACCAGCTTGTTAGTTTTGTAAAACGCTCAGGGCACTATCAGATATTTGGGGCATTCAAGGCAAAATGTTGCTATTTCATCTTTAAACACAATGACAGAAGCACTAACTTCAAAGTGGGAGGCAGAAAAGCTCTGGGCAAATCAAGAACTCCTCAGCATAATAGGCTTCCCTTATCTGGGTTGGAAAAATCCATATGACCACTAGATGGCACTTCGGTGTTTGCCTGATTTTTGCAGACCAACTTGCAGTAGGCTTGTTATCTGGAGAAATTTCCCAGAAGCAAACCAAATAACCTACAGGGAAAAAAATTCTCTTAGCCTCAGGGATGAATACTGATGCATACATGAAGGAAATAAGATGTCTCAACAGGGAACTGGTTACAGCTCCACATGCTCACCTTTCCTTTCTTCTTATTCTTTTTCTTACAATAACTTCTCCTAGATATAATGCTTGGCCATATCTAAAAACTATTTTGGTTACTCCCACCCCACGCTCGATCGTACCTCCTATGTCCACTAATAAAACCAAGAGGCAGGTTTTAAAAAGTCCATTGGAAGACTTTAACTTAATTAACTTCGAGGGAATATTTACAGTCCATTAAGGCCAGAGATGGCATGGGGGATCAAAAGCGAAAACAGAGTTCTCTGCCAAGCATGCCAGATACAAATTGCAAGCTGCAGCCAAGGTCAGAAAACTACAGCTGACCCAACCTCCTGTAGACCTCTCCCCAATTTGTATCTCTACAATTGGTTGACAAATGTTTAATAGCATAATGTTTTGCAGGTGGATTAATAAAAACGAAAGTAAATGTGCTAAGCTCTCATAGGTTTAATGCAAATATGACTGCAGTTCCTCTCCCATGCAATATTTCAGCCCCATGCCATCTGCCTTGATGATATCATTGTATCAACACAATATCTCTTAAAGGTCTTTGTATTGAGTTAAAGTGCAAAAAGGTTTTACCTACCTATCGTTTACACCATTGTCATTAAAAGTATATCTCTGTTTTCTCTTGATATGCCAGCACAATCTCCACAAGTCCTGTATTTTAAGTCCAACAGAATGTTAATTATTTCTTTACCCCAATGGGGGTCAATATACAGTTCCACAACTCATTTGGCTCTTGAACAATTTTTGGGATGGCCCTAAGAGCCTCCTCCAATTCTTGTTGCTGAGAAATGAGATTGTCATTTTCTGCAATTTGCAATCCCGAAACATAAAAACTATGGAGCTAAATCTAAAGCAGGTTTGCTGTGCTTAAAAACAAAACCAATGCCCAGGCTATGAAACCAGAGAAAGTGCCATCTGTTTTAGCATTTAAACTTTGTATAACTATCCCATCCATTGTAGCCCTTATCTCCTCAGTCAAGTTAAGTGCAGCCAATGGCCTCTGAAATACAGGCCACTCCTACTTTCCTTCCAGGCTCTTTCCACCATTTGTTATATTCTTACTCTACAAAATGTTATGCATGAATTGGCCCTAAGCTTGTCTCAGCTTCCTTTCATTTCAGCCTGGCACTCAAACAAGCTTCCAGGGCAATTGCCCGTCACAGAATTCACTGACTTTGTTACCTTTGATACCTTTTCTAGCAAATATCAATGGACCAGCCTAGCTAAGGACCAACCTGGAAACTGAAGCAGTAATGGGCAGCATTTAATTTTCCCAGGATCCTGGCCCAATGCTAACTCAAGTCACTCTAACCACCTCCAGATAAGTCCACCAGTATGGTCAACTGATAAAGAAAGGATGTTAGCAGAATCTGTCTGCAAAGAATCATTCAAAATGGATTCTGCCAGAAGGCTCACATTGCATAGGAACACAGTGTTTTGTTGAATACTTAGCTGAGGCGGGGGGTGGGTGGGTGGGAAAATAAGATACAATGGGAACCCATGGAATTGTTCCTGTCAGTTTACAGACCTAAGAGTTATGGAACTTCCTTGCACTATCAAATTTAACTTTTGGAAAGACTCCCACTGAAAGACAAGGTCACTCTGCAATTTCAGAGCGGAATAGCTTTTTTTGATCTCTTGTCATCATTTCAGTTTTGCTTTATGCAAAGAAAATTGTGTCTTATGTTGTGAGTCATACTACACTGACTCTTGGATAGCTTTCCACTGTCAGTTGCTACCAAGACCTTTTCCTGTCAAAATGTTTACATCGGTCATGAATTTGCTACAAAAACTAACTATAGTTCCAAGATGAGAAGAAGCTGTCTTTTCCTTTTTTAAAAAAAATTGGTCTCTCTGCAGCTTCTTTGCTTAGCCATGTGCTGATAAAATAAAATTTAAAACATACACTGCATTTTAAATGAACTTAGGTGCATGTTCAATATTGTATGAATAAAACCAAAGAGCCTCAGTTGCCTGAAAGAGAGGTCATCTTTCATACTTTGGCCTTTGGTAATGTTGATTTGGAGCTTTCGAAAATGTTAACCTTTTCCGCTAGACTTCAGAGCTGAAATAGCCAACAGTCCCTGAGTAGTACTTCCCTTACTATCTCACTTTTTATTCAGGAAAAATAAAAAAAAAGGTGGAAAGGTTTCTTAATCGGTCAGCATTGCCTTTTGGTCATCTTGATTTTGAATTAAAGCTTACGGGAAAAATGATGGCTCAGCAGAAAGTGTTCACTGGGGCAGCTAGCGCTATCTTCTCAAAAAGGAAAAGCAAAACCAATGTACTGCATGCATCCTCAAAAAGAAGAAAGGTCTAACTAAAAGAAAATCAAAGGAAGAAAGAAATACACTTGTGTTATATAGTCACACAAAAAGAAAGATCCAAATTTCAGAGAAATACATGAAAGAGAGAGATGACTTGAGATCTGCCCAGGGGCCTTTAATGAGCAATTTCCAAAGCCCTGGTCCCTTTTCTTTTAGTTCTTGATCTTAAAATCAGATGTGATAGCCTGAACAATGCCTTCAAAGAACATTCAGTCCTCTTTAATGTAGGAGCTCACATAGCTCAACCTCCAAGGTGCTAGTATGGCAGTATTCTAATATAACTTTTTTTTTAAAAAAAAAGTTTTTTGGCAAGTTCATGGAAGATCAATATTACCTCCAGGTGGGAAAGGAATGTGTCTCTATCATCTAGTTGGCCATTTTGAGAAAGGACATACTGGGCTTATGGGCCCTGACTTGATTCAGCAAAGTTATTTTTATGTTCCTATGTTATGTTTTTATAAAATTTCAAGATTCTATCTGGGTTGGTCACTGGGACAGAGGTTTAGTCTTCTGCGTTTTCAGACTCGTGGAGTCGGATGAGCTGGAGCCCATCCTCAGGGAACATTTCTCTACTGGAATATGTGCTTTGGGCTATTCTATGTGCCATATTTATGTGGTGCCTTCCTATTGGTTGATTAGTGTGTTGATGGCCAGTGATTGGCTGTTGTTTCCTTGTACTGCCAAGCCCTCGGCTCCTAAATACCTGATAAGCTGGTAATAAATCAGCACTCCTATTGACTGACAAGGGGCCCACTTTTATAAAGTATAATCCTCAATTTCAGGCAGAGGCAACTTGATGGCCTCTTAATGTGACAGTTCCTACAATATTTGTTGCCCCATTAGTCATACACATAGTCCAAAACAGGTTGCTGTTGATGCTCAATTCAGTTAACTCCAGTTAAATTTGTTTAGGTTTGAGGACACATGTTTGAGCTGCAAATATATTTTCAACCAGACATGACCTTGAGCACCTTAACAGACCTAGATTTCAGTCCTTAGTCAGAAACCCACAGATAGAAAAAAGTTATTACTGAATGCCTGAAGTAACAAAGTAATTTTTGCTTAAATGCTTTACTTTTTGAATAATGAGTGATTTGGGCAGATTTTGAGCATTTCTATTAGGTTCTTAAAGGCTTTCACCTAAGAATGACTGCGATTGATTTTTCTAGCTTTCATCCACATATTTGGAGATAAGAAATTAGAAAAAAAAAGCCTATTCATTTTTCAGCTGTTCACCATAAAGCTAATCTAAATCTTCATGAGGCTTAAAAGACAACTTCCATTATTTTCTTTATGGATGAATGTGAAAGAGTCTGCCAAGTTAAAGAAACAGAAGAAAGCAAATTGGATGTCAGAATAATCTGTAGAAATTGCTAAAAAGCGAAAATAATCCAAAACTAAGAAAGACAAAAATCTCAGGAAGGAATGTAACAAAGAGTTTCAGAAACCAAAGAGACAAGAAACAGAATTACAACATCTGTTAAGACATTGAAGATAGACACAGGCATAGAAAACCAAACAAAGTCTTTCAAAAGATCTCTGAACCTAGAAGGAAGTTCCAAACTCAAATTTGTCTGCTAAAGAACAGATAACAATTGATTCAAAGAAGATCAAACAAAGATGGAAGAACTATATTGAAATAGAGTATGATAGAAATGTCAACATCAAAGCTATCTTCGAAGATATTCTATATTTGCAAGAGCCTCTAGTATAAGTATAAGATAAGTATAAGTATAAGATGAAGTTAGATCAGCTTTTTGGTCATTACCAAGCTGGAAGGCTACAATAATTATTGGAATGTCCACAAAAACATAGCAAGCAACAAAAGAAGAATCAGTAAAGGTTCAAGCCTAGCTACAGCATGCCAGCAAATCTGGAAAATGACACAGTGGCCAACATATTGGAAGAAGTCAAACTACATTCCAATGCAAGAGAGAGAGGGGGGAGAGAGAGAGAGAGAGAGAGAGTTTTAAGAAAATGGGCAAAAATATTATGAAATATCCTTGATTTCACATACTAGCAAAATAATGCTTAGCATCATTCAATGCAGTTCAGAGCTCCATGTTGAAAAAGAAATACCAGTTGTTCAAGCTGGCTTCAGAAAAGTCCATGGAACAAGAGACATGATTGTTGATGCATGCAGGATAATTGGGATAGCTAAAGAATACCAAAAATAAGTAGTATGTACTTCATTGATACAGAAAGATTCTGATTGTGTCAATTGTGTTAACCTGTGGAATATGCTTAGAAAATGGGAATCCCAGAACATCTCAATATCCTCACGTGAAACCAATACACACACACGCATCAGGAAACTACAGTACAGACAGAAGATGATGGAACTGTAGGCTTTAGTTTTGCAAAGGATTGAGACAAGGCTGTATACTCTCTCTTATTTATTCAGTTTATATGTTGAATATATACTAAGAGAATCCAGACTGGAAAAAGATGAGTATGGCTTTAAAATTAGAGGAAGAAACATCAATAACCTGTAGTATGGTGAATATACTTCTTTGATAGACAAACACGAAAAGAATCTGCAAGCTTGAGTAATAAAAGTCAAGGAGCATGGTGAAAAAATTGTGATAAGATTAACTATAGAGACCAAACTAATGACAATAGGCAGTAGCCTTAATATTGACAATGAAGATATTGAAACGGTGTGATAGTTTCTGCCTTTAAGGGTCAAATATCAATAGTAAGGGAATTAGCAGTCAAGAAATACTATTGATGGTGAGTTAACAGTTTAACTTTGGGTAACTTTATGTTTGTAATCTTGGAAACCATTCAGATTAATATTTTATAGAATAGCCATGAAGGCCTTGGAAAAGTTATTCAGATGTCATGATGTATCCATACCTACAAAGATCAGACTCATATAGCCCATGGTATTTGACACTCTATGAAAGCAAACGCTGGATTTTGAAGAAGCAGGATAGGAAGAATATTGGTGGTTTTGAAATGAACTGTGGGTGTTGGAGAAGACTCCTGAGAATACTCTGAACAGCCAAGAAAACAAACAAATGGATCTTTGAACAAATCTACCCAAATGAGCGGATTATCACACTTTGAATGCATATGCAAACATTTAAGCTCTCTGAGGAAGACCCCGATGCTGGGAAAGGTAGAAGGAAAGAGAAGAGGAAGACTGGCAGCAAGGTGCATGGACTCAGTTACAGGAGCAAAGGGTGCACTGCTAGAAGATTTGAAGGGCCAGGTTGGGGATACATCATCATGTGGTCACTAGGAGTTAGAACCGGCTTTATGCCACCTAATTAACCTTTTCCTTAAAACCTCCTCTTGGTTGAGCTACATTTTGGTTGTTCTGAAGATATGGATGATGCAGTTCCTGCCATTAAACAAGAGATAGTCCAACATTCAAGGAACTCCTCCCAAGAGTGTTCCTAAAGAGGAACCGTGCAGTTCATATTCAATTAGCTTTCAATGAGAATGTTGCCAACTCTGCAATTCGTAGACGGCTTTTAAAATAAGAGTGATTTCTCTCTTCCCTCCATGCAAATCCAGTAAGAAAAAATAAATAAATGTCTAGTTATGATCAGACAAAAATAACGTCATTACTTGCATTATATAAACAATAATGAAACAGACATTGAGAGAGTGTCACATGGTGCACTAAAGCAACACTAAACAATTGAATCAATGGGTTGAATGAATCTCCCTGTGTCCCAAAGGGAGTCTTGCTTAGACCTAACTGTGCTTTCTCATACAGAAAAGACAACATTCTCCTTAAAGGTTCAGTACATTTGGAAAGCACAGTACGTACTTAAATAAACCAATTCCTCTCTCCCTCACACCTTTGCAAAATATGATCACAGCAACCATTGTCTCTGATGTTTCACACAGTAGTTCTCACTCATTTGTTTGTGGCCATTTAATCCCCCCTCCCACTTCTGGCTTGGATCTCATCCCATCTGGCCTATTTGACTTCCTGTCATCTCAAGCCTGTTAAGTGTAGATTCTTCCCTCAGGCAGTTCAATTACCAGATTTTCCTGCTCTCTATTGGCTAAATCGACAACTCATCTGCAGCATCTTTTACATATCACAAAGCTCTTCTCTCCCCCTAGTTACAGGGAGTAGAACTCCATCAGAAAAAAGTGCTGCAAAGTGGGGGGGGGGACCCTTATAGCTCCTTCTTTTACCTCCTAATTACTCCCAGTCATCTTTCTTCCTTGCTTAAAAGTTTTGTCTCTCGTATTTCCTTCCACTGCCCCTTTCTGGGCTAAACTTTTATCCTTTTTTCTAGTGATGGCTCTCCAGGCTAAACTGCTCTTCTTTCTCCCTCCATGCTTGTGTATGTCTGCATGCCTCCACCTACAACTCCACAGCTTTTATAGTTCTTTCCTAGTTCTCAGTTTAATTCCTTTTTGTTTCTCCAGCACAGAGCTCTCCAAACATGGCAATTTAAGACTTGTGAACTTTAATTCTTTGAATTCTTCAGCCATGGATCAGCACTGGTCTGTGGCATGCCAGCAACCAGGCCATGCAAACAAGTGATGGCTCATCCTCGGGGTGCAGGCAGCATGAAAAAACCACGCCCCCTCTGGTCCATGGTTTCTCCACGAGACCAGTCCCTGGTGCCCAAAAAGTCAGGGGCCGCTGTTCTAGGAAGACCCTATATACCCTTTGGGAGAAAGATCTTTCTTAGTTCTCACTATTTGCTATTATCACAAATTGCTACTTGCAACAGTTCTAAATCTATTTTGAGTAGTCCACTACTATGCTTTATATTTCTCTTTTTGAGAAATGTTGATGGACCCCAGTCTCCACAGATTATATCAGGTTTGTGGCAAGTCATCATTTTTAAAAAAATAATAATATGGTAATTATTTGATTTTTAGTGAAGTAACATTGAAAACAAGGTAAGCTTAATGATCCTATTTTCAGTGAGCCCTAAAACGTATATAATTGCGATGCTTCCTGCGGCCCTTGGAAGTTGATTTTTAATAAATAAAAAAAAGGCCTTTGGACAAAAGAAACTACCTACTCTTGTCGATTGGAAGGTTGGCAGTTCAAGACCCAAGGAGCTCCCATTCTTGCTCCAGCTCCTGCCCACCTAACAGTTTGAAAGCATGCAAATGCAACTAGATAAATAGGTACCATTTTGGTAGGAAGATAACAGCATTCCATGCACCTCAGTGTATTGTCCTGCCAGCCACATGACCACAGAAGCATTTTTGGAACAATACTGGCTCCATCAACTAGGAAACATATAGGTAAGTGCTGCCCTCTAGAGCCAGAAACAACTGGACAGGGAAACCTTTACTTTTATTTTCTAATTTTCTAGTATTTGAAAAAGCAAGAGAGCATAGTATTTCTTCAGGGCTATTTTTTTCAGGTTTTGAGCCCTTCCCAGATATTGTAATTATCTTTATTTGATGAAAAAAGAACCAGACTTTTTTTGCTTGTAGTAAACGCAGAGGTACAGAACACCAGATTTCCCATGTACATCAGTTTTGGATTAAATAATGTACAATTTAATGTTTAATATGTTTTCAATGTTCAAAATATTTCAATGGGTAAATTTCATAGACATTTATAATGACTCTAAAAGGTTTAAAACTTAAACTACAATTAGGATTAATGCTATCTTCTTAAAAAGCATAATGAAGTTTAACATAAGCATGTTTATATATTCCTATATTTTCCATGAAGATCCCAAAGAAAGCCTCAGGTGGCACATGAAATAAATTCTGTTCTGGCTTATAATTATCTAAAATTCATTCCTCTCGGGAAATTTTTGGTCTTTTTTATTTAAAAAAATGAACTCTTTATTTTTAGATTTACACATCAAGAACATTAAAATCATCTCCAACATAATTAAAGGCCTTGAGCAATTGTTTCTTGAATTACAGTGATTGGAATAGATTTCTAAATATTTTATGTATTGCGCTAGATGCTTTAATTATTTAGAAATCCATACAAAAAAGAGCACTTTCTGCTAATGAAAACTGAATTGCCTAAAAGAATTAACCTTCCTGACTTGTCTTTATAAACTGATTTTCATTTGCTAAGTCCTTTCAGACTAAAAACTAGTATAGCCATACCAATCTCCTATTAAAATTAAGCTTTTGCAAAGACATTGATGCTTATATCCAGTAATTGTAATTTTCCACATAACACATACCCTGCCCTTGCTGTGTACACACATGCTCACATCTTCAATTTTAAGAAGCAATTCTGCAGCACGATGTTGACCAAATGTCATTGTTGTTTACTCATTTCTTCCAAGAAATGGATGTCTGCCATTGAACAAAACCGAAAAGCACCTTGTCAACCATGCTTTGCTGGTTAGAATAAAGCACTGCTTCTATCTTCTTCCTTATAATAACATTTCTCAGGTCCTGAGATGCCAGAGATAATCCTCGATTGTTTATTTTGCTAAAGCAAAGTGCCTGTTCTAATAACAGAGGGCCGTCCTATTTAGTCCCATGTTGACAAAACTGTTTGTTGTGCCAAGGAGGTGGCATGATTCACTAGGCCAGAGGAAAGAGATGACCCGATTCACCTTGAGAAAGCGTGAATGGTGGCCTAAAAATGGGCCATTGTTGCAGAAGAGGGCTCTTCTCAATCTTCTCCCGCAATAATAGACAAACTGCGTCAGCAAGCAATATGGAGGGAGTGGCTGGCAATTTGAAGCCAGGGATGCTTTTTCAAGGCTTGCCAAAAGCTTCTGGCAAGTCCTACAGAGCAATATCCAGGGCAGCCAGGAAGCTTTAGTGGACATGGCAGGATCCCTTGCAGTTTGCAATCAAGCCATGCAGCCTGGAAGATTTGCAAGCCATGGCAAAAAATACTCCAGGCTGGCCACCTTCACACACACACAGACACACACTCTGGGCAATCCTGCATCAGTTGCTGAAGCCACCAGGCTTGGAAGCCCTGAGCTGATAATGATTGGAGTGCTGATCTAAATTTATCACAGAATGCTAAATGTAAGTATTTTTATTTATTTTATTTATTTTATTTTTATTTTTATTTATATGCCGCCCTTCTCTGGAGACTCAGGGCGGCTTACAATGCATTAAACAATAGCCTTCATACTTTTGTATATTTACACAAAGTCAGCTTATTGCCCCTCACAATCTGGGTCTTCATTTTACCTATCTTAGAAAGGATGGAAGGTTGAGTCAACCTTGAGCCTGGTGAGATTTGAACTTACAGTAATTGCAGGCAGCTGATCTTAATAACAGTGAATTAGTCCACTCCATCACTCAGGACTCCTGAGGTAGGAAGTATCTTCCAAGGTACCTTGGATGTTTTATATCTCTGCTGCACACAATGCATAGGCAAAGCAGAGCCTGATCATTATTGGCTAGATAACTGCATTGTTTCATCATTAAAAAAAATACTAATACATATATGCTTTTCATGGCTAGCACCTCATGTGGTTATACAATGTCCTATTTTTTTTTTCCTAAGCGGGGAGTGGGGGGGGAAGATCTCCATTCTTGACATGGCATAACATCAGGGGTAGGCTTCAAAAATTTTAGCAAGGGGTTCTCTGTCTGATTGCTGGGTGGGCGAGACCATGGTGGGCGTGGCTAGTTGGCCTCCTGCACCACGGCAGTGGGGGAGGGTGTTTTTGCCCTCCCTGGGCTCTGGAGGCTTTCCTTGAGCCTCGGGAGGGCGAAAACTGCCTCCCAAGTTCCAGAGGCCCTCTGGAGGCTGGAAATGGGCCCATTTCCGGCCTTCCTGAACTTCCGGTAGGCCTGCTTTTCGCCCTCCCTGAGTCTCTGCACACGCCCTGCACTTACCTGCATCCAAAACAGGCAGTGTGGGGACTCCTGGATGGGGTGGGGTGGGAGGGGCCAGCCAGGAGTGGGATTTGGGGGTTCCCCGAACTGCACAGAATTTTAGCTAGAGGTTCTCCCGAACCCCTCCGAACCCCCAGCAACCCATCCCTGCATATCGTAGCCTGCAACCAAAGCTATGGTTTGACCCTTATCTTTTTCCTAATGCATAAATCATTGTTGAAATCTTCCATATAGCCAGATGTTTACCATATTCCTCCCACTGAGACCTTGTATCACATTATCAAGTGAAAAAGCAACTTTTAAGATGCCCTCCATGTCAGTTATGAAAACAGCCTTAGATCTCCAGCTGAATTGTCTGGAAGATCAGATTTTTTTTGTCCTGCTAATAGTTGTCAAAGCCAGCACAGTCTGAAACAAATGCTGTATGCCGGTTAATAAAAGTTTGCTGCCTACCAGATGTTTCAGAGAATATTTCTCAATGAATATCAGAAACAAAACAAACCCTCTTCCCCCCCATCCCCCCTTCATCTGAGGGTTGAACCTTCTTGGTAATTATCATTCAGGGAAAACATCTTTATATGACCATCAATAAAATGCCAATTGTCAACAAAATTGCATTTTTTTCCCAAGTGTGCAAACATCTGTTAGAATGTTGGAAAGGCAATGTATGATTTACAAAGGAGGAATCAAGTAATAATGTGCTGAGCAATGTAAATATTTTATCTCTATAAAACACATTCAGAAGATACCAAATGCAAGGACTAAGGTTAGATTCCAGACACAGGATTAATTGTAACCCTTCCAGATGGATTTGGGCCTTCCTATTTCCAGCATACATAGTAATATTACTTGCAATGTGTGCCATAGCTACCTACCCTTCATCTTTCACACTCTGCAATTCCAAACTAGGACACTTTTTGGTATATCCTGAGAGAATTTCAGGTCAGCTGCATCCTCTTGGAACATTCCCTTTGACCCACCAGGCATGGGAGACTCCTTAATGTACTCCAAGAAAGCTACAGATTACCGTATATACTCAAGTATAAGTTGACCCGAATATAAGCCGAGGCACCCAATTTTACCACAAAAACCTGGGAAAACTTATTGACTCGAGTATAAGCCGGGGTGGGAAATGCAGCAGCTACTGGTAAATTTCAAAATAAAAATAGATACCAATAAAATTACATTAATTGAGGCATCAGTAGGTTAAATGTTCTTGAATATTGATTTCAAAGAAAAATAGTAAACTAGCTCTGTAAGTAGAAAAGAGGATCAACAAAAACAAAAATCTTGTCACCATGGTGAAGAGAAGCAGTTGTGAAATGCCACACACACACCCCACACCCCATTTTGGCTTTAGCAAGCCTGCCTGCAACCCCGGGAGCCAAAACGGTTGCAGGAAAAAAGACATTTTTTTCATCACTCCATTATAAGCCGAGGGGGGCTTTTTTCAGCATGCTGTAAAACTCGGCTTATACTCAAGTATATACGGTAATCATTTCCTTTGCTCACAAGCATTCTCCCAAAGCTCACTGTGAAATTGCCTGGCATAGAAGATACCACAGCCAATGCTGCAGGAGAAGGCTCCTATAAGCCATATCCCAGCACAAGCTTCAAGGGAGAGATCTGTGTGGCTTCCAAAGCAAACCAAGGAAAGCCCCATGGATACTTCAGTTTAGTCTTAGAAGCAAAGAGCTACTCTTGCTTCATTAAGTTGCTTTAGAAGGATGCTTCATTCAACCCTCTTCCTTTGAACCACTTCTTTGAAGTTGTGCATAGCCCTACTATTCATGTCAGATATCACACTTAAAACATTTGTGTAACATTTATGTGTGGCTTAGGTCACTATTGGCTTTGGCCTATCCTGGTTTTCTTCAAGCAGCTTTAGAGCTGATAGAATAGAATAGAATAGAATAGAATAGAATAGAATAGAATAGAATAGAATAGAATAGAATAGAACACAGAGTTGGAAGGGACCTTGGAGGTCTTCTAGTCCAACCCCCTACCTAAGCAGGAAACCCTACAACACTTCAGACAAATGGTTATCCAACATCTTCTTAAAAACTTCCAGTGTTGGAGCATTCATAACTTCTGGAGGCAAGTTGTTCCACTGATTAATTGTTCTAATTGTCAGGAAATTTCTCCTTAGTTCTAAGTTGCTTCTCTCCTTGATTAGTTTCCACCCATTGTTTCTTGTCCTGCCCTCAGGTACTTTGGAGAATAGCTCGACTCCTTCTTCTTTGTGGCAGCCCCTGAGATATTGGAACACTGCTATCATGTCTCCCCTACGCCTTCTTTTCATTAAACTAAACATACCCAGTTCTTGCAACCATTCTTCATAGGTTTTGGCCTCCAGTCCCCTAATCATCTTTGTTGCTCTTCTCTGCACTCTTTCTAGAGTCTCAACATCATTTTTACATCATGGCGACCAAAACTGAATGCAGTATTCCAAGTGTGGCCTTACCAAGGCATTATAAAGTGGTATTAACACTTCACATGATCTATATGGACAAAGGCATATCCATGCTCTGAGGCAGAAGGATGAAAAGTCTGTATTCACATTTCCCTTCAAGGATCATGCTTAGATGAGATCGTTTTACGACCGCTTTTTTCCTAGAACATATTTTCTTGAATGAAAGCAGAGAAAGTGTTACTTAATTTAATCAACATTCAATAGCGCATACTAATACGGAATCAAGTTTTGTGCATATTTACTTGGAAATAAACTGAGCATAAAAGGGTGGCCTTGCAGTTCAAATTAATGCATGCTTATTTTACTTAAAAGTAAATCCACCGAGGACTGCTCCCTCATGAGTCTGCCTAAGCTTGTATTCTCAAGGCCATATTAAACACATGAGAATGAATTTTTCTTTTTAATGTAAATAGTAATTGCAGGAGAGAAGGGTGATTAACTGCATCAAGGATATTGGGATGGAAACTTTAATTCTTTTCTATTTACCATATTTTTAAATCTTAAACATCCTTTCCTCAGAAGTTATTTTTATTGAGTCTTCTAATGCCAGCTGTGTTCTTCATCCATAAGCTACAGTCCTAAATGTATAGTAATATTAAGATTATTTTGATTAAAGCAAAATATGTGTCATTAAAATAATTTCAAATCCTTCACCTGTTTATCATCTTTTGCTTTAACTCATTGATCTTACTTTACAAGTCTCAAGGGATTGGGATCAGTCATACCTGAACACTGCAAAGTTCTATGTATATATGAAATAACATGATATCAATTTTTTTAAAAATAGAGTGGCTATAATTTTCGTAAATTAAATGTGTATTAAATTAAATTATACAGCAATATAATTTTCTTCCAAACTAGATTGCAAAGGATGTTGCATTGTTCTTGACCTTATATGTTATATGTAGATCCCCCCCCCCCCCAAAATGACATGGTTTGGAGAAAATATTTCATAATGGAAAGGGCAACTAATATACTCTTAGTTTCAAGATATTGCAAACCTTGCTGTCTCTTTTTCAATCTTTCTTTTGCATTCTCACTTTTCTTATATATATATATTATTATTAAAACTTGTTTCAGACTACATTTGTAATGTGCAAGCATCTCCAGAAGCTATCATTATCTTCAGATAGAAAGATGATACTGTGTGTTCATGTGATGGATATATTAGATTTAAAAAGTAACCTATATTGGCTATAGACCCAAATTAATCAAGGTATGTTACAGCTAACTTACACCTGGCTTCTTTCTCTCCCATTTTCACAGCAGACTTCAGAGCCTAAATTTATACTTCCTTTTGAGATACCACTAACCCTACTTCATTAGCTGCCTGGATTTCTCCAATAAAGGGGCGGGTGCATTCTGTTATGATCAGACCATCTGCAGAAAGGGTTGTCATGGAAACCCCACCTGGCTTGATTACATCTGCAACAGGCCTATCTGATGCAGAACAGAGCGAGGAAAAGTATAAAGGATAGAGGGTTAAAATTTGATTTGATGGAGAAAATAACAAGACAGTGATGATTTCCTATGGCCAAAATCCATCTCCTTATCGTTGTATTGTCCATGGAGTGTTTAAGCATAACCTGCTAAAAGTTTAAAGCAGTTTGAAAAAAAAACATAAAATGGGCCATGAATTATGGCCAGGTTTGTTAACTTACCAAAAACCCCCGCAAAAACTAAAAAGGCAGAACAATTTGGCCTAAATTTATGGCTCTAATAATAAGACTAAAGAAAATCTATCTTTGTGGTTGCCAAGAGTTGACATCAACTTGATGGCACATAATCAATCAGTCAACGTTCATAAATGAAGAGCTGAAAACCTTTTTTCAGTATAAAAATAAATATTTGCCCTGTGTATCAAATTGATGAATTGTATTTCTTAGTAACAGGGCAAATGATAAAAGGTATAAAAAAATAGCAAAAGAAAAATATATAAGATAAATGCTAGATCTGTCTTTTGAAATTGTTTAGCTGATTTTTAAAAAAATGGCAATCCTATGCTTGGCAAGTTTGATAAAGAATATATATGCTGTTTTGGGATTGTTTATTTATTTATTTAAAACATTATTATAACTGCCCATTTTAAAATCAAACTCTGGATGGCAGAGGATCAATCCAGGAATAAAGCAATGTATACAGAAATGGGTTTCAGCATGCCTGACCAGTTCTGGAGGACCGGTAGTGGAAATTTTGAGTAGTTCGGAGAACCGGTAAATACCATCTCTGACTGGCCCCACCCCCATCTATTCTCTGCCTCCCGAGTCCCAGCTGATCGGGAGGTTTACTGGCTGGGGAATTCTGGGAGTTGAAATCCTCCAGGCTTACAATTGCGAAGGTTGGGGACCCCTCCTCTAGATATCTGTTGTGTGACTTGTCTTGCAGTTCCTTGATAAATTTAGTTTTGGGTACAGTGACAGTCCACACAGACGTGATTCAATCAGAGCCTCTGTCATTTGCTTATTCCAAGCCACAATGAGGGCATCTGCAGAACCATGTGCTAGAGTTTGGGAACCTCACCCAGCTGTCTCTGAAACCATAGGCACAAGGTAGGCTGAACAACAAGGTCTTGCCTCTGTGCAATGAGGAGCGTTTGTATAGAACTCTAGGACCAAGAAGGATGGCAAGGGACTAATGTTAATATCCTTCAAATCCAGATCCCAATGACACTGATTTCTCTTAATATCTAAGCAAATTATGGACCTATCACGGAAGACCTCTTGTAGATAACTTCACTGAGCTGTGGTGGCACAGTGATTAGAATGCAGTACTGCAGATTATTTCTGTTGACTGCCGTCTGCCAGCAATTTGGCAGTTCAAATAGCAATAGCAATAGCACTTAGACTTATATACTGCTTCATAGTACTTTTACATCCCTCTCTAAGAGGTTTGTAGAGTCAGCATATTGCCCCAACAATCTGGGTCCTCATTTTACCCACCTCGGAAGGATGGAAGGCTGAGTCAACCTTGAGCAGTGAGATTCAATCTGCTGAACTGCAACTAGCAGTTAGCTGAAGTAGCCTGCAGTACTGCACTCTAACCACTGCACCACTTTGGCTCAGTGAAGTTATCTACAAGAGGTCTTTGATAGGTCAATAATCTGCTTAGATATTAAGAGGGACCAGTGACATTGGGATTTGAATTTGAGGGATGTTAACATTAGTCCCTTGCCATGGATGGGTCACTCTCCTCTGCCCTAGAGTTCTATACAAACACTCCTCTTTGCACAGAGGTGAGACCTTGTTGACCAGCCTACCATGTGCCTACGGTTTCCGAGACAGCTGGGCCAGGTTCCCAAAGCTCTGGCACATGGTTCTGTAGATGCCCTTATTGCTCAAGGTTGACTCATCCTTCCATCCTTCCGAGGTCAATAAAATGAGGACCCAGATTGTTGGGGGCAATATACTGCCTCTGTAAACCACTTAGAGAGGGCTATAAAACACTGTGAAGCGGTATATAAGTCTAAGTGCTATTGCTATTGCTGTGTCCTTTGCTTGTACTGAATTTTAACTCTTACAGTTTCAGTAAATTGGAAACACATCATGTTGAGTAAGGCTATTTTAACATACTGGTTACTAATGTTCTTACATATCATTACTTGTGTATGGTGTGTAACATAGCACATGATGGAAGGATTCAGGTGCTTCGGAACTTTAAACAGATTTGAAAAAAAATGAACATATTTATCTATTTATTTATTTTTATCCCACCTTTATTATCTCTATGAATAACTCAACTGGGTAAGGATACTCATATTCCTTCCTCCTCCTATTTTCTCCACAACAATCCTGTGAGGTGATCTGGGTTGAGAGAGAGAGTGACTGGCTCAAAGTTACCCAGTCAGCTTTCTTGCTTCAGGAGAAACTAAACTCACATCTTCAGAGCTAGCTGATATTCACATTCCTACAGGAATGCTAAGAGTTTTGCTAAGAGTTTTCCTAAGAATTTAGGTAGAAAGGAGTTGCCAAGGATATGAAATAGCTTATCAATTTTGGAAGTCAACTTTGGGCATGCATCCTCATGGGATTAACCTCCCTGTCAGGAAACACATCTTAAATTGTCGTACCAGAGGACAGGAAAGCATTATTTGCATTGTTTATTTCGCTCCTGAAGAATTTACCTCGTTTATTCTATGGGCAGGGCATCTTTTCAAAGACTATTACTGGTATGTATGCAGCTTTTCAGATCATTCCTGTTCTATATCAAAACTTGTATTCAATATGGTTTTGATGTATGAGGTTAGCTTTTACTGCAAGCTGCCAAATTTTTACAGGAAGAACAACAGAATTGCTGAAGATGAGAAACATGTCAAGGTCAGTGAAGGATTATCAACCCACTCGCATATTACAGTGCTGCTGGCAATAATAGTACAGCCAGAACAGTGTCAGCATTTCCATTATAATCTTTTCTTAGATGCTATAATAGTACTCTGGCGTAAATTTCAAAATAGAAAATTTATAGCACAAAGTATCTTCTTTATAAATTGGAATTACTATGCTTTTCCTGTCAATTCTTCACAATCTAAACATCAAATTGGTTTTCTTTTACATATTCATAGCAGTTTCACAGTGTATTTTCTTTTTAAAAAAACCCTCACATTTAAAGGAAAAATGGAGTATTAAATAATCTATTTGGATTATTTGATTTGGGGTGAAACAATATTTTTAAAATCAGATTGAGCTAAAAAGCTTTTCCTATGATAATACATTCTAGTTATCCAGTATGAAGAATATTACTCTGATGTCTCCCCGGTTGTCCTCATTTCTCATATCTGAAAATGTCCCAATAGAGGATTTTTATTCAATTTACAGTTTAAATCCCACATTTCTTCCCACTGAAGACTGAAAGCAGATCCTCTTTGAATTTACAAGAACTATATATGCTGAAGTAATCCTGAAAGCTCAGCTTTGGGAAGCAGGGTAGGGCAGTTGTTTAAATACCTGTAACATCTGAGGCATAATTCTTAGGTCAGTGCAAGGTATAGCTGCCTTTACACCAATAGTTTTCCATTTTATGAAAATCTATTTACCAAGAGATATGAGGGGTCCTTGGTGCTTTTTGATCTTGGTTGTTTTCTTGCAGAAGTTTTTTTTACCAAACTAGGTAACTTCAGATCTGGTAACTTCAGATCCTTCAATTCAACTTTGAGCTACAAATATTCTCCTTTATTACCAACAGTCCCAATTGTGGTTGTAAACAGAGGAATACCTTTTGTGATGTAGTTGATCCTTTCTGGCATCTACAGAGAGTTGTTGGCACACATGCAGTCTTGGAAACCGAGGTGATCCTTGGTATATGCAAACCTCTGGAAAAAGTGTAGACTGAAGTATGAGCCTAGGATTCTCAGCTTGTCTTTGACAGAAATAAAATTAAATTTCAGCCTAAAGGGCCTGCAATCTGGAAATATATTTATCTGTTGGAAAACAATGCCTCTTGCAGTGTACAAGTAAAGAGGGTTTTAAAAGCAGCCATTAAAAGCCATGGCCATTAGCTGCCAAATGCTGATCATTAATGAAATCAAGTAGCTGAGGCTTGAAGATTAGAAGATACATATATGAATAGGAAACATTTTGTATGTATTTTAGGCATTTCAATCCTTACTGGAGAAAGCCTGTTTGCTTAAGTACCAGGCTAGAAACCAGGACACAATGAATTCTAGTCCCACTTTAGGCACGAAGATAGCTGGAGACTGGGTCAGTCACTCTAGGACCGTGATGGCGAACTTATGGCATGGGTGCCACAGGTGGCATGTGGAGCCATATTGGTGGGCACTTGAGCTCAGCTTTGGCATGCATGCATGCGCCAGCCAGCTGATTTTGGAGCCTTCTGGGCCCACCAGAAGTCAGGAAACACACTGTTTCTGGCCTCCGGAAGATCTGTGTGGGGGGGAGCCGTTTTCACCCTCCCCAGGCTCCTAGAAAGGCTCTGAAGCCTGGGGAGAGGGAAAAACAAGCCTACCGGGCTCACCGTGCCATCGTGTGCCAAAAGTGGGGGGAGCATGGGGTGGCGGTGGCGGGGCACATAGAATTATGGATGTGGGCACACGTGCGTGTGACCCCACTGTGCTCCCCCCGCTTTTGGCATGCGATGGCAAAAAGGTTAGCCATTGCTGCTCTAGGAGAAAGTTCCCAAGAGTCAGGACTGACCCAAGGGGGTGGGGAAGAGAGAGAGAGAGAGAAAGAGAGAGAATGAAAATATTTATTGATCTTGATGATGGGCCACAGCTTTATATTCTGGGTGTGGAAGTTATAAATCTTATAAATATAAATTATAAAGATTCAAATTTAGTATTCTACTGAGCTTTTCAAGTACCTTCATTGAGTAAAAGTGCCTGAAAAAAAATACATTGGCAGCAATTCCTGCTGTTTTGTCGGAGCAACAAAACGGTTTGAATATCAAAAGCAAAACATTTGAAATCCTTCAATATTTTCAGCATCCTTATCCTTCATTTGTGAGAAAATAACATTTCGTTTGCTATGAGAAGAGAGTTGCTACTCCAGATACTGAAGGATTTCCTTGTAGCTCTGAGCATGCATCTTAGTGCTTTGAACATCTGGTCAGAAATGTAGTAACACTTGGTGTGAAGACTGTGGAAAGTCATCCAGCCAAGGAAAAAATACAAACAACACAGTCCACAAAAACTGAGTACAGAGGAAGGACTTACAACTGACATCATTATAGATAATTTCCCTAGTTTTCAGCCAGAATAAGTAATATCCTTAATAAGTGGGGTGTTGGTGTTTCATAGTGGAAGGGGAAGAGGACATTGTTCAGATTTTGGATATTATCAGCCGTCCCAGGTAAACCAGACAAGAAACATAATAAATGAACTCATTCTACTTTATTGTGAGGCTCCTTTAACAGAATTTTGCAAGTCTGAGTGTACAAACTTCACTTTTAACTGCTTGATCTATTAGGGTAGATTCTTCCTAAATTTCTTTCTCTGACCATTAAGCCACTGGAGACTTCTGCTTCTCTTGTCTGATTGTTTCCTACACAACTACTCTTCCCCTTGTTCTCCAAGATCAACCACAAAAAACATTACAGATTTCCAGTCTGGATACCAGGAAAAGTTACCCAGAGTTAAGCTGACTTTTCCTGGGAGGAATGAATGGGTTATTATAGATTAGTTATAGACTGGATTAGTCTCCATTACAGTAGTCTTCTTTAAGACTGGCTGGCTATAACCATTACTGACTTTCGTCAAGGTTTTGGGAAGAGGTGTTGGAAGAAATGTCCATCTGGGTTCAGTTCCAAGTGGGGAGAAAGACACTGGAAACATGGAGACTGCTTGAAAAGATGGTTTAATCGTGGACAGAACCACATGGTTTTGAAATCCTGGGCAAAAAGGAGCACATGGGTGTGTGTGTGTGTGTGTGAGAGAGAGAGATTTATACCTCTGTTGGGCTTTGAATTTGAGCTTGCATTCTGATTGGTTGTCAGACTCCCATGCAGGGGTAACTTTGTAGGTTGTCTTTTGAGTCCCAGGCCTGATTGAATCTTGCTGGGTGATGATGTAATGGAGAGGGTTTGGGGCAATTCCTATTATGGCTGAGGGCTAATCCTACCTTTGGATCTTGGGTGAGGGCATTTACTTATGAATAAACCTAGCTATCTCTTTATCTCTTAAGTGCTGACATCTGCTGTGGGCTATTGAGGATGGTGGAGGCTATTAAGAGTGAGTCTGCTTCCTGCATAAAAAACATGTTTCTCCATTTCTCATCCAGGGAAATATAATATTCTGCCTTTTTAATATTTCCTAGAATATTTCATTCTTCTAGGAGAGGGGTGAGTGCTAACTTCCTACAGAGGAAAGAGAACAATGAACCAATAAGGAAGGAGAAATGGAAACTTAATCCTGAGATAGGGGAAAGTGTGAGAAAGAAAGTCCAAACAACCCTTCCTTGATCTTGTTTGGCATGCAATAGGGCAGAGAATGATTCTGTTGAGACTTTCAAAAAACATTCCTGGGATCGCTGCTTCTTTCCTGATCTGGCTGACCATCAGGGCAATGTGCTGTGCCTTCCCTCAAATATCTCCTTGGGCCTGGTGCACGGGAGGTAAATTGTTAACTGTCTAACACATGAGCCTAGCCCAAAGGCCGAGAAATAATTATTTCCTACATGGCATTTGCAAAGATGGGAAAGAGCTGGTTTCACAGAGCCGTAAGCATAGATAGACATGGTAGTACTCTTATATCCTAATGGAGACTAATGTTAAAGTGTTTGAATTATATAAAGGCAATTGTTATAATTTGATTTAAGAACAGGAGTGTGGTTTGAATTGGGGGTAGGAGGTGTGATTTTCAAAATAAGCCTGCCCCCCCTTTTCTTTTTATAATGTGAGCATTGTCTGCAGATTGCAAAAAAAGATCTTTTCTCTCTCTCTTTCAATTAGTGTGGAGACGTTTTTCAGAAGTTGCTGCTTTTTCTCCCCATTGCCAGACAGAAGGCTTGACACAGATGATAAGGAGCAGAGGTAGGTATTATTAGCATACTGTTCACTCAAGCTTGTATGCAGCTTTTACCCTATTTTCTGCCTTATTACACTATCTGGTCATTCAAAACCTAGATGATAATGTATCTATTTGAAGACTTCCAGTGCTGCAAATGTAAGTTCTGCTTTAAAAAAAAAAAGATTTGGATTTCATTCCTAGGACTCTGTATTTGAAAATATCTTTAGGTTTAGTACAATATTGTACAATAAGGTGGTTAGAATACAAATTTCCATACAATTGCATGTTCTAGAAGAGAAATCTCATCTGGGAAAACCCACTGACTATAATATAAGAGATAGATTTGATCCAAAGCAATTCTTGGGCACTTCGATTAAAATATCAGAATATGTAAGTAAACTAAAACTTCCTTTTTGCATATATATTTCTGATTGTTCTTAAACTACCAGTCTGGATTAATTAGAATAATTTATAGTGTAACATTTATGATAAGAAAAGGTTTATATCAGAAAAAGAATTACTGCAGTCCTGAATTACTTCTCACTCTCTCCATACATTGAAAGATTCTAATGGGGCCAACTAAAAATTTGAATTCACCAATTCTCTGCATTTTTCCTTTCTTGTAAAATAGATACAGTATGATATAGCAGCACACCCCTTTTGTTATGCAATATGAGCTACCTATACTGAGAAACATCAGCCTGCACTTATAGAGAGCCACATGATGTGGGCCAATCTGCTCTTTCATTTTCTAATCAGTTTCATTTTAACAGGATTACACTCCAAAGAGTATCACATTACATGCTTTGAATGTACAAGGATTACATTTAAATGATCAGTAATAACAGGCATCAGAAGGGCAAGGGCAAGTACGATAAGAATGAAAATACCTCCAGGGAAAGAGATGTGGGGTGAAAAAAGAAACAAGGAATTCATGTCATATACAATGCAAACATTGCATTTGGGGCTACAGGGATCACAATGGCAGGTTTGGGAGCTCCAACCTCTTGCCCAGTGCAGGAATCCTCTCCCACTGCATCTCCATAGAATCACATAAATTCTCCTATGGTCATCTTTAATGCCACCTGCCAGAAAAAGGCTAAAAAGAATAAGGTAATCTGATTTTTCTTCCTCTGGCTCAGGGGAAGAAGCACAGGCCTCTCATTCAGTAGCCCATCTCCCAATTGTCTGGTGAGATGGGATGACAAATAAATTGGATAAATAAATAAAATACCAATTTCTGAATTGTTGTTGTTATTGCTGGAAGGAGGCCAATGCAGATATCTGGACTGCAGTTATAAGAGCAGTGTCAGCAGTGTCAGTACAGTTAAAGCCCTGCCTTTTTTAATAATGCATACGTGTCAAAAAGGTCAGGGGTTTGACCTTGACCTTAATCCCGCCACGCACCCTTGAGGCAAAATATGTCTCTGTTACATTAATTGTGACAATATCTTGTAACATTATTGCTAATATTAGACTAGGCCGCTATTTTGAATGGGTTTCTCTTGTCCACTGTTCCATCTCTCTAGGTGGGCCTGTCCATTCTCTCCCAAGGCCTTCCTTGAAGGGCATCATTTGCCAATGAGATGACTCTCCGATAAAAATGAGGTGCTTCCTTTCCCCACATGGAAACTACAGGTGTCAGGCGTGGAAGCCATCTTTTGCCTTGGGCCTTCAGGCCTGCCACATTTAGTACTGTGGGAAATTGGGAGGGGGATTATATGGAGCAGGGAAGATATATAGTCATAGTAATATTCCTTTCTCAGAGAGTCAAGGACATCTTGCCCTGAACCTGGAGGGGTGTGACTGGGAGGCATCTTCAGATGGGACGGTGCTTGGATTGGACCATGTGATGGACATGTGGATGCAGGGGAAGGGACTTGAACTTTCTTTTGGGTGGGGAAAACCTGGAAGCTTTCAGATTCAGGTTTTCCCAGATGTGCCAATCTGACATCTCTAATAAAATGGAACTTTGAGGAACTTCAAGCCTTGGAGTCTTTTTTTGTTGGGGGCATTACTTGGAACCCTGACAACACGTAGGCCTCAACTTACAATTATTCATTTAGTGACTGTTCGAAGTCAAAATGGCACTGAAAAAAGGGACTTACGACATGTTCTTGTACTCACAACGGTTGCAGCATCCCCACGGTCACATGATTAAAATTTGGGTGTTTGACAACTGATACGCATTTACAATGGTTGCAGCATCCTGGAGTCCTGTAATCACCCTTTGCAACTTCCCCAGCTGGCTTCCGACAAGCAAAGTCAATGGGGGAAGCTGGATTCACTTAACAACCACATGATTCACTTAACAACCACATGATTCACTGAACAACTGAACAGTCATAAAATTAGATGTGGCTCACTAAGCAACAGAAATTCAGGTCATAAGAGGATTGTCTGTACAGGGGAAGCATTGGAACGTAAAGACGGTGGCAGATTCATTCATCCACAGCCTCAGACACACACAAAGCTTTTCCAACCAAAGATTCTCCTATGGAGCTTCGGCCTGTTCAAATTATTAAATCAAACCATCTTGGCAGGAGGAGTTTCTGTGTGTTGGTCTTCCTTCTTTACTTGCAAGCCGGGAATAGTGGCTTCTGTAGATAATAGAATAGAACCTCTTTGAAACAGGGGAGGTGCATTTTTATTGGTATGAACCTCTGTTTTTCTCAGCTTTTTCCTTTCTGCCTAGTGTGAACTGTGATTTTGCTTGCTCTGGTGTTTTTAAGGAGCCTGGTGGTGCCAGGGTTAAAAGGCAGTATTGCAGGCTAACTCTACCTACAGTCAGGAGTTCAATCCTGACCAGCTCAAGGTTGATTCAGCCTTCCATCCTTCTGAGATTGGTAAAATGAAGACCCAGATTGCTGGAGGAAATATGCAAATAATGCTTCATACATTGTAAATTGCCCAGAGAGTACTGTAAAGTGCTACGAGGTGATATCTAAGTCTAAGTACTATTGCTATTGTCAGGGAAAATTGGAAAATATTCCCAAGATGGCTTGGGTTTTCCCTCAACAGCCTGCGCCACTGCCAAAACCGTGCATGCATCTACCAAGGGATTTTTGTTTTAAAAGTTATTTAAAAGCATTCCCCCTGCCCTCAAACCGATTAAAAATAAATGATGAAAACAGTAAAGGAAGACAGATGTTTCAGCACGAAAGTACATGGACTCCATATTTTGCCCTGAATACGATTTCACAAACTTTTTTCTCTGCACTTGAATCAGAAGACATGATTCTCTCTCTCTCTCTCTCTCTCTCATATACACACCCACCCACCCACACATCCCTAATTAATCTCGTAGACAATTTTTTTTTAGCAGACAAACTGGCTATATATTTTGGTAATGAATTTAATTTTGCAGTGAGTAATTTAACCTCTTCAAACAACATATTTAAATGCAGCTAATCTCAATTAATTTTCCACTTGAAATATTAGCCTTAACATGTGACAGTTATATTACTTAGATAAAAACCCTCAAGTCCTTTTCCTCATTCCATATATCTAAAGTTAAATAAAAGGTTGACAGAAAATATAATTAGAGTTTATTACACCATTTAAATCTTGAAACATATGTTTAGCACATATGTGAATTATATTAGAATGGTTCCTTTACCTCTCTCTCCCCTACTGGGACTAGAACAGACAATTGGGATTCAGTTAAGGCAGAGAATTGGGAAAGAAATGCCTTATTTTCAGTGATGGGGACTTTCTTTGCAGGAAAAATCTCCAATCAATTTAAATCTCCAGATAAAGCATCCTAAAACCTGGGCTCCACATTGATGTTGAATTGCCCAATGGATACAGGTGGCCTTCCATGATGCAATAACTCTTTCCACGTGGACTTAAGGGTGAGCACCATTCAGTTCAACCCACCGGTTTATGCTGTACCTGCTTTCAGTTTACCTCTATTTTCCCCTGGGCCAAAAGCTTGCTTCAGGACATTTTACATTACAGGTAGTCCTCAATTTACAACAGTTCATTTAGTGACATTAGTAACTTTTCAGTTCAAAGTCACAACGGCACTGAAAAAAGTGACTTATGACCATTTTATCACACGTACAACCATTGCAGCACACACACACACACCCATGGTCACATGATCAAAATTCAGAGGCCTGGCAACTGCCTTATATTTGTGATGGTTGCAGTAACCTGGGATCATGTGATTATCTTCTGTAACTTTCTGAGTCAATGGAGTCAATGGAGAAACAAGATTCACTTAACAACCGTATTGCTAACTTAACAACTGCTGTGATGAACAACCATGTTAAGAAAGGTGATAAAATGGGGCAAAGCTCACTTAACAAAGGTTTCACTTAGCAACAGAAATTTTGGGCTCCGCTGTGGTTGTAAGTCGAGGACTACCCGTGTTTTCATGTACACTCTTTTTAGTGATGGCATCTTTTAAATGAAATCAAACATTATTTGAGAGCCAGTTTGGTGTAGTGGCAAAGGTGCTGTCCTACAAAGCAAGAGACAGTGAGTTCTAGGTCTCCCCTAGGCATGACTTTGGGTCAGTCACTCTCTGGGAGTCCAACCCCCTTCCCAGGTTGGTTGTTGTGGGAAAATAGGATAATTTTTCTTTCTTCTTTCTTCTTTCTCTTTCTCTTTCTCCTTCTCCTTCTCCTTCTCCTTCTCCTTCTCTTTCTCCTTCTCCTTCTCCTTCTCCTTCTCCTTCTCCTTCTCCTTCTCTTTCTTCCCTTTTCCTCCTCCTCCTCCTCTCTATTGGCTAGTCTTCCCCAACCATATGTAAATATTGCAGATTAATTTTCATAATCTGTAATTAATAAGGTATGGAATTCTAGGTGCAGGGGGCTGGACTAGAAGACCTCCAAATTCCCTTCCCGCTCTGTTCTGTTCCGTTCCGTTCCATTCCGTTCCGTTCCGCTCCGCTCTATTCTATTCTGATTAGATTTAGTTCAGGTTAGAGGAAATATGTAGAGTAAATTAGGAGAAACAACAAATATATGCGTAGCGTGTATGTGTGTGTGCATACATTTATCAGAAACCTGCTTTTAAAAGCTGTGCTAGTTTACACATCCCTCTTTTTGTTTCTAATGCCCATTTTCTAATCACTGATGAAACACTGGTTTAAATAATTACTCTGACCCAATAATGATTTTCTTATTACAAATAGGTTGTTTTCATTATTCACGGACTTGCATTTGTTTTATGGTGGAATTGAATTTCAATTATTTATAACCAAAATTTACAGTCTCCTATATGTACTCCCTTCCCCAATGTTCTATTTACAGAATGTGCAAACAGGTAAATAGCAGTAGGTTGACATAATTAAAAACAGGATAAGAGATAGATTCAGTCCTTGAACCTTAACTGATAAACCCATATCTCCACAATTTGGATGACTGTCATAAAAGGATGTCACATTTCTCATCAGCTGTAACCGAAAGGAGGTATTCCAGCCCAACAAATGAACATTTACAACGGTGGTGGGTTTCACTTAGCTTTGCTAATGGTTTGCTCATGCGCACGCCACTTCTGTGCATGTGCAGAAGCTTCAGAGAGTACCGTATTTTTCAGAGTATAAGAAGCACCTTTTTACTCCCCAAAAGGGGGTGAAAATTTAGGTGCGTCTTATACACCAAATATAGCCCTGCCCACCCACTGGCCTCCACTCTTTGGCCTCTGCCTCCTAGCTCTTACCTCCTTGCAAGCAAACAAGAAAAAAAAGCCCCATTCAGCTTCTGCATAGGCTAATTAGCACAAGTTGATTAGATCGGCCTCCCGACTCTCAGCTGATTTGCTCTCAGCTGTTTTGTGCAGGCTCTTTTGCAAGCTCTTGTTTTGCAAGCTCTTTGCTTGCTGCAGATATTTTTTTTCCCTAGCTAAAGTGAAACTGAAAGTAAATCAGGCTCTGCTGCAAGGTGACAATATGAGGGCGGGAGAGAGATTTCTTTTTCTTTTTGCTCACCAAAAAAGGTAGGTGCAAACAATGGGCAAAAGAGGAGAGTTCAAGATTTTAAAACACAAAAGAAAAAAAGCTCTATTTAACTAGGGAATTGTAATAATTGAGATGCTATTAATTCTATATTGTGTTGAAAGCAGAAATGGTTAAGTTATGGTTTGGAGGAATATATGGGGAAAATTATTTGGTTTATTATTATTGGTAAATATAATTAATGGATTTGTAAGAAATTGGATTGCATGGAAATAATTGGAATATTCATGTTCATATTGATTAATATACAAAAAAGATAGTTATATAACTAATTGATTTATATTAAAATGTTGAATTTGTATTGAACAACTATAATATTACATAATTAACCAATGTGAGGATGGATATAAAAATAGATGACAATAGGAAGGGGTATAATATAGAATAGAAGGGAAAAATTGAATTTGATTAAGATTAGAGATGAGGATGAAGGGTAATATTGGTTTTTTAAAAAAATAGATGAGGAATAAATATGGCAAAAAGGAAATATAGAAATTGTAAATTTAATTGAAAAGACTAAACACTGTTTAAATTTGTGAACCAGCCAAATACTCTGTTCAAAGAAAATACATTGTATGTTTGTATATGTGTTTGTCTAAAAAATAAAAAAAAAACTTTAAAAAAAACAACCCAAAAAGATAGGTGCGTCTTATACTCCGGTGTGTCTTATACTCCAAAAAATACGATATTTGATGACATCTGGCCGGGTGGGCGGAGCTTCCTGCCGCCACTACTACCGGTTTGCCTGACTGCGGTGAACCAGTAGCAACCCACCACTGATTTACAAGTTGTGTTCATTTAGCAACTGTCTTGTTTAGCAACCATTCAGTTATGACAATGATAAAAGTAATTTTACAATGAATAATCATATTTATGACCCTTGCAGATATATTAGCAAGGGAAAACTGAAGTAAGATCATAATTACAGTCAAGATTTTACTTAGTGACTGCTTCATTTTAATGACTGAGTCACTATGATTTAAATTGAGTTGCCAGTTTCAGTTGTGGTTGCTAAACCATTTTATCCACCTCGGAAGGATGGAAGGCTGAGTCAACCTTGAGCCTGGTGAGATTTGAACTGCCAAAATGCAGGCAGCCGGCAGTCAGCAGAAGTAGCCTGCAGTACTGCACTCTAACCACTGCGCCACCATGGCTCATAAAGTTTAAGTCCCTGTTATGCTTCTCCCGATAAACTAATACAACAAGATGGCACAATTTTCACTGTTAAAAATATATCTTGCTATACTGTAATTAATAATATTATGGCACTTAGTTTACTTGGCCTCTGTGCACCAAATCATTATTTCTGATTGTGGTCCAACAGATGCCTTAATTTCCGGTATTGTACACAGAATGTCAGAATCTATAACTCATTGATTAACAATTTGTTAGATTTGCAGGGGGGGAATCTTTTATGTGATGTGCGAAATCATTTTCACAAGCTTGATTCAAGTAGTTTATCTAGTTCACCTATATATCCTTATGGTTGTTGGCAAGTGGAAATTCATCCTTGCTGTTGAATTGTGGATTACAAACAGGCACTGGAAAAGCAAGAAACAGTTTAATTTTTTGCATCTTCAAACAAAGCTACTCCACTAAATAATAGTGGACTAAATTCACTGCTTTATCTGCTGTACCACAAACACAAAAGGTTACTAGAGTGCCTTTAAAAAAATAACAATTTTAAAATGGCACAGGAGGTATGTTGCAAATATAAAAGCTTTAGAGTTCCGACAATAGATATGTGAAGTGCCTCTCATAGTCACTATTACCTTAAATTATGCAAAACCAAAAGGTACTCTGAGTTTAGAGAACACGAGATTCATACATATCAACACTCGGTTTTTTTTGGGGGGGGGGGGTTGGCATGGAATGTGAATTGTTGTCAGATGAGGGTAATTTGTTTCTAATATTTTTTTACAAACACCCTTCTATTTGTTTTCTGACTTATTCCCCAGAAAGTTGAGACTTGCAGGCTTCTTAAAATATGGTTCAATAAAGTTGTATAGGAATGCGAATGGTTCATAAATGAGATATTACACATACTTACATTTTAATATGTGTGGAACTTGGTCAAGGTCACAGCAAGCTGATTTATGAAGCTAAATGAAAATGGGCAAAGTTTTGTAAAAGGCAAATATAAAGGTAGACGTCCACATTTTTAACATTTCAAGATTATCCCCAACTCATCTCCCTCTCTGTTATAAAAATGCATTGATTGCTTCCTGTCTAAAATGCATCTAATTTGGCTTTACCATAAATCTCAAATATATATTGTTAAGAGCTTTAATATAGTAAACCTGGAAGACAATAAACCACAGCAAAAACAGGCTTATACTTGTATAGGAATTGATTTAAGCAGTTTTTCCTACTGCCAATTTTGTGATGGATGGCTTATAGCATCATGTCAGTGATAACTCTTAGTGAGTGATCTCATAAACAGAACTTCTGCAGGATAATCTGTCCCCAACCTGAAAACTTCAGGGATTCCAGTGGTATCTATTTGTCTATTTGTCTATTTGTCTATTTGTCTATTTGTCTATTTGTCTATTTGTTTATTTATTTGTTTGATTTATATGCCGCCCTTCTCCGGAGACTCAGGGCGGCTTACAATGCATTAAGCAATAGCCTTCATACTTTTGTATATACCTGCTTAGTAGGGCTTTATTTTATACAAAGTCAGCTTATTGCCCCCACAAACCGGGTCCTCATTTTATCTACCTCGAAAGGATGGAAGGCTGAGTCAACCTTGAGCCTGGTGAGAATTGAAGTCGCAGTAATTGCAGGCAGCTGGCAGCTAAGTGATACTTTTAACAGCAGTTTAGGCTGCTGCGCCACCAAAGCTCTTCCTCCTAGAGATCATCTGCTCTTCCTTTCCACTTTTCCAATCATTAAAGAATTCTCAAGAAAACGAGGGCCAGCCCTGCATGGTAGGCCAGTTCATGAAATAGATAAGTGGAAGTTGTAGAGATTCTCTGTCATCCAGGTCACGTTTGTCCCTCGATGGCAACTGGACTTTCTTGTTTTTTTCTTTTGAAGATGTTTTGCTTCTCATCCAAGAAGTTTCTTCAGCTCTGACAGGACGGTAGGGGACTGGAAGGATTTATATTTCTTGCAGACAGCAAGGATGAACACCCTTTGAATGGTGTGGTAGTAGGAACGGATTTCCAGAGAAAAAATTGCAGACTATAGGAACCAGGAGCACTACTCAGGTGACCTTGAAGACACAGATAAACCTCCAAGCGCTTCAATGACGCTCTAAAAGGAGCCAGATGACCAGCTTCTGTCAGAGCTGAAAAAGCTTTTTGGATGAGAAGCAAAACATCTGCAAAAGAAGAAACAAGAAACTCCAGTTGCCTTCTGAAAAAGCACCTTTGGGACAGATAAGTGGAATCTGACTGGAACTCAACTTACTGTTCTCAGGTCAAATTCTTTTTTTCCCTCCTATTTCTTTATTTATATTTATTTTTATTATTTGTTGGAAATAATACATCACAGTATTCGGATACAATGATATTGATTAAAATTATTGATAATCTATTGTTTAGATTACTTAGAATATTAGAAATAAAGAAAAGAGAAGAAAGAAATACTTTATCAACTGCAATTTATAATTATAAACATAAAATTACATAATTTCATGAGAATGAGTATAATGTATTTGATATTTGGTATTCAATTTTTATTAATTTTACAAAAAAAACCCCAACTCACAGATAACTACATTTACATAAATCCAAGATACACACAGAGAAGAAACATAAAAAATAAAAAATACCAAGAAGATCTACTGCAAATTGAAGAGACATGTACTATACATATGAAATTTTAATGTATACATAAACTATACCAGATTTTTGCTATTGAGATAAGCCATAAAATCCATCAAAGTTTGATAAGATTGTGGTTCCTGTCTCTGGTGTCTCATTAATTTAACTTTATAACTTTTTCTAAAGCGGCAATTGAAGAGGCCTTATTAATCCTCAACTCAGTTGTTATCTGGAGTTTTCCAGTATTGCACAATTATTGATTTGACTGCCAAGATTTAATAAATAATAAGATTTTTTTTATTTTTAAGCTTATAATTTGGTCCTATAAGTAACAGTAGCAAGCCTAGCTCTGGAGTGCATTCAATTCTTTAGTAAGTTATGGTGCTTATCTCCCCAATATCAATTTTACACCAAAAGTGTATAAATTTATTGCATGACAATCACGAATGAAAAACTCTTTTTGTGAGAAAATGTGTGTGTGTGTGTGTATACACACACACACACATACATATACATATAAAAGAAGAGACAGATATCGCGATCTCCGGAACTTAAAATATATTATCCACTTAGCTTTCTTTAGCCTCTGCTAACATTGTCAGAGTGTAAAAACTACCATTAAAGAGATATTCGTCTTTATGCATCAATGATCAATTTGGCCATTGTGCGCGTGATAGGCCTGTCTCTTCTTTTATAGTTACACCTGAAACTCATATTTTTAGGATAGTTTGCAACATATACATATACACATACACATACATATGTACATGTGTACATGTGTACATGTGTGTGTGTGTGTGTGTGTGTACAGTTAATATCTTGGGTTTCTTCCCGTGTAATTGTAAACATATCCTTAAA
>WNWU01000017.1:18486438-18497075 GCA_012654045.1 Ptyas mucosa | reverse complement strand
ATGTCCTTAAAAGGACAGTAGCGACGTTTCGACAAAATCACAATTTTTGATTGTGATTTTGTCAAAACGTTGCTACTGTCCTTTTAAGGACATGTCTACAATTACACGGGAAGAAACCCGAAATATTAACTGTACACACATATATACCCATGAAAACGTACATACACATACACACAAACACACACACAAACACACACACACACACACACACACACACACATAGAATATATAATACCATTCTACCAAAGGAGCAATTAATAAGCATATTGATCTAGATCCAGCATATGAATACATAAGAAACCAGACCATTCAAATGACCAATCAACAAGAGAACCAATCAGCTGCTCAGAATTTAAATATAGTTCGAAAAGAACAACCAATCACATGACCTACTGACCACACAAGACATTTATAAGCTAAGGAGAAGAGGACAAGAAAATCCTGCTGATGATGTTACCTCGTCCGGTGATGAAACGTTCAGAAACTAAATTGTTTGGAGAGCAAACCACTGCCAAAATCATTGAGTACTATTCAGGCTATAAAATCTGGCCCTGATGGAATGTTAGGGGATATTTCTACTTTTGTGCAATACTTTGCACCAAGGTACCAGAATCCGGCAAACAGATTATAAACTCTACAGTAAATTAAAAGTGTTTATTGGTAAAATTATACATATGGATTTACCTGGCTTTATTTTAAATTGTAATATATCTGCCCCATCAGGAAATTATTAAATCTTTATTTAGTAAAATAAATCCTCATTAGTCTTACATGTTCTTTTGCTCAATTTAAAACCTGGGATTCTCTCAAAATACAATTTTTAAAACAAATATTAATTAAATTTAATTTTGCCACTGGCTTCTGCAAGATGATTGAACATATCTACAGACCAACTAAAGCTCACGTAAAATTTAGCAGTGATGATTTAGATCCTATTAGGATTATAAGAGGTACTAAGCAGGGTTGTGTCAGGTACAAAGAATCATTTGGTTTACTTACATCACCCTAGTTACGTTTAAATGCTCTGAAATGGTACTAAGTGCCATAAATCCCCAACGAAGGAAACATCTGGACTCTATCATGGAAATTGGTGTTCAGCTCTAACATAAAGAATCCACGTGTTCATTGGTAGTTTAATTTGATGTCAGCTGTTTTTCTTCATCAATGTCTGTTTGCATTAGAGATATTTCTGCATTTATTCTGGATTGCATAGCAGGCAGAAGTTGTTAACTTAAAAGGATAGGTATGGGCTATTGATCTTATTTAATTTATACCTTTTTAATAAAAAAGCTTATGCATATCAGTTACTCAAAGAGGAAAAATCACTATCATCTCCATGATCCATCAAAGCAATAATGGCTATAATGGCTATAATGGCTATAATGGCTATAAAGGCTATAATGACAAATATCTCATTGGTTTAAAATTACTTTTTTTCCAATAATTTTATTTACATTAATAAATATAAGGATTATATAAAATAAGTAAGAATAATATAAATGCCTAATAGAGAAATACATTTTTAAAAGAATATATATATAAACAACGAAAAAAGAGCAGAACTCTCCCAGAACAAAATAGATGATAGATAGATGATAGATAGATGGATGGATGGATGGATAGATAGATAGATAGATAGATAGATAGATAGATAGATAGATAAAAATAGAAGAACAAACTCCCCCTTCATATCAACAAGAACGATCAACATTCACATCTTATCACTTATCACCGACTTTTAATATATAATGTACACTGAAGATTGCATTTAATTTCATTGTATGAAGTGCAATGACAATAAAGTACTACTATTCTACTATAGAACCAAATACTTCTCCATTCCATTTTCTATAATAAAGGTAAAGGTAAATTTTCCCCTGTCCAGTCATGTCCGACTCTAGAGGGCAATTCTTATCTCCATTTTTTAGCCAAGGGAGCAGGGGTGAAATGCTCCCGGTTCAGACTGAATCGCCTGATCCGGTAGTGATGGTGGCAGATGGTTCGGAGAACCAGTAGCAAAAATTCCTGCCCCCCCCCATGCCCAGCTGAGCCGTGCAATCATCAGAGGCTTTTTTAAAAAACTTTTAAAAGCATTTTTTCTACAACTTCTTTGGCTGAAGAGGTTGTAGAAAAAAAATGCTTTTAAAAGCTTCTGACGTTGCCTGATCGTCAGAGGCTTTTAAAAGCAATTTTTCTGCAACCACTTCGGCCGAAAAAATGCTTTTAAAAGTAAAAAAAAAAAAAGTTGGCCATGCCCACCCAGTCACATTACCCCCACACCAAGCCATGCCCACAGAACCGGTAGTAACAAATTTTACATTTCACCTCTGCAAGGGTGTCAGCATTGTCTTAAAGACACTTCCATGATCATGTGGCCAGCATGACTATATGCCAATGCACATGGAATGCTTCCCATCAAAGTGGTACCTATTTATCTACTCACCTTTGAATGCTTTTGATCTACTAGGTGGGCAGGAGCTGGAGCAAGTGATGGGCGCTCACCCCATCAGTAAGTGCCTGAGTCTTGAACCATCCTTGTTAAAGAGCAAAAGTCAAATAATGGTTAACAGTAATAATATTTATATTTCAATTTACATTTAAACAAATTCCCTCTAGTCCGTCTCTTCAAGTCATAAAAATCTAATCCCAATTAATAATCAAACATTATTGAAAATAATCTTATACACTGATGCATTACACCTATTAAAACATCACTAAAAATAACTATCATTATCCAATCTCAGTCAAAAAGAAAACCATTAGACATCACCAGATCATTATTTTAACCATAATCAAATAAAGTAGTTTTGTATTTTTTCTTTTTTTGCCAGGGATCTTTAAGTCAGACAAATGAAGTTTGAACATCTGCTTTATCTTAATTTCTATTATCTCTTCTCTCAAAGTTCTTGTCATCTTTATTAAAGTAGTTCTGGTAAAGTAACTTCAATAAATCCTTTATAGTCCAATTTTTTAAAAAAGCCACATCACTCTTTTGGCATATGATTTGTATATCATTGGTTTTTTTAAATGTAATACTATTCCATTTACACAACCAGTACTTCCAAATCTTTCTTATTATTTTTAAATCCACCTTAAAGTCCATTTCAATTTTATTCAATGGGGCGTTTTCCTCTTCAATAATAGCTTTCTATCCCATTATACAATTGAATAGAATGGGGACTTCTTGGACCCTACCATCAAACCAGTGGTAGGTTCCTCCTGGTTCGGCCCGGTTCTCCCGAGCCGGTAGCAGTGACAATATGACATCACCGAACTGGTTCTGCCCCCTCGCCCCCCTGCCCCCCCACCTCCTGCGTTATTCTTACCTTTTATTTGGCCCCACCCGCAATCTATTGCTGCCTCCTGAGTCCCAGCTGATGGCTAGAGGGAAAAAAACTGTTTAAACTCTTGCCACCCTACAGCTGATCAGTATTAAAAGAAAACAAATGAGTAGACCGGTGCCTGAAAAAAATACATGAGTAGATCAGTGCCTGCAAAAAATAAATGAGTAGATCGGTACAGCTCTGCAAGCAGTTAAAAGCCTGGTAGACCAGTACCTCTGCTAAATCCTAAAGAATTGTCACATGACCATCAAGCCATGCCCACAAAATAAGCCACGCCCACAGAACCAGTAGTAAAAAAAATTAGAACCCACCCCTGCATCAAACATTTCCTTTAAAGTAGCCATCTGCTGCCCTCTAGTATACAGACTTCAAAGTTTTGTTATCAGTTTGCAATATAAGCAAAGAGGTTATTTTCCATCCAAGAGGACCCTTTTAATTAACTTCAAAGTCTTTCTTTAATTCATATTCATCTGAACCCTTGGTACATTTTTTGAAAAAAAGAAAACCCTTTCTAAAATCAACATAATATCAAGCGTTTCGCTGTATACCATAAAAAAGAAAACGTTTACAAAATTGTAGCCATATTAAGTTTCTTCCTTTCAAAGATGGATTGAAGAGACACTCACCCGGTAAAAACCAAACTTGCCATTCTGGAGGTTTTTCAATCTTAATAAACAGCACACAAAAAAGCCCCCAAATTATTAAGAAGATGAGTTGAATTTTAAGTCTCCAAAGAAAGGCTACTGTACATTCATGACTCTGAGCACAATGAAATGTTCATTTCTGCAGTTTACCCTCCCAAAACAGCCGTCTGGAATACATATGGGTAATTGCATGTTCTCTCATCCCAAAGGTGCTTTTTCTTTCAAGAGGCAACTGGACTTTCTGATTTTTCTTTGAAGACATTTCACTTCTCATCCAAGAAGCTTTTTCAGCTCTGACTGGATGATGGGGAATGGAAGGATTTTTACCCCTTGCAGATAGCTGGTCATTTGCATCCTTTTAAAGAGTCTTTGTGGCCACCTGGAGGTTTATCTAGGTCCTCAGGGTCACCTGAGTAGTGCAAAGGGGTGTGGAGCCTTCTTGGAACTTCTGAAAAGACTGTGCTGTAGATTGGATAAGTGGTTGTTTTGTTTCATAAACACAGGGCACAAAATAGGAGAACAAACCCATCAGGACAAGATTCAGCAGTCTATCTGCAGTTAAAAGGCAAAGGCCACTCTTTGGAAGACAGCAAAGTCCACATTTTGGACAGAGAGGACTCCTGGCTTGAAAGAGGGGTCAAAGAGGGCATGTATGTCAAAATTGAACAGCCTTCTCTCTCCACAGAGGGGGAGGGATACAACATCATCTATCTCCAGTCTACAACATAGTCCTTTCCACAGTTCCAAGAAGGCTCCAAACCCATTTGCACCACTCAGGTGACCTTGATGACATAGATAAACTTCCGGGTGGCCTCAACGACTCTCTAAAGGGATGCAAATGACCAACTGTCTGCAAGGAGTGTAAATCCTTCCATTCCCCACCATCCAGTCAGAGCTGAAGAAGTTTCTTTGGTGAGAAGCGAAATGTCTTCAAAGAAAAACCAGAAAGTCCAGTTGCCTCTTGAAAAAAAGCATCTTTGGGACAACTATGACCTGGATGACTGAGAATCTCCATAGAATTCATGATCTCGCCTTCATCCAGAGAGAATTTTTAGCAGTATAGATCCTGCCTTTTAGCCATGTCCCACTGTCCATGGAATGTCAATTCATCCTTCCCGACCTGAAGTGACTCCATTTGCTTAAAAGTACTGAAAAGATTTTGTGTAAAGTAGGTCTTTCCTCTCCCCCAAGAATGCAAGCAATCGTCTCAGAAGAGCTGGATGGAGCTAAGCAACAAGATTATTTTACTTCCATTGGCATGAATTGTGAAATAATAAAAGCAGTTGAAAACCTCCTGGATATACAGTGTCATATTGCTTTAACATTTGCAAGACCTAATCACCTGGCCATTTTTGGACATGTGGAAATGCATGAAGTATGTTCTGTTTTAGCCTATTAAAGGTTTAAGCAAAAAATAGGAACCAAAATATAAGCATTCGGAATACTGGAATAGTATTCCCATATGTTTTCCTTTTGTAGAACTTGGGCAATAAGGCTCTGTATGGTGTCTCATTTACAGACAGATCACCTGCAGTGTTGGATACCATAAATCTCACATAGAGCAGAAAAGGGGTAAAGAAATAAAGAATTTGTTATCTAGTGTATGGACAGAGATTTGAGAAAGCTAGCAATTCATTTGCTGCATTCAGAAAAAAAGAACAAAGAAGTTAGGTACTTTTGCTCTCTTTCAGAAATCAATGCCACTTAAATTTGCAATTAAACACCTGAAACTCATTGATTCCAGTTGGAATTCAGCATGCCTATCTGTTGGATTGTAGAAATCAAAATAAAGCATTTGGTTGCTAGCAACAAACAGCCAAAGTTATAGAGAGAAAGTTTTAATAGCTATGCAACTTTATAAATGAGCCCACCAATGAACTAAATAGTTCATGAGCTAAGGCCATTTATTAATTAATGACTTTTATTTATTAACTAATGTACTTTATTCATTGCATTTCTAAATCTCCACAACCAAATGATTCTAGGTAGTGTACAAAGGTACTAACAGTGTACAAATGTACGAACAACATATATAAACATAATGTACCCACATTTTAATATTGCAGATACAAAACTTAAAAGCAATAATTAGAGCAATATACTTTCATTGTGTTCCTCCAATAAATTAAATTTAAAAAGACTTCCAGGAGTGCATCATTTCAACTTTCTTCTGGAAAGACCATAATGCTGGGACTAATCTAGCTTCTCTGGTAAAGCTATTCCACAATATGAGGGGTGTAAATTCTTCTTGGTCTCACCATATTAACTTTACAATAATGAGAAATTAGAAGTAATTGAGTTCTTGTTCAATTGTAAGTTCTAGGTGAAATAGGTGGTCCTGAAAGCATCATCTCTTCCGTACATATGTGAGCATTACATGAACAAAGGGATGGAGTCTCAATCTTATGGCCGTGACCAACATCTTCATCTTTTTTGACACCCCCACTAGATGCTCTGCCTTGGGGCCAAGTCATATAGACTATTATAAGCTAAAACCAGCACTTTAAACTAAATCTGGAGGTGTCCTGACAACTGATGTAGGCTCACAGTACAGATGTTATGAGTTCATACCATCAAACCTATGGACTGCTTCATTTTCTACTAACTGCAGTTCTGCTGGTTCATTGCAATAGTCTACATAATGATAGCAACATGAGATAATGTAATCAGGTCTTCCCACTCCAGGTTGAGTTGACAATTGTGTAACAGCCCAAACTGGTCAAAGACACCCCTGGCCACATACTTCACCTGCCAATCTATCAGGAGTTGGAGTCCAGGAGGATCCCCATATATTTTCTCAGTGTTGCCCATTTGAAAGATATCACTGGAGCTGATAGAGAACTTTGTTGATTAAACAGTAGCTGTTATGACCCAGGGCAGGCAGAGGTGGTATTCAGCAGACTCTGACCAGTTCTGGAGAATCAGTAGCGGAAATTTTGAGTAGTTTGGAGAACCGGTAAATACCACTTCTGACTGGCCCATCCCCCATCTATTCTCTGCCTCCTGAGTTCCAGTTGATTGGGAGGAAATGGGGATTTTGCAGTAACCTTCCCCTGGAGTGGGGTGGGAATGGAGATTTTACAGTATCCTTCCCCTGCCATGCCCACCAAGCCACGCCCACCAAGCCACACGCACAGAACCGGTAGTAAAAAAATTTGAAACCCACCACTGAGGGCAGGGCATGTAAGCATCACTGGAGAAGCAAAGGATGGAATCCCCTTTTATTGAACCAACCTTCCCCCAAATCCCTACAGCTCCCTACAGTTCACTGTAAGCCGAAGAGCAAGGCTCTAACATGTACACACACCTCCAGCAGTTCCTTGAAGTGAGAAGTGAGAGAGCAGCGCAGTTCTGAGAACAAAAACAGTTGTGGACCCTTGGTCACCTGTGTCTTCGTCACACAGAGAGTTTGCCGGGGCCATGGCACAAACCGGAGCTGAGCTGAGTTGCTGCAACCCACACACAGCAAGGCAAGATGAACAAGGCAAGGCAGAGTGAGGCAAAACAAGACAGCGAGTCCTCGGTAACAGCAAGGCTTCTTCAATCATGGCAAGTGTTGCTGGCAAGTACCACACTTGTTCCCAACAAAAGCCACTTCCTCCAGCATCTCCTTAAATCCTATTCTCCTGGTGAGCCCTGTGAAGAGGGGTGGGGTGTCCTCCTCGTGAGTAATCGGGTTGCCCTGTACTGACTCCGCCTCCTCTCCATTCTCCGTGCTTGGGGATCATGCAGGGAAGGCAGTGCTCATTTCTGGAGCTCCGATGCTCCTCTGGGTTGCTGCCTACCCTTTCCATCTCCTCCCTCCTTACTCAGTCATCCTATGCTCTCTTTTCCTCTCTGGTGACCCTTTCGAGGCATGGGGGATCTGGGACTGCCTTGTCCTGCTCCTCCGGTTGTTCCTACTGGGCCAGAGAGGCTGCGCCCTCTTCCTCTGTTGGCCCTGGCTCCTTCTCCTCCTTCTTGGAAGCGGGCTCCGACGGGCCCATGACACTAGCTCCCAAGCTTCATTTTCAGCTTGTTTATTCTCATCTAGTCCCCACTAGTCATCATTTACTGGGCAAGACTTCAGTCACATCACTGGAACAGCCCCAAGTTGTAATCTATTGTCAGATGTTTTAGTTCAAATTATGCCCTCCGAATTTACTTTGAAAAATTAGGTAGAATTTAATGGCAATCTTAAACAAAAGGGTTTAAATTGTATGGAATGTGTGATTAGCAATCTTAATTAGGAAAATAACTAAGAGAAGTTGAAACAGCTTTGTGGTTGAACAATGCTTTGCATATTGATAGCATCAAAGGACCAGAAAACAAGTGAGTAGAAAAATCTTCATTTTGAAGCTTTATGGCAGAAAGTGGCAACAAATTGGGAAAGCAAAGAAATTAGTATCACACCAAAAGAATGAGACAGGAGTTCCCAAAACAGGGACCAGACCTTGAGGACACTGTTATATGAACAAAGAAATGCAGTTGCAAAACAAAAAAAAAAACAAAACACAAGTTTGACACAGATATATAATATGTAATCTCCAGGACCTGAGCTCAATTCAAGGATTTTTTTTTTAAAAAAATGCTGAATTATATAAGTGGAATTATATAAAAATGTTTTGTTATATTTATCTTAAGATATGAGTTTTTGCACAATTGGTAGTTGATTGAGTCAGATATTCTTTCTCTTCCTTTTACTTCTTGGACAGAACGGATCTCTTTACGTGTAATCATGTAGATCCTTTTCTCCTTCGTTTACACATACTGACGTGAGGCTTATTGTCATAGTACCATAATCATTGCATGCTTCATGAACTTACAGATATTCAGTGGGTCTTCTTTGTTCTTATGTTTCATGTGTAGTAGGAGGCATGGGAATGGATTAGCATACACTTAATATACTCTTAATACAGATTATAATAATACACGGTGGATCAGTGGCTAAGACACTGAGCTTGTTGATCAAAAGGTTCAGCGGTTCGCATCCCTAGTGCCATGTAATGTGGTGAGCTCCCGTTACTTGTCCCAGCTTCTGCCAACCTAGCAGTTTGAAAGCATGTAAAAAATGCAAGTAGAAAAATAGGGACCACCTTTGATGGGAAGGTAATAGCTTTCCATGCGCCTTTGGCATTGAGTCATGCTGGCCACATGACCACAGAGATGTCTTTGGACAGCACTGGCTCTTCAACTTTGAAACGGAGATGAGCACCACCCCCTAGAGTTGAGAATGACTAGCACATATGTGCGAGGGGAACCTTTACCTAATACAGAACCTTACTTAATGAATCATTCCTTCACCAACCTGCTCAAAGTTATGATAAGAACCAGTGCTACCTACAACTGGTCCTCCTACTTATAGTTGTTGCAGCATCCTGATGGTCACATGATTGTCATTTGCAACCTTCTATGCCAGCTTTATTTAATTTATCTATACATTACATTTATACTCTGCCCATCTTGTGATTCCTACAAATGAAGTAGATGGTGAAGCAAATGAACGACCTCATGATGTCCTTACTTAATGACCTGTGATGCTTTGCTTAGCTATGGCAATCAGAAGTGCTGGACTGACCATCAGTAAGCGGTGCAGTCATGTGATGTTGCGTTTTGTGATCACGATACTTAACGATGGAAATTCCATCCCCCGTTATCATTAGATAAGGTCTATTTGTATCTGTAATGAAAGGAACTATAGAATAGCTGGCATGGCAGCATCATACATGGGAAAGAAAGGAGAAGGGAAAGTCTCAGAAAACTTGTGAGGATTTTTCCAACTCATACATACCAGCAGCATCCTTTCGCCCCAAAAATAAGACCCAACCAGAAAATAAGTCCTAGTGTGATTTTTCAGGATGATCGCAATATAAGCCCTACCCGCAAAATAAACCCCAGTTAAGATTGTCAGCCAGATGGGTGCATTTAGTACTGTATTTACCCCAAAACAAGACCTAACCCCATAGAAAATAAGCCCTAATGCATCTTTTGGAGCAAAAATTAATATAAGACCTGGTCTTATTTTCAGGGAAACATGGTAGTACGTGCATCTTCTACTATAAGGATGTCAACTGTGTTGCTTTCCAGCCTTTCAGCTTCTTTTTGAATTCTTTCTCTGGCAAGATTCAAAAATAAGTAAGATGACCATCCAGAAAGAAAGCAGACAGGTTAATTTCACACCTAAGCCTCTGATCAAAAATAAAATAAAATAAAATTGTATTGTAATGCTTGTTTGGGATAAGTATGGTAGGGGGAAAAAAAACCCCGTCTTTCAAGTTTCACATATTAAATTTTCCTGGGTTTAACTCAGAAGGTTTTGCTGGTATGGAATAAATATGTATATTGTTCTTTTTGATAACACTTGGTAGAAAATTCAAAGCCAGAAAGGTCAGGTTTTATATTGCAATAATAACGTTGTAGAATTTTAAAGTTGTGGAAAATCACTACCTGGTCCACAGAAATGTTTTTATAAGATAACTGAAGTTTAGAAGAAATATTTCAGATATCACATTCCTGACTTTTATTTCTGAGTCAAGAAACAATATTTAAACAGATATTTACAAAGAACAGGAAAAAATAACAAACATCATGTTAATAAATTAAAAAAATCCTTATTAGAAGGATCCTTCCTTCCTTCCTTCCTTCCTTCCTTCCTTCCTTCCTTCCTTCC
>WNWU01000017.1:18426176-18486428 GCA_012654045.1 Ptyas mucosa | reverse complement strand
TCCTTCCTTCCTTCCTTCCTTCCTTCCTTCCTTCCTTCCTTCCTTCCTTCCTTCCTTCTTTTGTTCTGTGGCCAAAGTTGATCTTGGAAAGCCTCCTTCATTTTCTTTTATCAGTTACCATATACCATTTTGATCCTGTATATTTAGATTTTCAAGAAGCTGCAAAAATTAGACTATTTCTGAAGACCTCTTTGAAACCAATGCTGAGACAGAAACAGGTTTATTCAAATTCTATTCAAACCAAAGTGCTTAAAGAATAGTATTTTTTTAATGGATCCATGATGAATTAATTCTTCTTTATATGGTCTTTTTCTTCTTTTGTTCAATCACGTTCACTTCTCAGAGACTTAACTGGACAAGTCCATGCAGGCTTTTTGGCAAGGTTTTTCAGGAGTAGTTTGCCATTGTCTCTTTCCTAGAGCTGAGAGAAAGTGACTGGCCCAAGGTCACCCAGCTGATTTTGTATCTAAGGCAGGTTTAGAACTCAGAATCTCCTCGTTTCTCTCCCAATGCCTTAAACCACTCCCCAAACTTGTCCTCCCTTTATATTGTACTTCTCTTGAATTCCTGTGAGAAGACTATCTAAAATTGTTTCTGGAGCAGAAACGGTTTGTGGGAACATTTAGTTTTGTTAGTTGCACCGGAAGTTCCTGCTGGTATATTCAACCAATGTTGAAAATGACTTTTGTGGAAGTTTGGTCTGTCTTGATCGGATGTTTTGTATATGTGTGTTTATTCATCACGGCAAACAAACTGACATATCTGTAATGATATCCTGCATTAAACAAATTTCCAATACAATCATGCGTAAAGTCTGATTTTTCAGCAAATTCACCCAAGGTTATAAATAATTCACATAAAACAATAAATAGAGGCTGCCTTAAAATTGATTTCGGTATATTGAACATTAGTCTGTTTCCAGTCAATATCATTTTTCATTTGTTTCAGTTATCAATCTCTATCCAATTTTCACAGTAACCAATGAATAAAAAAGTACACAAAATTAGCATTTATTTTCATATGTAAATTTTCCGAGTATTTTAATATGTGGTTTTTATTTGCAGTTTCCACAAATGAATGCATTTATGCATGCAACTTCAAAAAGCCACATTACAATGAGCAAACAAATATAGTCTACATAATGAACACACTGAAGGATAACTCTGTTGCAAATTGGCCTAAAAAATACAGGCGGCATGACTTAAAAATGTGAACAAACAAAACTGCCACCATCTTTACTTTGCAATAATAAAGAAAAGGGAATTCAATAAAAAGAAATACATTTTGTCAGCATTCCTAGAATTGTTTGTGATTAGAGATCTATGAGGTAACATGAAAATTGTTCCCATTCCTCCCCTTTGACTTTTCTTACATGCATGCCTATATGAGAGGGTGATAAGGGAAGGAAATTCAACTGTGAATCATAGATTTCTTTACATTAAAAATAAAACTGATGAAACTAATGAGTATGTTTGCTTGAAAATCGGAGGTGGGGTTTATTTAGCATATGGCATAACCAACATGGACTTACAATATATATTACTCTTTCATCTAAATTAAAACACAGTAAAATAAGAATGTTAAAAGGATCTGTATTTAGATACCAGTGTCTAGGCCATCTAACCATTGAAACCCAGCATTATTTATCAGAAAAAAAAAAATCAGAAACTGGACTGGTATACTGGATGCCCTCAACTTACAGCTGGTCATCGTGTGATCTACAGTTTGGCGTGGGACCTCACAGTCACACGGAGGGGAGGATGCTTTGCCCCATTTATACAGTGAATCCCAGCAGACACTGTGTGAGGTGTGGATCCTCTTCAGGACTGTCCATTGCTTGTGAGGTAGTTCAGAACCTTTTGCGTAGGATCATCGATATATCTTCCTGTACCCACCATTTTGCTTTCCAATGGGAATCGACATTAAAGTTATTAAGCAGATGTTGTGCAAACGCCAGTGGGGACTTGCTAGATTTGAGCCTTTCAATTAACAAGTGGGAGAGATCAACGTGCAACAGTAAGAGAGAGTTGTTTATAATTTTTCTGTATTCTCTCACCAGTGCATCTTGCCTTCATAGAGATGGCATATATGGCTCAGAACAAGAAGCCAGAAAATAGAAGTGGGTTTAATACATCCACTTAGATGTGGGAAAACTATATAAATGAACTGAAGAAACCAAATGCTTTAGGCCAAGTACAATATTCATAAATAAAGATTTAGATCCAGATCATCACAGGTAGACTAGACAGATGTGGGTATCACATACTGTAACAACCTGTTTGCCCAGCACCAGAAATGTGAGTGCACGCCATCCGGTCATGCGTGCGGTGTCAAAAAACATGGCAATTCACTCGTGTATGTCTTCCATACATGTGTGCAGCATAAAAAACAGCAATATAGGATGGGATTGTGCCCAGGCAGGTGGGCAGGCCCACCCGCAGGTCGCAAGTACCAACTACTGGTTCGCCTGAACTGGTCCGAACTGGCAGCAGCCCACCACTGAAAGTAGATTAATATTAAGGGAATTGGGTTTAGGGCCAGATGAACAGTGGTGGGCTGCTGCCTTGTCGCAAGGGTTTGGGCGAACCCTTAGTTCTGATCGCTGGCTGAGCCCGCCCATCCACTCCTGTGCTATGCTTTCCTTTTATAACTGACTTTCTGCCTTGTTGGCTAGCCCAGCTGTGATCCGCACCACCCTTGCTGTACTCACCAGAGCTGCCTAAGTTGATTAGGAGCATGTTTGAAGCTCCGTTTCTCTCCCAAAGGGCGCATGTGAGCGAAGTGCGCGCACATGCACGCTCACAACCAGCGAACCCTTTGTTAAAGTAAGTGCAGCCCACCTCTGCAGATGAGCGTTGAGCCATCTCACTGATTTCACATATTCTAAACATTATGAGGTGTGCATTCAGTCTAAAAGACAACAATGAGTAATTATTTCTTAAGGTAACCTTCCCTATCCAGGTGCTTTTCCCATTTGAGTCAGCTTGCATTATCAATGCTGAGGTTAGGAAAGACAATCTTAACAGATCGGCCTTTTTAGGAAGATACCACAAATTCATTATTCATATAAATTGTTTTCTCTTTTATAGACTTTCCAATACCGCTTTAAATATTTGGCTATCAAGAAATAAAATCTTAGGCAATAAAGTATCTTATAGCTAATTTACTAACCTGCCAGCTATATTTTTGTAAAATTTGGGGAATAGGAATGATTTTTTAAAGTAACTAAATGAAAATAAAAGAAAATCTGTTAAAATATGAGTAGCTAGAATGTTATGTTGTTCCTATTGTATAAATTTAAATTTGGCCTTTTGTGTGTGTGTGTACTAGAAAGCTTTTTAAAAGTGTTTTCATAACAGCAACTGCATTTCTCCATTTTTTTTTTACAGCATTATCATCTACCCTAAGTAAATGAATTTTCCCATTCTTTTGGCCACTTCCTCAAAAACAGTAAAATGTTATATTTTGCCTTACTGATCAGTAAGAATTGGTCAATCCTGTTTTATAGTTTGACAAAAAGTTTGTGCTGTGAATTACAGTGGTTGGATTTGAAGAGTTATCTTTTTTTCAAGCAATAGACATTAGACATTATTACCAGATTGTGAAAACTTTATAAATGTGAATAATTTTATAAACTATATTAAAAACACATGGTTTCTATTATAAAATGTGTTCTGTTCTGTTCACCCCAATGTATGTGGTGTTTAAATATGAATTGAACCCTTCCCCCCCCCCGCCCCGTTATATGCTGTAAATTATTAGCCTAGCTATTCCTTGGGTGGGTATGATTGATAGTGCAATCTGTAGCTTATTGATATCAGGAAATCACCCATCTCACAGGAAAGGATTAGTCTGAAGGTATAAGTTTTCCTGCTTCAATCCTTCATTGACAGAGTAGACTTCCTGATTGAGGATACTGGTAATTCCAAAACTGTACAAGAAAATATCTGTAGCTTAGAGCAGAACTGTGGAGTCCTTGATGCTCTCTGAGCTTGGTTGTTTATTTGAGATACTTCATTTACCAATACATGAATAGGAACACAGAAATTCGTAAACAAAAAGAAGATGTAAACCTGAAGATGTTGCCATACTGTTTCCCACTGAATATATATAAAGCAATTAGAGAAGTTAAGTAACTGGAGATTAACTAATTTTTTGTGGGGAGAAATTTGGGGGGTATGGGATGAAACATATCTGCTCTGTGACAATATTATTCCTTGGTTTGTTTATGATAAGGAACATGATTTTCAAAGTCAGGACTAATTACTAGGCAAAAATATCTCTTTAATTTGATTTACACTACACTAACTAAACACTCGTAATAGCTTATACCTTGTATACTTCACACCATTTTCCTTTTGCCATTAAAAAAAATACAATGACAACTTTTGCAGGGGCTTTAGAAACTTCACGCAATTCTTTAGGAGCTAAATAGATTTTTATGTTGTATTTATCCATTTCTATTGTAGGCACAGAATCTCTTGCTGATTCCACTATTACTTTTAACTCTTCCTTTGCTTGACCTTCAAACCAGATTGAAATGCAGCCACCTGATCCATGAATAAAGTTCACAGAAAGAAACTTTACTGTATGCAGGTAAAATTTCATTCTGGAGAAAAAAATCAAGCATGAATACTTTTTTAAAAAAAAACATCCTTCTGATAGTTGAAGAGATTCCATTCTGTCCATTTTCTATATCATCCAAGACCCAATGAATATTATTCAAATGTGTGTTTGTAAGCTGCAAAGAGCTAAACATAGCTGTCTTTGGGGTAAAAGTTACAAAGAACAGCATCATTTGTATTTTAATGTGGCTCTTTACACAAGCTTCTCCTTTTGTGGAATACCTGAACCCAGATTCAATGTTCCTCTTGAGGAAGAAAATACATTAAAAGGAAAATAAATCTCCATCAAAATCAGGAAAGGGATAAAAGTTGAGAGTCTTATTTTGAAACTCCAATGATAGAAAGTTTTATGATCATTTTCAAGCAGGAAAGAAGAAGCTTTTTCCATCCACATAATAATAATTATAAAAAACAAAAGTTAAATAAATTGCTTCTGAGATACTATAAAAAAATCAATAATCCATTTCATCCAAACCAGGTAATGCAAGCTAAAATGTCTGCTTTCACAATGACAAGTTATTTCACAATCATGTTGATAATCAAAAATGTTTTCAAGTCACCAACAAAAATGTTATTTGCAATATGACGAGTCTGTAAGGACAGAACACAATCTGTTTAGATACTAGAAAGTGTGAATAGCAAAAACAGTAGTTTTATGAGAAATAGATATATATCCCTATGCAGGTTGTGAAATGTTACGATCTACTGAGAGGCCTGTTCTCTCACCCTATCATGTCAGCAGCATATTATGTGAAAATGTGAAATGATCTTGTTAGCTCTGGATTCCCTAATAGTGGTCTGGACTTTGAGAGAAGTCAGTCAATTTCAAGATGGGTTTTATTTTCAAGATCTGGTTCTTCAGGCAAGCCAGATTTTCCCAAAGTCATGTGTATCCATATTCCAAGACTTGATGGGACTATACATTATTGTTGTTGTCTATTTATAGTCCTAGGGGTGTGATGGCTCAACGGTTAAAGATAATGAACTGACAGCTCAGATTCGAGACCCGAGCTCCACAGAATGGAGTGAGCTCCTGTTACTTGCCCCAGAACTTACCTATCTTGCAGTTTGAAAGCATGCAAATGTGAGTAGATTAATAGATACCACTTTGATGGGAAAGTAACAGCTTTTCATGCGCTTTCATGCTGGCCACATAACCACCGAAATTGTCTTTGGACAAAACTGGCTTCCTCAGCTAAGAAATGGTATGAGGACCGTGGCCTAGAGTCTGGCATGACTGACAGGGAAACATTTACCATTACCTTTACTCACAGTACTATTATTTATTGATTCAATTTCTATAGCTGCCCATCTCAGTCAATGACTCTGGGTAGCTTTACTTATTAGTTTAAGTAGTATTTATTAAATTGTTTATTTGGGAGTCAATGAACAATTTGAAACCTTTATGATATTTGGAAACCTTCAATGTAAGCTTTTGGATCCCAGAGACAGAAGCATATCTTGTATATATTCTGTATATTCTTGATTTACATCAATTGTATTCATCTGACTTTTGTAGTATGAGTTTATATTCTGCATTCCTGTATTTTTTTAAAAATGATTTTATCCTACCTTTAGCTCTTGGATGTGAAGCTTAACATACATAGTCAAATAAACTGAAGCATGAATAAGTTAAACCTGTTTTCAAAAGGCACACTTCCATTGACAGGGTCATGGGGTTGGAACCAGCACAGAACATATATGTAACAAATCCAGCAGAAGTTGAAATCCCTGTCCCTAGTTTTCCAGCATATGATTTTTTAAAAATGTTTTCGAAAAACTGTTGAAACTTTAGCATATAGTAGAAGGAGACTGAAATTGAGGGATATTAGAAAAATGGGTGAAGCAAGAAGAGTTCCATCTCTTCCATTATATGCATGTTAATTTGGACCCAGCCCCAATGAAAATTTTTGCATTAAAGAGGAAAGAGAAATCATATATACATTTGTAATATATTATGTAGTTAGAAGACTATAGCTTATCTATCCTACATGGTGGCTGTTATAGCTCTTATATGTTGTTCATAACTTCTGGGGGGGGGGGTTCATTTATTCTTGGGCTGTAGGGTCTTTTGAACAAAACAAACAGTTTAGAATACATCCTTTCCAATAGTCAACACTTAGATAAGCAGAGATCAACAGCAGACAAACAATTAGGCAGAAAACAATGCTCCAATCAAAGAACCACCAAGGAGGAAACCACAATCCACCCAAACTGGCAGGACAAGCTATTATGGAGAGCAACTTCCATATTCACTAGCATTGATGAGATTACCTGCTCTGCAAGTGAACAAACAAACCTAAGTTGCAGATAGAATTAGATAGATATAGGTAGAATTCCAGTATAAATACAGACAGATAGCAAGCTACAGATAGAATTCCAACTTTGTTGGAGTGCACATCATGGGAAACAGAAGGTGGAAGAATGATTGCACTTCTTCATCTTCTGTTTCCTATCAGATAACTGGTTTAATTTGTTCTCACCACATCTGATTTTTGTCATGCAACATCTCCTGTATTTCCCGTTCACTCTACGGTTCAAGCACCCTGGGAATTCTGATATGATTAAATCAGCCATAGAAACACCAGCAGGCTAGTAAAGAAATAATAACAAAGGAATCTAGGAAAAGGATCTTTTCACAATTACATTTCCCCCCTCAAAATAATTCTACTATTCTATATTTCCATAAAGGGTCCTACAAAAATGCATAGGAAAATAGAAGAATATTTGACCAATGACTGACCTGCAAAACTTTCAGAATAGCTTGTTCTAAATCATTTTGATCTGGTGTTCCATTTCAGACAACAACACAGATTTTAAGGATTATCTTCTCTTCTGTATTGCTCCCCAAGGGCCGTATAATGAAATGACAGTCAAACATAGAATTAAAGGCTTATCTTGGAATGATCCTTTACAATGAGGTAGTCTAGTTTTATCTCCCTTTTATGAAGTGGGAGCTAATGCGGAGAAACATTAAGAAACTGTCTAAATCTACAAAGGAAGGAGGAGAGAGAAAGGAGTTGAATATAAATGGTTTTGCCATTACGCTCTTCCCAATTCTCTGAGCAGTAAAAAAATATATATATGTGGGGGTAGAACTGCAAGATTTACAGCACAATCTATACATATTTACTCAGTCATAAATCCCAGGGGGTTAAAAGAGGGCTGTGCTTTGGTAAGTGTGGATAGTAAAAGTCTGTTTTGCAGAATAGACTGCTATTTAAAGTGTCTATGTGATACAGTATTTGCTGGTATTGTTAAATACTGTACCATATTCAACAGAAATCAAGGTGACCTTGAATTTAAGGTCTCTCCATCAGAGGAAAAGTAGAATTACATATATTATTATATACAGAATTATATACATACATACACACACACACACACAGAGAGAGAGAGAGAGAGAGAGAGAGAGAGAGAGAGTCCTGAATAATGCCTAGTTTCTTAACCTGTCCTATTTAAGGTTGCCAATTCAAGCTGAAACCAGTCCTGGAGATTTTCCCCTCTGTCAGTCAAAGCTATACACAGTACGATCAATGTATATATCAAGGCAGCTCAGAAGAAATAGACTGTTAATTGAATGGATAACTACCAATCAAAATCAATTGACTATAAAATAATGCATCCCATTTATTAAATTAATTGACTCTCCATCTGGACTTAGCTACCATTTCTTCTCACATCAAATCTTTCCCAATCTCGTTGCAGCAAAAACAGCCAAAAAGAGCCAGGAGGGGGGCGGAGGAGGATGGAAATGAAGTAAGTCCGAGGGGATCTGCGTTGGGGAAGGAAAAGAAGAGAAAGGGAGGAAAGGAAGCCCTGGGGATGAGTTAAAGGTAGGTGGCAATTGGATAGCCAAAGAGAGATAAGCCTGTGTTCAGTCATTTTACCAGATTTGGTGCTTTTAGGATTTAATTCAGCAGGCAAGCAGCTGTTCCCAAAAGTTGGCTAATCTTCAAAGACATCCATTCTTTTCAGCTATGATCTGCAGCTATTTATATCTGCCACTCATTTGTTTATTTTCAACATTCTAATATTTCCAGTAAATGTTGGAGAATATTTCACCCCCAGTGCATGCACCATTATTTGGGGGAAAATATCTTCCTATGTGGTAATTTTAGTATGCAAGTAAACAATATTCAACCATTCTTATAATTCCACTCTGCTCTCTTGCTGCACTCCCAATTCCAGTTTATATCATCTAGATCAGGGGTCCCCAACCTCTAGGCTGTGGACCAGCACTGGGCCATGGCCAGCCAGGAACCGGACCATGCAAGCGAGCAAAGCCCCCTCCATGCATGCGTGGGATCCAGGCGGTGCATGAAACCACACACCCCCAGTCCGCTAAAAAACTGTCTCCCCAAAACTGGTCCCTGAGGCCCCAAAGGTTGGGGCCTGCTGTTTTAGATACTCTTAGCTGTTCTTTCCCATTTCTTTCAAGTAACACCCACCCAAAAATGTATACAGTGAAATGATTGAAGGCAAACATTCATTAGAAAGGGGAAAGAGGAATGATATAGGGAAGAATTTCAGCTGAAACCAGAAACTGATGTAGTGGGATATGCGTTTAGTGATTTCTTCTCTAACATTGTGGTTATAGCTGTTGCAAGAGATAATGGCCTCCCCCTCCCCCAATTTTAATGATAGAACAAAATACCTAGAATTATCATATCCGAGATGCACAAATCTAGACAACTGCTAGATGATAGCACTAGATACTGAGAACTCTAATTTTCTGTTGCCATCTTGTGGTGATTTTTGCAGCCAGATATGGTAGCCCATAGGTTTTTCCAGCCATGCATGTTAGCTCCATTAGTATTATTTTGGAATTACTATTTTCTGTCCAGATACCTCCAACTCTATGGAATGTACTCTGTACTCTGATTCTTGAGTGTGGCCTGATTTGTGTCGATTCTTTCTGACACTGATTGCAGATTGATTGTTGTATGCTCTGAAACTAATATCACAGCAGCCACAAACTGTTGCCTGTTCATGAATGCATCTTCTACTAGATTACATATACATAGATTATAGATTGTATAACATACTAGAATTATTTATGAGTTTGGGATACATGAACATCAATGCTTTTTCTCTGAAATGGGTAGGGTTTGGGGAAAGTTCCAAAGAAAGGTAAACCGATACTTCAAGAAATATAAGCTCTAATCTCTCTCAAAAATTGTGAGAAATATGGCAAGTGCCATCTATTCCTTCCCATTTCTGAAAGTGAGAAAATATATAAGGCCTGCAAGATTGAGTTCTCAACTGTAATCTGGCAGTAATCCATGGAAAGGACTAATGATTGACTGGGATACTTGTCCGCATTCTCATCTTAATTTAAAAATCTGTGGATTGTCTGAGTCAATTTGAATTGTTGGTCCAATTCGAATTGATTTTTAAAAAAAACATATAAAAAGAGGAGCTTTTTAACATGCACAACATACCTCCCAAACTGTTGGATTAATTGAATTAATTTGACAATTGAATGCCATCAACCTGAATCTTCAGACTGAAGTTTCATGCAGTCTTACAAAGTCACCTTGAGTTGCTTGCTTGATGAACAATTCCACTGAGAAATTACTGGACTAGACTCTGCTAGATCATTTGCCAGAGCAGTCACAATATTCTGTTTTGCATTCTTTTATACTGCAAACATCTTGGAGCATCAGTAAATTGCTAACCAACTTCCTCTGGACATCTCCAGAATTCAGGAATTGATGATTGGCTCAAAAGCCATTATGTAATACTGAAACCACTAAGTTATGAGTCATTTCCTTCCTTGAGTGAGAATTATAATATAAAAGAAGACTAATGAGCACGCTTATGCTCTCTGAAACTTCCCCACAGAAGAAAAATGACAAAAATGTGACATAACAATACAGCCCATAGACATCTTTGTTCAAAGAACTGACATAATATGCTGTCATCCCGGATTTAAGTTTTAGACAAGTGATGGGGAAACTTCACTGGAAATGAAAGAAAACTCCATATGTGATCATCTTTAATGAGAAATGATACTCAAGAATGATTGAATGGATGAGGCATCATGTCCTAAATTCTACCTAGATTCTTTTGAATGTCTGGAATTACAACTTCCATAATGATCATATTATTTGGAAAATATGGGGTTGTGATATATAAATATCAGGAGAATAATCTCAGGTTGGGAAATTTGTTCCTGCGCAACCAAATTCATTGTGAATTTACATTTTATGTCAACCAAAGTAAAGATGAATGAATGAATAAATGAACTGACATAGATAAGACTTATTAATATATTTGTGCATATATGTACATTTGTATATTTATATTTATGTAATTATTTCACTTTCAGACTATCTAACAGACATAATTATCTGTGCAATATAAGAAAATTTCACAACATTCAAAGCAATCACAATGATAAAGGCTCCAGCTAACATAATCAAGGAGGAAAAAATCAAACAGGCACATCAGACAGTGAGTTATTATATTTTAAAAGATGTTCTGAGTATTGATAAAGTAAACAATAGTTAAAAATCAATAATCAACATGCTGAGCTGCTTGAGTATTAAAAATGATATGATTGTGTCCTTGTAACAAGTCACTTTTGTTCTTGCAAACACATAATTTTGGATAGCTTTCAATTGAATTGATCCTCTAAACCACCAAGTATGATGTGAATGATTTCCACATGCCCATTTTTTCTTGACTTTCTTATTTGTCACTTATAATAGTGTGCAATGATACCTGAATTAGCAAATTAAAGAATCAAAGAACCATAATGTTAGAAGGGACCTTAGCAGTGGTGGGTTTCAAATTTTTTTTACTACCAGTTCTGTGGGTGTGGCTTGGTGGGTGTGGCATGGCTTGGTGGGTGTGACAGGGGAAGGATACTGTAAAATCTCCATTCCCTCCCCACTCCAGGGGAAGGTTACTGCAAAATCTCCATTTCCTTTGATCAGCTGGGACTTGGGAGGCAAAGAATAGATGGGGGCGGGACCAGTCAGAAATTTTACTATCGGTTCTCCGAACTACTCAAAATTTCCACTACCGGTTCTCCAGAATTGGTCAGAACCTGCTGAAACCCACCTCTGGACCTTAGCATTCTTCTACTTTAACCCCCTGCCTAGGGCAAATATCCTCAGACCATCCTAGACAAATGACTGTTTAGCTTTTGATTGGAAAAGCTCCAGTGATGCAACAACGATGAGCCTTCAGAAGACAGGCTGTTCCTCTCACAGTCACATTTTTTCCTTATTTCAAGTTCAAATCTTGTTCTGTAAAGCTTCTAGCCACTGATTCTTCTCCTACCCTCAGGCACTATGGAGAATAAATCCACAACTTCTACCCTATGACAGTCCTTCAAGTATTGGAAGACTACTCATGTCACCCCTTAGCCATCTCTTTTTTTATGTCCAGTTATTTTAACAATTCTTCAAAGGCATTATCCTCCAAGCCCCTCGCCATCTTTGTTCCTCTTCTCTGTACTCAATTCTGTACCATCCTTCTTGTACTGTAATGACTAAAACTAGACACATTGACTAATGTAGAATAAAACAGAATTATTGCTTACCATGATCTCAACTTTATCTCTTTGTTAATGTAACATTAGGTTTCATTAGCTCTTTTGGCAGCTGCAATGTGTTATTGGCTTATTTATTTATTAGTTATAATATAATAATTTATTATTAAATCATTTATATATTTAATAATATCATATATTGCTTGATGTGTGGTTCACCAGGACACCCAGATCCTCCTCACAAGTACTCCTGAGGAGCTATCAAGGTATCAACTGCCTATCTTGTATTTTTGATCTGTGTCCCCCCCCCCCCCTATTTTTCCCCCACCGAAGTGTAGAGGCTTACATTTCTTGCCACTGAACAGCATTTTGCTGGGAAGAACTTAATTTGCTTCTAAATTAAACCAGCAATGCATTTAAACCTCTGTTTTTATATGTTTGCAAGGCATCATTTAATTACAAATTGTAGCAGCCACATATGTTGTCTCTGATTTAAAAAAGAAGTAAATCTAAAGCCATGAAAAGGATATGGAGGGGAAAAAAACACTGAACTCTCTCTCTCTCTCTGTGTGTGTGTGTGTGTGTGTGAGAGAGAGAGAGAGAGAGAGAGAGAGAGAAAGAGAGAGATTGTGACCTTCCAAACCTGACATATTTCCCCTCCCCCCCTTTTTAAAACTTCCCCAGTGGGCATTCACAAATGGTTCAAAATCTCTCCAACTTCTCCACTCCAACTCTGAATTTGTAAACCCAGGCAAATAGAATAAGAGAGGCATCACATGGGGAAACTCTTCTAAAGAAAGGAAGAAAGAAAAAAAAGTACCTGCCTCTGCTCTCTTTTCCTTCTGAATTCTAGTCAGAATCGAAGGATTACTAGTCTCCTTTGTTCTTTCTTTCTTTCCTTTTGCCTTTAAAACAGTCCCAGCTCATTTTCCCAAAGAACACAAGGCTTTTATTATTCTATCTTTGGTGCCTTCTAACCAAAAATGATGAAGTGGGATAACTATTGTACCACTTGCAAGCATAATTGGGCAAGCATAACAGCTTTAAAAAAAAAGGATGCAACACATTGCCCTTTTCTTCAAATGCTGATCAAAATATGCCCCTACATCCATTTTTTTTTAATTTTTCAACTTGGCAATGAGAGTGAATTCCCAGGAGAGATAACCTTCAGACTGGCCCTAATATATGCATGTATGGGAATGAACAAGGGACATCTGAGCTGAACACAAATAGCAATTCTCACCTCATCAGAACTTATCTGAGGCTGTGTCTAGATGAAAAGTCTAACCTGGTTACTTTGAATTAACCAGTTTTGTAGATTTGCACAATCTGCTACTGTATATCATATGGGCTGCATTCAGATTGTTTACGTTCAGTTTTGCATATATCCGCCTTCTACAGCAATAAACCTATTAGGGACTTGGAGGAATAGATATAGTTAGCTGAAGGGTTCTATTCAATTGTCTCCTTTCTTTGGCTAAAACACTTTGCATGTTCTTACATAACGGGTCTCCTATTGGTTAGAATGGTATCTTAAGGCTTTCATCGCTTCATTTCTCTGTACAGTTTTTGTTTTCCTTTCCGATTCTGACCTGTACCATTTAGGTTCTCATCCATTTGATTTTTTCTCTCTCTCCATAATTGAAGAGAGTACACTGAGGCTCTTATTTGTAGAAAGACATAAATAATAGAGGCTTTCCTATCACCATGTTATTTTATTTCATTTTTTTTACAAATAACCACACCTTGTTTTTCTTTCAAGTAAGCATTATCTTCAGAAATACTTCCTTATAAGCGCCATACCTTTAATTGGAGCATATCTCTCTAACACCATTATTTCCAGTCTATAAAGCAACCTATTATCAAAGATACACAACACTTTTTTTTTAAAAAGGAATAAGAACGAAATCTAACCAAGCTCGGCATGTGTGCAAACACAGCTGTTAGATTTGTTACTGACCTGGTTAAATGTGTTATATGAGCACAGCGTGGGTGAAACCATCTGATCTCAGCTCCTATACCAGATAATCCAAGTATTGTAGTTGGATTCTATTAAAAAGTAAATTGAATAGCTAGAATTCTATCAATTGCAAAGACAAAGACAGTTTTTTTTAAAAGAGAGAGAGAGAGAGAGAGGAAAAGATCAATTGCTTTCCATGAAACTTCCCAAAAGGTGCTTATTTTATTGAAACAAGGACAAATTCAACTTCGGGGACATCTCGGCAAAACGTTCTCTTAAATCATATCCTTTTTACTTGCAATAACCTTTAGATACATTTTGAATTATTGTCTTTATCAGTAAAACCTTCTATAACCTTCTGGTGGTATCTTCATCCTTTTCCCCCCCTCAAGTAGAGGAAAAGGATTGTTTTCAAATTTAGAGAAAAGTATTCTTAGCTTCTGACAGTTTTACTATTTAACCGTTAGTGTGTGTGTGAGAGAGGTGGTGAGGGAGGGAGAACCATTGAGTACCACTGTGTACATCTGTGTTTTACTTAGGGATGTGGTGGCTCAGTGGCTAAGACGCTGAGCTTGTCGATAGAAAGGTCGGCAGTTCAGCGGTTCGAATCCCTAGTGCCCCGTAACAGGGTGAGCTCCCATTACTTGTTTCAGCTTCTCTCAACCTAGCAGTTCAAAAGCACGTAAAAAATGCAAGTAGAAAAATAGGGACCACTTTTGGTGGGAAGGTAACACATTCTGTATGCCTTTGGCATTTAGTCATGCCAGCCACATGACCATGAAGACGTGTTCCGTCAGCGTCTTCGGCTTTGAAATGGAGATGAACGCTGCTCCCTAGAGTCAGAAATGACTAGCACATATGTGCGAGGGGAACTTTTACCTTTTGTTGTGGCCCACCAGCGGCCTGCGTGGATTGTGGCTGATCCCGATGACGAGGAGGCTGGTGTTGTGTCACGCCAGCAGCCTGGGCAGCCGGCGCTCGAGTCAGACAGTGAGGAGGCTGAAGAGGATGTGGTGCCAGAGGCAGAGACTTAGCCAGGGCCTTCAGAACCTCCAGAGGCTCCCTCAAGTGAAGAGAGTGAAGTGGAGGAGCCTCTTCTCAATGTTCGAGCACGCAGGGCTGCCAAAAGACAGGAGTGGCTACTCAGGAGGAGGTCTCCTTGAGAGTAAGGCTTGGGGTTAATTGGCCCACTCCCTTAGCCTATTTAAGTTCTCACACAGATAGCAAATGTTGCTGGAAACAATGTTTGGTCCTACACAGAGCATTTTGAGAGTGAGTTTTTTCTTACAGCTTGGTTTCTGGGCTGATTGCCAACCCTTGTCGGACTTTGTTTAATCTCTGTACTTCATAGCAGGCTGATAAGGACATTTGTGGTTAAAGCCTGCATTTTGAAAGGGGTCTGTTTGTATTAAATGGAGTTTTTGGAGCTGTGTGTGTGCTATACTTCTTGGGACCCGTAGCTGGGGCAGAACACCTTTACCTATCTTTTCCTTAATTTCAGGAAAAAGTGACCGCTCTGCTAAAGAGGTTCGAGATGGATGAATGGGTTGGCTCATGGCACCGTTTGGCCACTGCCTTCCATTCCATAACATGAAGTGAACAGCATCAAGAAATGTTAGTGCAATCGGTGCAATGATAAATCCTAGTCTCAGTGGGAAATAGGAGAGTCTTTTTTATGAGTCCCATAAGGAGAGGAAAAAAAGTTATTGCCCTTGCAGTCTATGAATGGGCCCTTTTTGACATTTGGATAAGACACAGACAGCACAGCCCATCAGAAATTGGAGGACAGAATGATTACATTTAATCTCCATATTAAATAGCCTAAAATGTCAAAGAAATGTCATGTTACTGCCAGCGACTCTTCTGGAGGTTGTGAAAGCTGATGAACTGAAGCAGATATTGGTCAGTTGAGTAGTTGGGTTGATATGAACCACAGATAATTTTCCTGACATTCATTTGGTCTTGTCTAATGCTGGGCTAGTAGTGGTAGTCTTCCATAGCTGAATTGTTTGGGTGAATTGTTTCTGATGATATCAAAACTCTGCATAATTGTTTCTGTCTGTTTGCTGTTTCTTATGTCCAGTTAGGCTGATTATGTGACTAAAAAGATGGAATGTTCCATTAGAAAAGTGTATATATTTTTTCTTTTCTACAGATACACCATTCATTCAGTTCTTATCTTCCTGAAACTAGATAAATATGCTAAAGAAATTCTCTTTCAAATAGTGCTATTCTTATTTTTTACTATCCAGGTTTTTTTTAAAAGAAAAAATGCACTTAAATGCATATATTAATGAGAAAAAATACATAAAATTACATATGGGGGAAATTATCCCCCCAAACAGGGGTGAAATCCAGCAGGTTCTGACAGGTTCTGGAGAACTGGTAGCGGAAACTTTGAGTAGTTTGGAGAACCAGTAGTGGAAATTTTGAATAGTTCAGAGAACCAGCAAATGCTACCTCTGGCTGGCCCAGAGTGGGGTGGGAATGGAGATTTTGCAATATCCTTCCGCCAGGAGTGGGGAGGGAATGGGGATTTTGCAGTATTCTTCCCCTGCCATGCCCACCAAGCCACACCACGCCCACCAAGCCACGCCCACAGAACCGGTAATAAAAAAATTTGGATTTCACCACTTCCCCAAAAGGGCTCTTTTAACAAGATTGTTAAAACATATGCTTTATTTTTAATAATAATAATAATAATAATAATAATAATAATAATAATAATGTATTGGGAAAAATATTGAGGAATAAAAAAAACATATTGTCTTGACTTGAAAACAAAAGGAAGCAAAGTAAAGCAGAAAATAGGAAGGATCCTATTTGGAAAAAAGAGAAATAAAAAATGAAAACAAATATGACAAATCATCCACATGCAAATAGCAAACGGAAACACTATACTGTAGTTTTAATTCTAAGTGTTTTGATGGTCAATCACTCTAATTGTCAGCGTAGTATATTTATTTCATGCATAATACCACAATTTAAAGCCATTTTCTGTTATTTATGTGCACAGTACAAGCAGATTAGGTGGATAATCAAGCTCATTCACATTATAACATATTGCTCAATTATAAATATTACAGAATCAATTAACATAGAATATGTTAAATAACAAAATATAACTATATAGTTTGTTAGCCACTGTTTAAAAGGTTTGTAATAATGCACATTTTCCATGGCAATAAGCAACTTCTTGGGCTTCACTGCAGTGTTGATCCAATAAATAACAGCAAATCCTTGAAACTCATAATGGCAGTTCATTGTGTCAATGAGAGTTTAAGGAGTCCAGCTGGCACATTATTGGCGTGTTACATTGCAAGAGCTCTCGGAGATGCTATTAGGGTCCCCTGTGCCAAAGTGAATGAAATTACTTCTGAAAATGCAAAAGGATATAAGGGAATATAGTTCAACGGTAAGCATTTAATTAAGGCCTTTTCAGCATCAAAAATATCAAAATGAGATCAACAATGAGTAGAATTGATATACCCTCATATAAAGTGCATCTCCCCCGAGCCAACAGTTTTGAATTGCAATCAAAGCTACATTTTCTCTACCATCGTTTGCACATTGTAATGTAATGTATGGGTCTCATCAACTCAATCAAAGCTTTCCATTCTTTCAATCTCTTTAATAAATGAATTAATTGGCACATGTGATTTGGAATACATGCAGATATCTTTGAGCAAATAAATATGTTAAAGTTTGCTTGCTCAGTTGTTTGCTCAGTATTTAAACAAGTTTGTACATTTTTCAATTATTTCTAATTACTTTTATTTTTTCACAATGGGGGCAATATTTCTCTGGAAGGCCAACCTGACTAATTAAAGACCTACCTAATTAAAGTACATCCTAGCCAAAATATAAATATTCAGTCTGTTGAAGCACTAAATAGTGTATTTAATGTAGCTACTGTGTGCTGATTACCCCCTACCAATCTCAGCCACCACATCTCTCTTCACACATTGTTGTCTAGTATACTAAAACTACCTAAAACTAGCATAAATCTGGGCATGTTAAAACATGGTATGTCAAGCATGTTTGAAATTGCAAACATTGTAAAAGAATATTGAGGTTCTTTCATGCACTTAAGTACATTAATAATTTTATCATGTTGCTATAGCCTGAATTCTTGCTTCTCAATGGGAAAGAGAGGCATGAAAGAGCTGTGAAACTTTTTTGCAGCACTTCCTGGATAGACTAAACTAGTGGAGAATCGCAATTAGCTATATTGGGTTTACTTCAAAATAAACTTCATGGAATTAAGTCTCCAACCTTCAATTTTCCTAAATATTAAGGGAAATGTTTGTAAATAAACATGGATGCTAACTGGGACATGTAGTCTACTTATTCCAGCAATTTATATGCTGGGATAAAGCCAGTTCTTAAACTGGGTAATGAAGTCAAAGCCCTACAGAGCATGAGACTGGGTTATCTGAGGAACCATCTCTACCTGATTTCATCTGCCCATCCCACCAGATCCAGGAGAGTGGGCATGTTACAGGTTACATCATCAATGGAACTACATCTTGTGGGCCCTAGATGGTGGGTCTTTTCAGTTGTGGCACCAGTGTTGTGGCCTCATCGTTTCTAAGCTTCTGAAGATCCCTCAACACCTGGCTATGCCAACAGGTTTAGAGATCCCAGGGGACTGGTGAACTAGTAAAGTGGCTCTGCTAGTATTAATATCCCTTCATCCATTATTTCTTTGCTTTAGCTGTGTTTTTATAGTTTTTACATAATCACAATGGTTTTAGGTACTTATTGTCTTTAGCTTTGCTTTACACATCCCAGAGTGACTTGTCTGGCGAGTTGGGTGGCTCTATAAATTAGATGAATAAAATAAAAATAATTTTTGGATGTCATGATTCTCTGCCTTCAATGAAGACCTTTGTGGAAGTTTTATACCCCATTAAAATGTAGTCTAATGAAATGGATCATATAGGTTGGTTCAGTAGTAGGTTCCACTTACCTTTGCTACCGGTTTTGAATTGTCTTCACTCTCTTGTGGCACTTCTGCGTATGTGCAGAACCTTCTGCGTGTGTGCAGAACCTTCTGCCCATGCGCAGAATGTCCGTGATGACGTCCGGGCAGGTGGGCGGAGCCTCTTGCCGCCTCCACTACCGGTTCGCCCAAATTGGGGCAAACCGATAGAAACCCACCACTGGGTTGGTTGTGTGGAAAAATAGTTGTGGCAACATGGGGAACCACAGCAATAGTTTCCAATGGAAGGGACTGGGACTCAGAGGCTATCCAGGACTTTGTAGAGTGAGAAGAGCTCAGTTGTCTCCATTCCATGGAGAACTGATTTGATTGGCAGTTTGTTGATTTATTTTACTTGATTTATATGCCATACGACTCCTAAAAAACTCTTGAGCAGCTTGTGTTACTCTATTCAGTTAAAAAAAAATGCACGCATATACATCAAATAAGTAACACAAAACTCACTCCTATAGCATCCGAGAGCAGTAGATCTGAAGCTACTTTGAGGCACAGGATTGGCACATCCTGCCGATCTACCCTCCTGGAGAGAGATACTCTTGCCACAATATCTGTCATTCATTCAGCTCACAGGTAGGAGCTGCCCTGCTAAAACTATACATCACAACCACTGCTGTGGATGAATTAGGTTGAAAGTAGGAAACCAGCAGGAGAGGGTGTAGTTTGCTACAGTGCCAAATGTATGCCTATTACCTCAATAGGCAGAAGTTGTGGGTTGTGCTTACTGTAGTACAATGATCATGTAGGTCTCAGGAGTGAGTCCTTGTCAGTTTTCTCACTGGGCTCAACAATAAATCTCTTTTCCACACATTTAAACTTGTACACAGGGACTTACTAACAGGAATGGTTCACAGACAATTTAGTTACGGTAGGTAAGTTGCTTTATTGCAGGCGAGATAGAAGCCACACATATAGAAAAAAGTTGTGTCCAACAGAACACAAAGATAAAGCCCTATAATTGTTTGCTCCAGGGTTTAAATCCTACACTTTTTCCTCTTTATCTTTTTCAGCCAACATAAATTTAGCTGGTTTCTCCTTATGGTTGGGAGACAACAATTCACATTTTTACATGCAGTTTGGAGTGTTGCAGTTATATGCAGTTCAGTTGAGAATTGCTTGCTCCTGCATCATTAATTTCAGCTCTTGTACCATCTGCTTTTCCTTCTTTCTTTTTATTGTACCCTCCTCCTACAGGTGCAGAGGTTTCTCTACCTCCTCCTTCTGAGAACTTTGTGCCTGTTTTTGTTTCTTTCTCAGCTGGAGCTGATGAGAGAGTCAGGGACCCCTATTCCTTTTTCCTCTTGTCTGAATCTAAGAGGAGAAAGGAAGCTTCCATTTCTTCTTCAGGTACTCTACTACTCATTTTCTTGGCATCAAACAACAGAAAAGGGGTGGTATTTAAATCTTCTCTCCCCCCCCCTCTCTCAGTCAAGATTTCCCTCCATTCTGGAAAACTCCCTCTCATCTACAGATTAGTCACAGATTTTTCTTTTACTATTCGTACAACAGTAAACTAGTCTCAGAATCAAAACAGCTGACGTTGAAGTCTAATGGACAGAATCTTGCCAAACTAAAGCTGTATCTTTCAAACCTATCACATATAATCTGGGAGATTCCAAGGTTGGATATCCCAGACCTTTTCCCTTCTTCCCCATTCATCTTGGGACTGCACAGTCTATTAATCTGGCCCTTTGTCTGAGAAAACTATGTGTTAAAACTCAAGTGCACATTTCATCACAGAATGTACTGTAATTACAGCCTGTCCTTCATGTACGAAGGGTTCAAAATTACTCCACCCAACAAGACAGACACAGACTTCAGAGGATAATTAGAACTGCAGAAAAAACAATTACTACCAACCTGCCTTCCATTGAGGACCTGTATATTGCACGAGTCAAAAAGAGGGCTGTGAAAATATTTATAGACCCCTCGCATCCTGGACATAAATTGTTTCAACTCCTACCATCAAAACGACGCTATAGAGCACTGTACACCAGAACAACTAGATACAAGAACAGTTTTTTCCCGAATGCCATCACTCTGCTAAACAAATAATTCCCTCAACACTGTCAAACTATTCACTAAGTCTGCACTACTATTAATCTTCTCATCGTTCCCACCACCCTTCTCCTCCCACTTAAGACTGCATGACTGTGTAACTTTGTTGCTTGTATCCTTACAATTTATATTGATATTGTTTCCTAGTATGATTTGATTGCTTATATGTACCCTATGACTATCATTAAGTGTTGTACCTTATCATTAAGTATTGTATAACATTAAGTGTTGTACATTAAGTGTTGTATCTTGTCTTTTTATGTACTCTGAGAGCACCAAAGACAAATTCCTTGTGTGTCCAATCACACTTGGCCAGTAAAGAATTCCATTCCATTCCATTCCATTCCATTCCATTCCATTCCATTCCATTCTAAAATCCAAGAAAACTGTGTCCAAATGCCTGGGGATAAGGGAGACAAGGGAATGCAATAGTTTAGGTGACATCACAGAGGCTTGGCATACAACAAGTGTGGCAAGAAAACACACAGGACTTGTGATCTAAGTGTTTCTTCATGTTGTCTCCCTGCTGCAGCTCCATGGTGGCCTCTTACTTGAAGTTTTTTGAGGACATATCCTGAAAACGAAACTTCAATCTTGAGGCCACCCTGCTGTTAAAGCAGTCTGAAGCCAAATAAAGGTGATCTCACAGGAAAATCGCATTTTTACTGGAAAATGGAATCAGGCCTCCTACACAAACAAGATGAAGTTCTGTGTTGTGATTGACATGCTGCTGAGTTGCTCCTTCCCATATGTGCTCCTTCATGGCCATTTCTTCACTGGCTGTTAGAGTAAACAGATCTGAGAACTTTAGAGGCTGGTCAGTTTAATATCTATCCAGGCAAATTGATGGAAATGATCATCAAATAAAAATAATCATGTAGAACAGCAGAAAACATCACTCAAGGGAAAGGATGCCATGGATGATTGAATTATGGTTGGTCAAGCCTAACCTATAACAACAGGTTACATTGGATCCTGTATTATTTAAGTCCTCTCTAGCCACAAAAATAGACATTTAAGAAGTGTTGTAGGAAGACTGTAGAGACAGGATATCTGCAGGCTTATGAAACAATCTTATAGCCACCCAATTCACCCAACGTTATATTCTAATTACTTTAAGGTTCATATTTCCCCAAATCCCCCTAAAAATTCAGTGCGTTTATTTAGAAATGAGCTTTAATCCTCATTGCAATTTAGGCATGGGCTAAAAATACACTTATTTATGCAGGCCTTTTAACATTTTAATATTGTAATGCTGTAAGTTTATTGTTTTAATCTATTGGTGTATTAGAACCTTAATGCTGTTTTGATATTTCTATTTTTTAAAAAAAACAAAAACAAAACTATCTAGAATATTTCTCAGAGGACTTTCCTTCCCCACTTGTCTTACTCCTTCTTCTGCTTGAAAAAAGAAAGCTGCTTACAGAATTTTCTACCATACTTTCCTACAGTATATCCCTTTCAGGATTGGGGGGAGGAGACAATGTACTCTCTACAAAGGTCTAGAACGGGGGTGGGGAACTATGGCCCTTTTATGACTTGTGAACTTTAACTCCCAGAATTCCTGAGTCAACATGACTGGCTCAGAAATTCTGGGAGTTGAAGTCCACAAGTCATAAAAGGGCCATAGTTCCCTACCTCTGGTCTAGAATGAGGCTAAGTTTGAGTAATTACAGAAAATGGTGGCGATAGTGATAGTGATAGTTTAAAGTGATAGTGGGGGAAAAAAGAGAATAAGTGAAGAAGGTTATGAGAACCAGTGGTTGGTTGCCCCTGGTTCGGACCGGTTCACAAGAACCGGTAGTAAAACCAGCGGGAGGCTCCGCCCACCAGGACATCATCAAGAAGCTTCTGTGCACGCGCAGAAGCGCACACACACATGCGATCGAAGCAAACATGTGCAGAAGTATGTGCACGCGGCCCCGTTGTGAACCGGTAGTAAAGGTAAGTAGAACCGACTCCTGCTGTGAACAGTGAATGAGAAGTACTGTGATAGGAATGTGTTTATGACATGCAAAACTAGAAAACAAACTATCTGAATTCATGTTGAATTTTTTAGTTTTAGATCCTTGGATTTAGGGAATTGGAGGGAACACATTTTTCCAGGACCATTGACCATACTTGCTAGATTCTAAGAGCTGCGGTGGTGCAGTGGTTAGAATGCAATACTGCAGGCTACTTCTGCTGACTGCCAGCTGCCAGCAGTTTAGCAGTTTGAACCTTACCAGCTCAAGGTTGACTCAGCCTTCTATCCTTTCAAGGTCAGTAAACTGAGGACCCAGATTGTTGGGAGAAATATGCTGACTCTGTAAACCGCTTAAAGAGAGCTGTAAGGCACTGCAAAGCGGTACATATGTCTAAGTGCTAATGCTATTCTAGGACTTGTAGTAAATTTTCCAGTGCAATTGAATAGTTGTACATTAATGTATATCCTGTGTTCCAGAGTGAAACACTGCTATAGACCTATATTACGTGCTCTGAATAGCTAAATTTGTTTGGAACTTGAATCACTAATGAAACTTCAACAAACAATATAAGACTCTACCCATGATTCATTCATGACGTTTAATATAGTGATTTGGATTTTAGTTAGGCCTTTACTATAGCATACTCTTTGCCACTAAGGTATTTGTTTCCCTAGTGCAATTAAACCTTTAGCTAGTGCTGTTTTTAACAACAGAACTAAATTGCTTTACCTTTTGCATTAGTGACAATTTTTATATGGAAACACTATTATAACACATATGAATATATAACTTAATGAGCAAGCTTCTTGCTATCTCAGGATTGCACACTTAGCAAACCATAGAAATAAGACATATGCTAGCCCATGAAACAATCTCATGGCCACTCAGTGTAATATTACAATCACTTTACTACCCTCAAATTAATTCCTCTATGTTAATTAACATCTTGTAACACAGGAAATTAATTATTTTTTTCCTACTCTGCTAGGTATATAATTGAAAAATACTGGAAAATCTTAATGCTATTTTCTGGAAACAGTGATATTTAACATGACAAATAATACTTGCTAAAATATAGCAGCAAAGAGTCTTAAAGAATTTCTCAGTTTAGGATTGTCAATTTCAATTTTGGTTCCAATTAACAGTTCCTAAAAGATTATAAGTGTCTCAATAATGTTTTCAGGGCATGTGGATAGACAGACAGATGATAAATAGATAGATAGATAGATGGATAGATAGATAGATAGATAGAGAAAGAGAGAGAGAGAGAGAGAAGTTATGGATGTTAAATATTTATCAATGTTTTCATTGATGGCATTATTATTCTGTTCTTCAATTTTCATGAATGTTCTGTTAATTTGAGTGTGTTTTTTTAAAAAAAATGGTAATGTTTTGCAATATCTTGAGCTACATTTTGAAGGGTTGGGAAGCTAGAGATTTTTGCTAATTCTTGCATTTCAGACAAGTCTATTTTTCAAATCAATATGCATCAAGGGTGAAAAAAAATAACCATATTTCTTCATATGAAAATCCTCTTAACCAGCTGTCTCTTAAGCAATTTAAATATGCCTATATATTTCTTGTGCTATGAAAGATATTACAGATTAAAATGTGCATGCAGCATGGCCATGATTGAGATAGATATTCTCCATGGAGAAACATGCACGAAAGACATAATTGATGTATTAGGAAATTATTATTTATTTACTGTTAATTAAGGATTTTATAATTAAATTAATCACAGTGCAAATACAAAAGTGCTTACTAATGGGAAATACCGCCCACACTAACTGCATGGAAAACAGCATGATCTTGTAGGTATATAGAAAGAAAGACTTGCATACACATCTTCTTCCAATTGCGCATAACTAAGTCCACCGAATAACAGATTGCAATAGCAATAGCATTTGACTTATATACCGCTTCATTGTGCTTTACAGCTCTCTCTGAGTGGTTCACAAATGTCAGCGTATTGCCCCCAACAATTTTATGTTATCGACTTGGAAGAATGGAAAGATTGAATTCCTGGCAATGGGCAGAGTTAGCTTGCAATACTACATTCTAACCATGGCTCAAAGACATGTATACAGAAATGTATATAGGAATGCATTTCTGTTTACATCAACAAAATTGTCTAGCTCAATCAAGAACCTGAATTTATACCTAAAACGACTGTGTGCATAACAGTAGGCTGCTTGACTGGAGATTTCCTATATCTAATTATGGTACAGTGCTTAGAATGATGGCCTAGAACTGGCTGGAACCATCTCTGCTCATTCTGGCTTTAGATCCTCTTTTCTGCTGTCTTTCATGCAGAATGAGACGACTCATTGCAGCCAACTAGCTGTGGCCAACTGGCCACAGTCAACTCACTACAGCCAATTCGCCATGGCCAACTCACCACAAGATAACTTATTGAAGGACAATTCAACAATTCAGTTTAATTACTTAAAATATTTAAACATTATTTTAATTTTTGTCATTCACATTTCATTTTCGCCCTCCTTTGGCATCCTTTCTTTAATGATTTTATTCCACTATTTCTTTGATATTAGTGTAACTCTTGTCCTGCGGTGAGTTGTCCCATGGCAAGTTGGCCATGGAAAATTGTCCCGTGGAGAGTTGGCCAAGGCAAGTTGGTTGTGGTGAGTTGGCCGTGGCAAGTTGGCTGTGGCGAATTGTCATAGGTTATTTATTTATTTATTTATTTATTTATTTATTTATTTATTTTCCATATTTCTATGTCGCCCACTCTCCGAGGACTCTGGGCGGCTTACACCAAAGACAATATACTAAATAGCATATTGCCCTCAACAATCTGGGTCCTCATTTTACCCACCTCGGAAGGATGGAAGGCTGAGTCAACCTTGAGCTGGTGAGATTTGATCCGCTGATCTGCTGAACTAGCGGTCAGCTGAAGTAGCTGCAGTACTGTACCCTAACCACTGCACCACCTCGGCTCTTTTTTTTCTTTTTTTTTTTCCTTTAGTACTCCCAGTTGCTGAAAAATATCCATAAAGTTTTCAGCCAACTTAAAGTAGGAAATATATAAAAGAGTAATATTATAGTTTAAGAATATTTCCAAGATTTCAACCCCAGAGATATGAGGAAAGACCAGTAAAACAAACATCTGGAAGAAAAGTATTAAATCTTATTAGATTTTTTAAAAAATGTTTGCCCCCAAATTCAACACACAGGGCATGCACGCACTGAATAAAAAGCTATGAATATGCATGGAGCTATTTACTATCCCAATAACTGTATATGTCCTAAAATATTTGTCCTTATAGAACCATTGCCAAGACAAACTCTTTAAAGACCAAGTCCTCAAAATTTTGAGAGATGCAACTGAGACAGTTGGGTGTAATCACCTTCCTGGCAAATGTTCTTGTAAATTATTTTGTAGAGCACCAGCGTGGGGGGAAAATCATTTCACACATCATTATATGCTTCTTTGAGGAAAGTGCATACATTCACAGTATTTTAAACACTTTCATCTCTCAAATTATTAATTTAGTTTGGGCACCTGTAATTTTCCGTTAGGATTTATTTTAATTTATTATTGTTTTGTTATCATTCCTTTGGTCCTTGTTCCACTCTAGCCAGAGTGTTTAAGATTGAAGTAGATTGGAAATATTGTAAAAGAAAAAGAAAAAAAAGAAATAGCACAGAGAGGAGCTGTTCACTGATCATAAGGGGAAATTAAAGGCATGCATTGTTGTCGTTATTATTAATATTGCAATGAGAAGCAGCATGGACTAAAAGCAAACAAAGTGTCCACAGGATCTGAAGCTAGTCCTGCACGATCTAAATGCTTGCTGATTCCTTCTGTGAGTACAATGTCACAAAGCACGTACAAAATGCATAGAATTTGTGCTGCAACAGCATGATGCTCTTTTGTCATAAAGGATGGATGTCTCCGAAAATTGGTTTGAACAATGCTCAGGAGGGGTTGCTTGCCCAGGAAATGTAATCCTTTTGTAACATGTAGATGGGATTTCTCTCCTCTTTTTCACTGTTTTTTTCTTCTCTCTCCTCCTCCCCACTATAATTTCCATCTGGATTCCCTCCCCCTCCGTTTTCCTCCAATTGCAAGGGAAGGATGGACTGGAATATCTTTTTCAATGCCAATCTTCAGTGATTTGAACAAAAAGCTCCACTTCAATGAGAATGAAATGGCTTGGCATTTAAGGATGCCTGCTTGCAACTGAGAGTCCCAACTGAAATGAAAGACCAACTGAGCTCTTAGCATGAGTGTTCAAGAAGTACAAGGCACAAATGTAGACAACATCAAGGCCAATATTGAAGGGGAAAAACAACTCTCTCCATTTCATCCAAGATGCCTAATTCTTGAATACATATTGGGAAGAAGGTCTTAAAAGAAGTTTTACGGAGTTACGGACAGTTTCATGAAAATGTGTGAGGTGGCTCAGGTCACTAATTCAACATCCTTCACATAAACCTCTAGTCTGCATTCAACAGAAAGAATTCTCTGGCTATGGTAATATATTTAAATCTGGTAAATATGGTAATATATTTAATATCTAAAGAGAGATTCAATTTGCACATGGATAAGAGACCATCAGGGAATACCAAGAATAAAGTATTGGAAGTACAACACACACACACACACACACACACACACACACACCAGCTATAACCATAAGGTAATGGCAAACCATATTGTTGTCAAAAGTACTGTCAATTTTTGTTCCACTAACTAATGTCAATGATGATATTACTTAGTGGAATATTGGTAAGTGGAGATTATCCAGACCTAAACCCATAGGTTGAATGTTCACATCAACAAACAGAAGCAGGTTTTAACCATGCAGAACTGTGGCTCCATAATGTTGGAATTAACATGTGCTTTCTTGGATCAGATCAAGGGGATTCTGGGTTCGGATGTCAGCTGTGGCTTCAGAGGCATGGCTAAAAATACTCTGCTTTTTCTAGGACAAGATTGGAAAGGTTGGAAAGGGTCTCATTGTAAGAACCAACCATCAATTTACTTGTCAGCCAAATGAGTCAATGTTGGACAAGATGCACTATACATTGACTCAGTCTAAATCAATATCAATTCTTTCAATCCACCAGAGATGCAAGAATGGTTTGTCACTGGGAATATACAGTCCCTTTTATTTATCAGAGGCAAAGTATGAAATACAATGAAATAATCTCTTTACAAAACTTCCAAGAAACTGACTCCCACCCCACCCCACCCTCAAAAAAATCCATATGTTTGCTTTTATTTATTTGCTGCTTATTTACCACTCCAGCCATAACTGATTGTTGCTTCTCTGTGGGTCAGAATCAAGAAGAGAAAAAGAGAGATTGAGAGGCTTTCTTTCTTTCTTTCTTTTTTTTACTAGAACCTGCTCCTTTTGTAAGGTGACACAGAGACAGATTGCTCTGCCTCAGCAAGATGCTTAAAACCGAAACATCAAAATAGAAGAGGTTTGATTCAACCAGCCACTTTGACTGGATGACAAAAGACTTGAAACAGAAATCCACGTTATTATACCGAGTAAAACAAGACAGATGCCCCGATGTGCACAAAATGATGCTATTTTACTTCACTGCTCCGTTTCATAGGACTACGGCTGTCAAAGCTCCAGTGTAAAGGAAGGCCCCTTTAGACTTTTGCTAAAATCTACCTTTTACTGATGCAGCGCATGGATGTCTGTCTTTTGCTGACTTACTCTGTGTACCGGAGTGGAGAAGAGCAGACTGTTGGGCCCTTTAGAATTCTGGATGCATCTGAAGTTTTGTTCCATTCATTTGCAGCTGTTCTGCTTCGAAGCAAAATAATAAGTATATCACTTTTTTTTTCCAGATGCAATTTAATTATCTGTGGTGTCCATTCACCACAGGGTAAGATATGAAATTTAATTGGGAAAATAATAGAAAGGAGATGATAGTCACAAATTTAAACATTTCTCAAGATCATAGGTTTATTCCCCCCCCCCCTTTATCGCTGTTGTGCCGTCGGATTCTTAAGTATATTTATTACATTCCACAAAAGCCTCACACATCAATGGAAATTTCAGGCAACCCGTGGAATGGTAACTATGTTTACTCCATTAAGAATATGTCTGGAAATTGGTGTGTTGTTGCCAAATTGGCTCACCCGGTTAATGAAATATAGTAATGCATTCGCTTTCAAAATGATCAAAAAAGATTTGATAACAAAGTTGACCCAATTGGCAAATTATGAAGGAGAGAAAATAGAGCAAGTGATTGTAACAACAATAAAAAAAAGTCTAAAGTGAAATTCATTCATTTTAAAGGCCTTCAGTAGTTTTTCATTCTAAATCTGTATATTTTTGCTTAGGTTCTATGACAGGAGTGTTAAACTCATGACCCGCGAGCCAGATGCATCATGCGCTGGCCACGCCCACTCCTGGTTTAGCAAAGAGTTTAGCAAAGTCACAATACATCACGTGACGACAATGTGACACCATGAGTTTGATACCCCTGCTCTATGACAAGAATTTAAAAAGTAAGACAGCAAAATTTCTGATTTTCTAAATATTGTCATATTTTGCCAATTAGTGTAATCACCACTACCTTGAGGGTGTAACTTCTCTAAATAAAGAAGCATTGTTCGTATGAGCAACAACTTATTCCCAGTCAGTGGTGGGGTCCTACTGGTTTAACAACCGGTTCGGTGATTGCGCGCTTCGGTATGCACATGTGCGCAATTGAACGAAAAATCACCTTCCGCATTAATGCTAGGGAATTAAAACAGCTGAGGTGTAGCAATCCGCTTTGCTGCACTAATCAGCTGCAAAGATATAAATAGGTAAAGCACAGAGGCGGGTGTGTGGGCCCAGCTGATCATCGGAGTGAACCGGTTCGTTCCCAGCTGATTGTCGGAGCTACTGGTTTGCCTGAACCAGTCCGAACCGGTAGAATCCCACCCCTGTTCCCAGCCCAGGGAATATGGGTAAGTTAGAGGCCTGCTGTTCTTAGAGCTGCTATCTTGTCCCTCTCCATTTATTGCCCATCCGCCCTTTAAACATCATAAAATATTACAAAAGATGCCAAGTGGCCTATGACCTAAAACTCCTCCAACCCTGGTAGGTATCATTCCTGCTCTCCTAAGGTGAACTTTGAAAACTTTAGTTGACATTTTTTTCAATGGCAATCATCTAGCACAGGGATCTCCAAACTTGGCAACTTCAAAACTTGTGGACTTCCACTCTCGGTTGCTGGCTGAGGAATTCTGGGAGTTGAAGTCCACAAGTCTTAAAGTTGCCATTTTGGAGACCCCTGATCTGGCAGATGTTTCAGTTGCAAAGCATCATGGAGGAAGGATTTAGTTCCCTTGCTTTAATAATGATCACCTATTGGGATTTGCCGCCATTAAAAATGTTGCCACAAGTACAAATGCTAAAAATCCATTTCTAGGCTCACAGTTTTTACATTCCCCTTGTATTCAAGCTCTTGAATGGCTCAGCCCTATTCAGAACATTAGCTGGAAGTCTAAATATTAATAGTGAGCTCTGTCAATAAGCTCTCATTCCCTTGTCATATGTACACATAAGTCTATCTCCAGCTTATTTAGCCTTTAATAAACACTATTATAATTTATTTCTAAGAGCTGAGATCAATACATTGGGGCATGAATACAGTAACATCATTCCTATTTCTTTCTTTTTTTAAAAAAAATCATTATTAATTTTAAACACCTTCAGTAGTTTTTCATTCTAAATCTGAGCAGCATGATTTGATGCTCAAATTCGGAATCAAAATAATGAAAGGAGAAATTTGAGCAATTTTGGGTATCGGGAGAAAGGGAAAACTTACAAGTATAACTTATGCATTACCCAAAATGAAAAATAGTACAGTCTCTCTACTGCAGGAAGGACAAAAGAGGACACAGATAAATTACCTCATAGATGCACATAGGAATAGCAATACAATTAATTTCTCATTGTGAGGAAATGATCAAATGAATGATGTACCTGCTTATTTTGCTTTTCAGGGGCCACTGAAAACTTCAAAACTCTGCTGTCTTTTCTGATGATCTGTAATCAAGATCTACCTTTTCAGAGAGAAGATGTCTTCAAATTCCGTCACAGTCCTTTACATAAAATCATAATTATGGAGTCGAAAAGGAATGTAATAGCTAGGTAGCCTAGCTCTTTGTTCTCTGCTACAGAATCTGCAACATACTGAATAGTTCTTATTGTAGGATGGTGTTCCTGAAGACTTAGCTGAAATATGCCTCCTTGCAATGTCAGCTATTGGATTCAGTCTTGCAATCTGAACTTTTCCTTTGCAATAAGAATGGGATGATTATCTAACTTTGATTTCTAGGGGAAATACTGTATCTATGAACATGTAAAGGTAAAATTATTTATTTTATACATGGATAAAATGTATAAATGTATAGGTAAAGGGAAAGATTCCCCTCGCACATATGTGCTAGTTGTTACCGACTCTAGAGGGCGATGGTCATCTCCATTTCAAAGCTGAAGAGCCAGCCCTGTCTGAAGACGTCTCCATGGTCATGTGACTGGCATGACTAAATGCCAAAAGTGCATGGAATGCTGTTACCTTCCCGCCAAAGATGGTCCCTATTTTTCTACTTGTATTTTTTACGTGCTTTCGAACTGGGACAAGTAATGGGAGCTAACTCCATTATGCGGTGGTAGGGATTCGAACCACCAAACTGCTACCTTTCTGATCGACAAGCTCGGTGTCTTAGCCACCGAGCCACTGCGTCCCCCATATAAATATATATATGCCCTTAAATCAATCTTGGCTCCCATTGACTGTATCCTTGTATTTTTCCTGGTAATGTTTTAGCAGTTGTATGCTAGCGTTGCCTTCTGACATGATTTTTTTTTTTTTTTTTTTTTTTTGGTATATCTTTCTCTATCACCTGTTCAGCCAGTTTAGTGCAGTGGTTATGGTACCAGGCTAGAAAGACTGCATTTGAGTCCTGCCTTGAGTAAAGTTAGCTGGGTGAAATGGGCCAGTCCTTCACTCTCAACCCTAGGAAGCAGGCAATAGCAAACCTTTTTGAAAAAAAACCTAGGTCAGAAAACTGCAGGGATTAGTCCAAGCAGTCACCAAGGGTCAATACTGATTTAACTAGCCAACAGCCTTGGAATCCCAAATATCCCATCCAAGGAATAAGTAGGCCTGTCACTGCTTAGTTTCTAAGATCAGCCAATGCAGAAAAGATGCTGCAATCTTTTGATACAGATTTAGAACAGCTGCCAAATAAATACATGTTGTCATAATAGAAATGGAAGCATTGAATAGAGTCCATAAGGGCCCACTTTTTTAATTTAAAAAGCAGCATACAATAACATTTGTTGAGAGAGAGAATGGGGTAGAAAAGGATATCCATATTTTAACGATAGGTTACATTGTGGAAATTCATATTTTAATAATTCACACCAAAGAGATTTATTAACAAAAGAAAGATGCCAGACAATTTTGGGGAAAAAAAAGTTCCCAGACATACATATATTAATTCTATGTATGTTGGCTAACTTGGCTATCTTGTAGATAAAAGTTCTTTATGTTAGAGAAATATGCAAATGAAAACAGTTGCAGATTTGTTAATCGAGTCATTTCTTTAAAAGCCTGTTAAAAAAGAAAAAGAAAACAATGTTCTAGAATCCAACCTTCCCAATCCATTCTTGTAAAACAGTTTAGGCCTCTTAACTCTTTAACATGGAGATTGTTCCTTCAAATAAATTAGAGCTCACGTGCAGTTCATGATTTATAATAGTATTCTTTTAAGTAAGCATAGCAATTTCTTGATGAGAGAATAATCCCACCTCTATTAATGATGCACCCAAAGGTCTTACTCACAAAACCATTGAACTGGAGGAGCTAATTAAGTCATTGAGTCCAACCTCCTGCTCCAAATTAAAGCATTTCCAACTGCTGGCTGTCCAGCCTCTTCATGAACTCATCTACTAAAGGAAGATCACTGCCTCCCTCGGTAATTGGTTCAGCTTTCAAATTGCTCTTACTGTACTGCTAGAAAAGGCTTTTTCAGCTCTAAGGTTCAACTGGAATCTGTAACTTAACTCGATGTGTCCTGAATTCTAAAATGACAGAGAATGTCCTGACCTTAAATCAGTAGGATATCCATTCAGGTATTTAAAGAGTGTTATTACAAATACTCTTCCCTCAGTCTTTCTTCTCGAGGCCGAACATTCCAGTTCTTTCAATCTTTCTTATTTTCTCTTTTTTTGAACTAATTTCAGCTTGTCTGAACACTTTCCAAACTGGCATGTCCTGAATTGGACTCAAAATTCAAAGTCTGGAAATTATTGGCTCAGCTTAAAATTAGGCTTCCCTTTTTTCCCAGCTCCATACTGCATTTCTAGTAAATTGTGCTTTCACTATCTTTTTTTTTTAAGAACTTACATTTATGATGAACTCATTACACACTCATGTTTTCCCATGAACTTATCCTGAGTTTATTGAAATCTGCCATTTTGAAATCTAATATGTTTATTTAACTATTTTGGCCTTCGGTTTCTCTCAAAAACAAGAACTTCAGCATTACAGTGTCATTTTCCACAGCTTTTCTATTGTGCTTCTTTGACTTCCTAAATCTTCTCTATTGGTTAGTACCAAGTCAAGGATACCTGACAGTCTGGTATTTCTTATTTAATGTCTAAAGGAGAAATATTCTGGAAGAACCATGCTTTTTTTTAAAAAAAAAGTCTTACAGATGACTGAGCAGTTGGACACGCACCCAGTGCTACCTCATGCCTCTTCAAAAGATTTGCAGTCCGCTTTAGAAAAGCTTTTTTTCTGCATCTTATTTATTTATTTATTTATTTATTTATTTATTTATTTATTTATTTATTTATTTTTATTTATGGAATTTATATTGCTGCCTATTCGCACATGGTGACTCAAGGCAGCTTACAGAATATAAAACCTCATATAAAAACAATAAAACTAATAACAGAAGAGTCATATAATAAATTAACATAATAAAATCACCCCCTGGCCCCCGCCCCAGTGACAGCACCTCACACAGCCATTCAATAGCAATAGCACTTAGACTTATATACCACTTCATAGTGCTTTACAGTCTCTTTAAGCAGTTTATAGAGTCAGCATATTGCCCCCAACAATCTGGGTTCTCATTTTACCCACCTCGGAAGGATGGAAGGCTGAGTCAACTGTGAGCCAATGAGAATCGAACTGCCAAACTGCTGGCAGTACAATTATCATTGATCACTCCTTTGGGCAACCTATGGCAACTGCAAGTCAGTGGGACTACAGTTGATCTTGCTGGAACTTTCACTAGCTGGAACTTTTGATATTACCAATTATGATATCTTACAGGACCACTTCTGAGGATTTGGAGTTGGGGGCATTATTGTGCAGTCACTTGTCTGCTTCTTGAAAGAGAAGTTCCAGTCAGTAGTAGTGGAAGGGAAGAGGTCATGCCTAGGCCCTATTACAGGGTGGTCCAAGGTTGAAAATTATGTCATATCTATGGTAATCTGTTGTGTAAGGTCATTCTCTGTCAAAGGATCAAGTTTAATCAGTATACAGATGATAGTTGCATATGTTATTTCTGGGCTAAACAGGAGATGACCTTGAGCCAGTGAGACCTGAACTGCCAAATTGCTGGTAGCTGGTGATCAGCAGAAGTAGCCTGCAGTACTGCCCTCTAGGTGCTGGGCTCCATCCCGCTCTGGGTTCCCCAGGCCCTCTGGCAGAACCAAGTCTTCAGCGTCTTCCTCTTGGTTGGTTGAAAAATAGTAGAAAAACAACAGGATTTCATTCATGCATGCATGCATGCATGCATGCATTCATTCATTCATTCATTCATTTTAACCTAAATCTTCTGTACAATTATGACAAATTCATCCCTTGGGAATTTTGAACATGTGGATATTTTTCACATAAAAATGCAACTCTTTCGCCATTTCAACTGCTATCGTTATTTTTGAACGTATTGTTCTCTTTACAGCGCAAAGTATTCTCTTCAGGGGATTCGTCTTTACGGTTTCTGTTAAGTCGTTGCTTGCCCTTTTGCATCGAGAAGTCAAGTCCAACTCATTTATTCCCCATATTCTGAGCTGTAATGCGTATGCAATGAAAGCCATTTACTTTTGTGAGCCCACATTCTTTTGTTTTCTCAATCTTTCCCACTGAGTGGTTTCATAGTTCCACTTAAAGCCGCATTCCTATTTGTCTCTGCAATGCGTAAGGTCTTCAGTCAGATCTTTACTTTGTCTCCAATTCACAGGATTGTTTAAAGCTCTCATGAGCACTTTCACCAGGCATTCTTCTAAGGGAACTAGCCATTTCATGCCAGAAGTTCTTCATTCAAATAATAAAACTTAACAACCTAGAAGCTGGATCTATTCTGTTGACATGGTTTGCAGTCACCGGTTGCGTTTGTCTTTCCCTTCCCAATCCTCTTCTACCTGTACCTGAGTTTCCAAGTAGTGCATTTTCTTTGTAAATCTTCAAAGTCAATGATGGTAAGCTTGTAGCTGCTCTTGGCAGTGTCATTTGTCTCCATATGTGTTAACAGGAAGGGAGCCACAATGGAAAAAGATTATTGCGCTTTAGTTCTGACTACAAACTTCCTGAAGGCTTCTGGATGATCACAGTGCAGGAGAGAATGCTGGAAGCAGGTTTTTTTTTTAAAATACTGCAATAAATTTGTAGATTTTTCATGCAGATTATTTAAAAGATATATAGATTAAGGGGAAATAAAAGGAAATGGCCATATGAATGAACTAGGGGTGAAATCCAGCAGGTTCTGACAGGTTCTGGAGAACCGATAGTGGAAATTTTGAGCAGTTCGGAGAACTGGCAAATACCACTTCTGGCTGGCCCCAGAGTGGGATGGGAATGGAAATTTTGCAAAGTCCTTCCCCCAAGAGTGGGGAAGGAATGAGGATTTTGCAGTATCCTTCCCCTGGAGTGGGGTGGGCATGAAGATTTTGCAGTATCCTTCCTCTGCCATGCCCAAACCAAACCACGCCCACCAAGCCACGCCCACAGAACCAGTAGTAAAAAAATTGAATTTCACCACTGGAATGAACTCATTAAAAATTGGTGTCTACAGGAAAAAAAATCATATAACCTATGATGGTTTTTCCTCTAGGGATATTGTGTTTTCTTGTGACCTGATGAAAAATTCTGGGGTATTGTCATTCTAATATGATCTGTGTATATGTCCTAATTACCACTTCAAACCAGAAGAGATTTTTTTAAATGATAAAACTCTGGGGGCATTTTTTTAATGACGTTAAGTGTGCTAAAAAAAAAAAACCTTAATCTTTAAAACAAAGAGCTGCCACAGAAAATGCTTCCTCCCTTTGCAAATTTGATATTTTAAGTGTCTCTGTATAATTTCTGACAGATAATTAGTGGGGGGGAAAGCCTGCAGCTGCTCTCTAATATGTATTCCCTTATTATTTCACCACTCACGGTTCAATTTGATGCAACCTGTTGCATTCAGTAATAAATTAAATGAATTACAAAGAGGGGCAAGCAAGTGAAAGTTTACATGTTATATATAAGTTACGGTACAATTAATGAAAAGGGATATACGGACAGAGGACAAAGGATGAATGCTTAGAGGCAGAGCTTCATTCATTCATTTATTTATTCAAATTTGTTATAGCCACCCAACTCCAATGAATGATTTATTTTTACATTTGCTGCTGCTGTTTCAAATGATAATCATTTAAGAATCAGGCAAAAGTTATATAAGTCCCTTGGCCTCCCTTGCTGAACCTGTGTGTGGTTGTGTTAAGAAGTCACTTCTGGTTGGCTAATTTCTCTTCACATGGTGCCATCCTTCCTGGTATTTGCTTCCCCATGTGGAAATACACGCCTCTTATTATAGCAGTATTGCTCAAATGGCAAAGTCTTGTTGGAAGAAATATCCATCTTGTTCAGTTCCAAACCAGAAGAAATACACTGGAAACATGGAGGCTGATTGGAAAGATGGTTTAATGATGAAGCAGAACCACATGGGTTCTGGTGCAGCTGACCACATGGAGTTGAGAGTGAGTGGCTTTTATATATTCTCATGGGCTTTGCACTTGAACCTCCTGTTCCTGTGCAAGAACATGTATTCTATTGGCTGTTGTCAGACTCCCATGGGGTCATGTACAAATCCTAGGAGTTTGTCTCAGCTAGGTTTGGCTGAAGTTTGGCTGATGCAATGAAGGAGCTTGTTGGGCAATTCCTACTGTGGCTGACGGCTAATCCTACCCTTGTTGGATCTTGGGTGAGGGTATTTGCTTATGAATAGAGCTAGCTATCTCTTTATCTCTTAAGTGTTGACATCTGCTGAGGGCTATTAAGAAAGGTGGGGGCTGCTTTCAAAGAGCATGTTTCTCCATTTCTCATCCAGGGAAAGATAATATTCTGCCTTTTTAATATTTCTCAAAACATTTCATTCTTCTAGGACGGGTGTCGGCAACCCACAGCTCCAGAGCTGCATGCAGTTCTTTTGTCCCTCAGCATGGTGCCTGCCTTCCCTTCTGGAGCAGGTGGGGGGGCACCCACCTGACAACCTCTGCCCAATTCCTGCTGCTGTCGAGCCTCCCCACCCAGGAGGCACTGTGCTACCACCTCCAACTGGCAAGGAACGCAATGGTACTAGCAGCCCGGAGTCTTCCCAGGGCTGAGCAAGGAGACCCCGCCGGGGCTCCCCAAAAGGCACAGTGGCTGCAGGAGCCCCTTGACAGTGCCTCTGCTTCCTACCTGTATGTACAGGTCAGCCAGTGCCAGTGCAGCAGCGACGGTGGTGGGGAAGGTGTACGTCCTGCCTGTTCTGCTCTCACTGGCCAGAGGTGGGGCTCTGCGCCACCGCCACCCAGCTGGAGCACCACATTTGCTTGCTGGCTGCCTCCGAGGAGGGAGATGCCCTCAGGCCTCCCGGGCCCCCACTGCAGGGGAGAGAGGGAAGGGAAGGGGAGATATCTCCCTGACAGGAACTGGGTTGGAGTTGCTGGACAGGAGAATACGGATAGATAGATAGACAGACAGACAGACAGACAGACAGACAGATAGATAGATAGATATGGAGGGAGGGAGGGAGGGATGATAGATAGATAGATAGATAGATAGATAGATAGATAGATAGATAGATAGATAGATAGATAGATACATACATGCATACATATATGGATAGAGGGAGGTAGGGATAGATGTTTGGAGGGTAGATAGATGGATGGATGGAGGGAGAGAGGGAGAGAGGGATAGAACGATGAGACATGAGAGAGAGAGACAGAAAGAGAGTGAAAGAAAAAGAGAGAGAGCAGAGACAGAAAAAAGTGAGAGGAAGAGGAAGAGAGAGGGAGACAGAATGAGAAAGAGAGAGGGAGAGAGAGAGAAAAAGGAAAAGAGACAGACACAAACACACACAGAGAGACAGAGAAAGAGAGCAGAGAGAGTGAGACAGAGACAGAATGAGACAGAGAGAGAGACAGAGAGAGAGTGAAAAAGAAAGAGAGAGAGCAGAGAGAAAAAAGTGAGAGAAAGAGAAAGAGAGGGAGACGGAATGAGACAGAGAGAGAGGGAGAGAGAGAGAGAGAAAGAGAGACAGACAGACACAAACACACACAGAGAGACAGAGAAAGAGAGTCGAGAGAGTGAGACAGAGACAGAGAATGAGACAGAGAGAGAGAGAGACAGAGACAGAGAGCAAGTGAGAGAGAGCTGTTTCCCACAGAAAACACCAGGAGCTACAAAACCAGGGGTGAAATGCTCCCGGTTTGGACCGGATCGTCCAATCCGGTAGCGATGGCAGCGGGTGGTTCAGAGAACCGGTAGCAAAAATCCCTGCGCCCCCTCCCCCCACCATGCCCAGCTGAGCCTCACAATCATCAGAGGCTTTTTTTTTTACTTTAAAAAGCATTTTTTCTACAACCTCTTCTGACAAAAAAATGCTTTTAAAAGTAAAAAAAAAGCCTCTGATGATCGTGCGGCTCAGCTGGGATTGTCAGAGGCTTTTCAAAGCATTTTTTTCTGCAACCTCTTGGCGGAAGAGATAACTCCCAGCTGAGTTACCTGATCGGCAGAGGCTTTTCAAAGCATTAGAAAAAATGCTTTGAAAAGTTTTTTTTTTTTTAAAAAAAGTTGGCCATGCCCACCGCAGTCACATTACCCGCACCACCACCAAGCCACACCCACAGAACTGGTAGTAACAAATTTTACATTTCACCCCTGTACAAAACCTGGGTAGGCGTGGCTGCGGTGTGTGTCATGTGACTGGGTGGGAGTGAGTGATATCGAGTTGGCCATGCCCACCCAGGTTTTGTGGCTCTCGGTATTTTCTTTTCTCTGGGAAACAGGTCCAAATGGCTCTTTTGAGCGTTTAAGGTTGCAGACACCTGTTCTAGGAGAGTGGTGGGTGCTAACTTTCTACACTGTGATTAGGACTGAATTTTCTTCTATAAAATCCAGATCTTTCTCATCAGAATGTGACTGCAATACAACCTCTACCTCCTTAGAACACAAATTCATTCTTTGACGCAAGTGTGAAAGGACAGCGTTTGTGTCATGATGGCACAAGGCTGCTGTTGCTGCAGTCAGTTCAGGGACCCCTTCCACGTTTGGGTCCTGAAAGCCATGCAGAGTGGATGGGTCTGAAAATATGGGCTTTTAGAGGCAGGGGCAGAAGCTATGGTATTTGGAGGATTTCAGAGGGCAAAATGAGTACCTTAAGTGTTACAGAGTGCATCATTCATTCTTTAAAGAAACCCATCTTCCAAAAAACCAGAGACTCTGGTTCTGGCCCTGTCTACTTGAGCTCTGGCTATACCTGGCATGATGACATCCTTCTGTCGATCAACAATGTCCATAGCATATTTCTCTCCTGAACTTGCAGTAGTGACCTCCCTTTCCCATCGATTATCAGGATAGTGTTTTAAGAAGGAAGACATCTTTGGGGAATCAGTCAATCAGAATAGATCTGAAAGGGACCTTAGAGGTCTTCTAGTCCAAACCCCTGCTCAAGCAGGAGACCGTATACCATTTCAGACAAATGGCTGTCCAGTCTTTTCTTAAAAACCTCCAGTGATGAAGCACCCATGAATTCTGAAGGCAAAGCTGTTCCACTGGTTATTTGTCCTCACTATTGGGAAGTTTCTCCTTAATTCCAGGTTGCTTCTCTCCTTGATTAGATTACATCCATTTTTTCTTGTCCTGCCTCCTGGTGCTTTGGAAAATACGTTGACCCCATCCTCTTTGTGGCAGCCTGTCAAGTACCGGAATACTGTTATCATGTCACCCCTAGTCCTTTTTTTCTCTCAACTAGCCAAACCCAAATCCTGCAACCGTTCTTCATATGTATGTTTTAGTCTCCAGGCATTTGATCATCTTAGTTGCTATTCTCTGCACTTTTTCCAAAATCTCAGCATCTTTTTTGTAACGTGTTGTCCAAAACTGAATGCAGTATTCCTGGGGTAGCCTTACTAAGGCTTTATAAAGCGGTACTAATATTTCACGTGCGTTGGATTCTATGCCTCTGTTTACACAACCAAGGATTGTATTAGCTTTTGAATATAGTTACAATATTTCCAAACTAGTTCTTCCATTTTCACTCTGAGTTTTCAAATGAATGGAAAGCAGATTTGTATCTCAGCAATCACAGTTCATTTCCTAGAATTTCACTTCTTAAGTGCACTCTGATGTTATACTCAAGGGAGGGGAAAATAACTCAAAGATTTCTTTTAAAAGAAACAATTCTCCTTTCAATGTTCTGTTCTTTGTGATCTAGAAGCTATACACAGTTACAGTGGAGGACTTTAGACATGACCTATCTATGTTTTTGATTACCATGAAAGACTTGGGACAATCAAAAACATATATCTGTATTTCTAGCTCTTCTTAGAATTGTCAGAGAGCGCAGCCTACTGACCTGGGCATAGGATGAAATTGTCCTACGATTCCTTTAGAATGTACTTCTCCAGTTTTTTTTTATTTTTAAAGTCATGTTTTTTTTGTTTTTTTTTTAAATTTGATTTATATGCCGCCCTTCTCCGGAGACTCAGGGCGGCTTACAATGCGCTAAGCAATAGCCTTCATACTTTTGTATATTTATACAAAGTCAGCTTATTGCCCCCACAAACTGGGTCCTCAATTTACCTACCTTAGAAAGGATGGAAGGCTGAGTCAACCTTGAGCCTTGGTGAGATTCGAACCTGCAATAATTGCAGGCAGCTGATGTTAATAACAGGGCTTTAGACCACTGTACTATCCAAGGCTGTTTTTCCTATTTCATGCTCAGCAGAGGCCTTAAAATTTCTTCTGGTGTGTGTGTGTGTGTGTGTGTGTGAGTGAGTGGTGGGTTGCAAAATCTTTTACTACCGGTTCTGTGGGTGTGGCTTGGTGGGTGTGACATGGTTTGGTGAGTGTGGCTGGGGTGGGCATGGCAGGGGACGGATACTGTAAAATCTCCATTCCCACCCCACTCCAGGGAAAAAATACTGTAAAATCTCCATTCCCTCCCCAATCCAGGTTACTGCAAAATCCCCATTTCCTCCCGATCAGCTGGGACTTGGGAGGCAGAGAATAGATGGGGGTGGGCCCGGGTAAGAATTTTTACTACCGGTTCTCCAAACTACTCAAAATTTCCGCTACCGGTTCTCCAGAACTGTTCAGAACCTGCTGAAACCCACCTCTGGAGTGTGTGTGCATACGCACATTTCAAACATATATTTTCCAAAATATATTCTTAGCACTACTTCCTGATCTGAGGAAGTCCTTTGGAAAGAGTGTCCTTATGTTGCTTTCTATGTGACATAATTGTGGGAAGTGAGCCAAATATAAACAAACATTTTATTTCATATTTTCTGTGGAAACTAGCAGAATCCTCAATTTTTATAAGCATAATATGTTTTTACTTTTTCTTGCCTAGACTACTCTAGTGCAGCCAGATTTGATAGACCTCTCACCCCATAATTCTTTCTCCCCCCCACCCCCCATATTGTGCTAAATGGAGGGTTATGGGAGTTAACACACCAACAAAGCTGGAATCAACAAATTCAGTGTTCAAAGAAACACTGGTTTAATGAGTCAAAAAGGTCTCCATTTCACCTGTTTAACTGAAAAAAATTGAAATAACATATGAAACAAATAAAATTACAATCCAGTCACAGAAATTCTTTTAGTTGGAAAAAAATTTATTGGTTGGGGTAAACTATTTATAGCAAAATATTTAACTTGTTTATGCATGTTAATGATTTCTAAATCATTGAGTTTAGAAATGCAGATGACATTTTTCCTAATAAATGATTGCTGGTCAATGACCATAATAAAGTTTATATTCTATTCTATTCCTAATAAATAATATCAAAAGAATAATATTATAAATAATAAAACAGGAAATGAGTTACACCTAAAGATAAAAACAAGCAATATTGAAGAATAATATCAGAGCCTGAGTGGCGTAGGAGGCTAATGCCTCCTACTAAGACAGCATTTAACATCCAGCTGCCTGCAATTACTGCGAGTTCAATTTTTACCAGGCTCAAGGTTGACTCAGCCTTCCATCCTTTCTAAGGTGGGTAAAATGAGGACCCGGTTGTGTGGGCAAGAAGCTGACTTTGTAAATATACAAAAGTATGAAGGCTATTGCTTAACGCATTGTAAGCCGCTCTAAGTCTCCGGAGAAGGGCGGCATATAAATAAAATAAAATAAAAATAATAATGTTTAATAAAAAAGCAGAGGATCCTATATTAATGCTAAGTAACTGCTTTAAATAACCGTTGGCAAACAAAGCTTGGAGAACCGATGACAGATATGGAAATATGCAACAGCCTCAGCTCTAGTTTTATTTCTTTTTCCATTAATTTGAACAGAAGTTGGCTATCATCCCAAATAAACAAACTAGGGCATTAGCTAAGTTAAGGAGATTAGCTGTGCTTCAGGAAGGTGAAAGGCAGCAATCTTTTTACTTTAAATCCTGCAATTGGGAGAACCATAATGCAGGAATCTGTCTTTATCTTATTCTTTCTTTTCTTTTCTTTTTTTACCTTGCTACATCCTCACTCTTTATAGCATTTTGGGTACAGGATTTTATGTGTTGTCTTCTATTCAGGTATGCTCAATAGGACAATGCAGGCAAGGTAAATTATAGGAACAATGGCAGGGGGGAATAACCTAATGAGTTTTAAAGGTCAGGAGATCAAACTATTAACAGCAATTAAGAACAGTGTTAGATACAAAATCAAAGGCACTTAACTAAAGTCTTGAAGAAAGTAAACAGAAAGATTTTAAACAACTATTTTGGAATAGAGTTTGGTGTAATAGTTAGGGCACCAAGTCAGAAATTGGGAGACTGTGAGTTCTAGTCCCACCTTACTGTCTATGGAGATTCTCAGTCATCCAGATCATGATTGTCCAAAAAGTGCTTTTTCAAGAGGCAAATGGACTTTCTAGTTTTTCTTTGAAGACATTTCATTTCTCATCAGTGGTGAAATGTAAAATTCGTTACTACCAGTTCTGTGGGCGTGGCTTGGTGGGGAGAGGGGTAATGTGACTGAGTTGGCGTGGCCAACTTTTTTTTTTAACTTTTAAAACCATTTTTTCTGCAACCTCTTCGGCTGAAGAGGTTGTAAAAAATGCTTTTAAAAGCCTTTGACGATCCCAGCTGAATTGCCTGATAGAGACTTTTTTTTCTTTTAAAAACATTTTTTCTACAACCTCTTCATCCAAAGAGGTTATAGAAAAAATGCTTTTAAAAGCCTCTGACAATCCCAGCTGAGCCGCGCGATCAGCAGAGGCTTTTTTTTTTTACTTTTAAAAGCATTTTTTTGGCCGAAGAGGTTGTAGAAAAAATGCTTTTAAAAATAGAAGAAAAAGGCTCTGATGATCGTGTGGCTCAGCTGGGCATGGGGGTGGAGGTGGGGGGCAGGAATTTTTGTTACCGGTTCTCTGAACCACCTACCGCCATCACTACCGGATTGGGCGATCCGGTCCGAACCGGGAGCATTTCACCCCTCCTTCTCATCCAAGAAGCTTCAGAGCTGAAGAAGCTTCTTGTATGAGAAACGAAACGTCTTCAAAGAAAAGCAAGAAAGTCCAGTTGCCTCTTGAAAAAGCACCTTTGGGAGTCCTACCTTAGCCACAAACCCAGCTGGCTTTGGGCCTCTCACCCTCTCTCAGCCCTAAATTAGAAGCAATGGCAAACCACTTCCAAAATCTTGCCAAGAAAATGTCAGGGATTTGCTTGGGCAGTTGTCACAAATCAATAGTGACTTGAAGACACATACATCTTTAGAAGAATATTTACAGCCCACCTTCCTTCTCTTAAGCTCTTAAATCAGATATTATATTATGTCATGCCCTTATGTACAAGGTTTTACAGACTTCTGTCCTTCTCTTAAACAACATGAAGGCATAACATAATGTAACAACCATATATCTTTTTGTTCTAGACAGTAATGGCAAACCTTCTGAAAACGCCTAACTCGACTCTACTGGCATATCACCCCAATAAAAGAGTGTGAGAAGCCACTCCCCTCCCAGAAGAATGAAATATTTTAGGAAATATTAGAAAGGCAGAATATTTCCCCTAAAAGAGAAATAGAAATCTTAAGGGAGACAGAAACTCAGCTCCCTGCAGCTCCCTGTCCCCAGCAGATATTTGGTGCCCATTGAGAAGGACTGGGCCAGCCTATCTACATAACAAAACACCTTCAGCTCCAGGGTGATAGGATTAAGACATGACCCTCCAGGACATAATAGGATTATCTAGCAGCAGGGCTCACTACATTGCATAATCACCTGGGGACATTACATCAGCCCTAAGTTCAACGAAACTTGATTCAGACAAACATGACCCCACATGGCCCCATGGGAGTCTGACTACAGCCAATAGAATACATTTCTTGAACAGGAACAGGAAGCTCGTGGGCAAGGCCCAAAAGAGGGTATAAATAGCCCTCCCTCTCTACTCCATGTGGTCAAACCCATGGGGTCCTGTCCATCAATAAACCATCTTTCAAATGAGCCTCCATGTTTCCAGTGTCTTTCTCCTCACTTGGAACTGAACCAGAGAAACAATTCTCTATTTCTTACCCCACTCCTAACCTCTAGGCTATCTTGAACAGTAGCACTTGGCAGCAATGCCAGGCTGGGCCTGAAGGAGATTCCTGGGCCTCCACTTCAGCCCTAGCACCACCACTGCCATTTAAAAAGGCTGCCTCATGCCCTTCCCCAAGTTGCATAAATCTTGGAGAATGGCACAATTCTTCTCCCCAGGATCTGTGGCTTGCCACTTCTTGCCATGTTATCTTTCTGTTGACAGGTCCTTGCAGCCTTCCCAAGGTGGCCTTTGTTCTTGAAGTGGCTTTGGAGAATGCTCTTCCTCTGAAAGCCATGCAAAAGCACTCCCAAGGAAGTCTCTGAGAAATCAGACACCATTAAACAAAACAACAACAACAAAAGAGCAGATTTGAACCCCATTGAAAAGTTTGTGACTATGCACATGTGACCAGCCCCACAAAGGATGAAATTGGTCACACTGCCCTCTGGTGGTCAATGTATGTTTGTGATCTTAGTTGAACATCCTCGGAGACTTTTAACCTTTTTAGTGGTTGGGAAAATATTTGTGGATATATTGAACTAACAATGAAAAATGAGGCAGGGAGTGTAAAAAAGGGGGAGAAAATATGAGTGTATTCTCTTTTCAAAAATCTAACATGACCACGAGTTACAAAATGTAACAAAATACAGAAAAAAAAAAGATACAGGAATATAAATTTTGTATAACAGCTACAATTGACAGATTGCAAGTTGTTTCTTGTGAGTAAATGTGCAGAGAATTGAACTCTTACCTAGAGTTATTGAAGGCGATTCAATTCATGATTACCCAGGCAGTAGAAAATATCACTTTCAAGTACAGAGAAGAGAATAGTCCTAATGGCAAAAATTAAGAAAGAATGTCCTTTAGTATCTAATTTTTTTAAAAAAAAATCATGCATGTGGAAGAACTGATTGTTCATTTAACATGTTTTTACTTATCTGCTATTCAGATAAAGAAGCAGAACAATTGCAATCTGCAAAAATGTCTCAAAAAGCAAACAGAATTTGGAGGAAGGAAAGTAATTATGAAAGTGGATGGAATTGCTATTTCTCTTTTGATGACTCCAGGAATAATAGCTGCTGGTAGGAGGAATGGCATTCTCATTAGACATTTTATATAGTCAGTGGCTACGCTAATATGAGACACTGAATCGCCAGATACCCCAAACACATGTTCATGTACTGTGCTGTATGAATCCAGATTATATGTTTATTTAATTACTAATTCGCTGTTCAAACCCAGATAATTTTCTTGGATAAGGCCTGTTGAAGTTAACCATAGCTGAACTAAGTTGTGTTGTGTTGTGTGTGTTCCAACTCTGGAGGTTTTTAAGAAGAGATTGGACAAACATTTGTCTGAAATGCTATAGGGCAGGGACATCAAACTTGATTTCATTGAGGGCCACATAAAGGTTGTGTTTGACCTTGGGGAGCTGGGGTGGGCATGGCCACCTCAACGTCACTTGTGTCAGGGCCACCTGTGGTGACCCAAGCACTCTGCCAGCAAAAACGGGCTCCCAAGCTCTGTTTTTGGCTGCAACAGCCCGCAACCCTCTGCCAGCAAAAATGGAGCTTGGGGGGGTCGCGGGCCAGTCCTTTGCTGTTTCCAGGGTAGTCCCATGGGCCAGATCTAAGCACCCCATGGGCCAGATCTGGCCCCCGGGCCTTAAGTTTGACACCCCTGCTAATGGGTTTCCTGCCTGAGTATGGTTTTGGACTAGAAGACCTCCAAGGTCCTTTTCAACTCTGTTATTCTGAATGCATTTTGCAAATACAACTAATGAAAAGTTCCAGATGAAAGGAGTCCTGACCATTGGGAGCCCCCTCTATCACCAGGTGATATGATTTGCATTTCTTTGAAGTGCACATTACATGCATTGATTATTATAGACAGCCTGAACTTCTTCCCAAACATCTCTCCCCTATTTTACATACCTGGGTTATTTCTGTCTTTTAATAACTGCTTGCCTCCAGGATCAGACAACTAAAATGGCATCTACCCATCATTCACTTTGATGCAACTTTTCATATACAAATGCGGATTTGTTTTTAATGTGGAATTCTTAATCATACACAGAGGTCTGTCTTTTGGTCTTTGTTTAAGGATAGATCCCTGAACATAGAAAGAGATTTTATATAAAACTGTAGTAACCAGCTACAACCACTCTAAAGTAACATTAAATATTAGTTATTGAAAATATTAAAGACGGCATTCCCTGAAGAATATTTAAAACTGTATTAGAATAGAACAAGACATGAAGAATGGAAAAAGTGAAGTAGGCTGAACTTCTGAAGAACACATTCAATGGCTTTTGTTTTAATTTTCTGACAGCAAAAAAAAAAAGTTTTTAAGAAAGTGTGGACTTCAATTTCAAAGCAGGAGACAAGCTTCCAACTCTGATTGCAGAGGACATTTTCCTCAGTAAGAAGAACAGCAATGTAAGAGGAAAATGAACTAGCGTATGATAACAACATATTATAACAATAAAATCCTGCAAATAGAAGTAGAACTACTGTGGCAAAAGAAAGCAAAGATAGTACCAATTCAGCTGGAATGCAATTTATCAATGCATTCCAGCTGAATGCATTGATAAATTCACCATCAGTCAATTGCAAAAGGCAGCTTTACTTGAAACAGCTTAAATCTTGCAATAATATACATAAAACCATCAAAAATCCACACCTGTCTATCTTAGGTCCTTGGAAAGGACTGGATAGTTGGACAAAAATGCCAAAGCCAGTCTGAACATCTGCCTGACTGTGCAACAGACCTTAATATCTTTATATCACTCCATTCCACTGCAAATATTTGTGTCAGAAAGGCTTAGCCCAACTACTGTAGTGTTCTTTAGAAATCTTACAGTCCCAACTCTCAACAATGCTCAATCAGTGGGGGTCAGCAATTCTTTCCAAGCCTCAGGAGTTGCCTTGTGCAGGAACCAAGAACCCCCAAAGCAGTGGTGAAATCCAATTTTTTTTACTACCGGTTCTGTGGGCGTGGCTTGGTGGGTGTGGTGTGGCTTCGTGGGCGTGGCAGGGGAAGGATACGCAAAATCTCCATTCCCACCCCACTCTGGGGCCAGCCAGAGGTGATATTTGCCGGTTCTCCAAACTGCTCAAAATTTCCGCTACCGGTTCTCCAGAACCTGTCAGAACCTACTGGATTTCACCCCTGCCTCAAAGTCCAAGTCATCAAAGTCTGGGGAGATTTTAACAAGATTTCACAAGGAATCGGGTTCTGAGCATGAGATCTCATGATATATGCTCTTGGGAGGTTTCAGTGACTTTAAATTTATTGGAGTTGAAATAGAAGAGGGATTATGTGGTTAGTTTGATAACAGCATCATTCAACATTTTAGTTGTAATGTTGGCTTAGTCCTTTTAAGTTCAGATTATCAGTGTAATGGGTAGTTATCTATTTCTATAATGAGTGCCTAGAAAGATGGAGTGGATGGGAGGGAGAAATCCAATCCTCCTACTATAGATAGTTAACAAGATAAGACGAGGCAGGGTAGTAATTGGAAATAAGCAACTCTTAACAGACCGATTCTTCTTTTTCAGATAGGATATACCTAAAATGGGGCATGCTGAAACAATAACTCTTGTGCTTTGAAGGTAGCCATCATTTCCTCCCCCCCTCTTCTTAACCTCTTCACTCAGCTACATAACAGACTGTCAAAGCCTTACTTTTATCTCTCAACGAATAATTAAGACATCAAATTATAGTATTGAAATACTTCTACAGTATTTAGGAACGAGCTATAAATGTGCATGAAAAAAGAATTAATGGTCTGTCTGTGTGCATTTTGGGGATGGAAAGAAAATTATCACAAATAAACCAGCTGAGAAAAGAAAAGCGATAGAAATGCTGTTATTCCATTCCAAAGCAAGCATCAAACAAAGAGACACCATTATGTAAAAATTACACAAAATGCATCAGCCTGCAGTTATCAGCTTACCATGACAGTCTTAGAATAAAAGTTTAATTTGGATAAATAGATTGGAAAAGAAATGTTGTTTTCTGCTGGCAGGTAAGCCTGTTTTCAGTTCAGATAAATTGTACTACCAAATAACTTACATTGACAGACTTATGAGAAAAAGCTTGTGAGCTGAAGTCACGGCTGCAAATGGAGCTATTTATTTGTCTTTCACGCAGGCTGGAAAAACTCTGGATTCTGAAGGTTCATTCTGCTCCAAATAGCAACCTATACTTGATAAAATACGTGGCTTTGCCTTTTTTCTATTTTTTTCCCCTTTCCAATTGGCATGGAGACTATGAATTTTTGGGGGGGTGTTTTAAATGCAAAAAAGAGAGAAAATGAAGGCTCTTTAGCGCAGATAATCTTGTCTAGAGAAAAATATCTAACAAATATATATTATATTGCCATACACAACATTTTAAGCCTAGTAGGCAGGTAATGTTTTGTCAGCTAGGAGAGAGAATTTTATTTATTTATGTTCTGAGACCAGCATAAGGGTGAGCAAAATGTTGTGAGTTCAAAGCAGATGTACTGCGCTGAGAAAAAAACACCATCTTTCAGGCTTCATAGAAAATGATCCTAGTTTTGCCTCATCTTCAGGGCCAAATATTGTGCTGATCCAAGTACTTCAGTCGCTCCAAGAATGGTCACTGGCTGTTTTGGGAAATATTGAGAGCCAATTGCAGGTAAGGTGCTTTCTTCTCTGACAGAATGGATGGCTTTCTTTGAAATTGGGGATGAGGAAATGACTGCTACTGAGGGAAACCTTCTCCTCCCAGAAAAAGCAACGGTTGTTGCAGCGCTTGGCACTGATTTCCCACTCTAAGTCTTGTGAGGTCAGAAAGAGCTTCCTTTCCCTGAATCCCAGATGTGGTGAAATCAACAGGTGAAAGGGAAGAGGGCCAATAGGGGAACTTTAGAGATATTCCATCTTGGACTCCGTAGGAGGGAGAAAGTGTATGAGAGCCAACCAGGGCTGGGTTCTAAATTTTTTTACTACCGGTTCTGTGGGCGTGGCTTATTTTGTGGGCATGTCTTGATGGTCATGTGACAATTATTTAGGATTTAGCAGAGGTACTGGTCTACCAGGCTTTTAACTGCTTGCAGAGCTGTACCAATCTACCCATTTATTTTTGTAGGCACTGATCTACTCATGTATTTTTGTAGGCACTGGTCTACCCATTTATTTTTGCAGGCATCGGTCTACTCATGTATTTTTGCAGGCACTGGTCTACTCATTTGTTTTCTTTTAACACTGATCAGCTGTCGGGCAGCCCTTTGAAGCCCCGCGGCAGGAGTTTAAACAGTTTTTTTCCCTCTAGCCATCAGCTGGGACTAAGGAGGCAGCAATAGATTGGGGGTGGGGCCAAATAAAAAGTAAGAATAATGCAGGGTGTGTGTGGGGGGCGGGCAGGGCAGAACCGGTTCAGTGATATCATATCATCATCACTACTAGCTCGGGAGGAACCCACCACTGGAGCCAACGCTTAGCACTACATCAGGCTTTCTAAAGGCCAGGCAGGCAGTATGGCCAGAGTCTTGTCAACTGGTGAATCAGCAATAAAGAAACCTCTTGATGTAAACCTTGGAGTTGTTCCGGTTGCTTGCACCTGACATAGTCAACATGAATGAGGAAGTGCTGATAGGAACTTCCTTCCTTCCTTCCTGTTGTGGTCCGCCAGCAGCCTGCAGACCTGGCAGTGGAGTCAGACAGTGAGGAGGCTGGGGAGGACAATGGGCCAGTCCTGGAGTCAGGGGAAGCCCCGGATGAGGGCTCTGCGTCAGAGGCAGAGATGGGGCCAGGGCCATCTGGAAGCGATGCGTGGACTCCAGAGCCTCCAGAGGTGGACAGCAGAGAGGCAGAGGAACAGGAGGAGCCTGTTCCTAGTGCACACATGTGAAGAGCTGCCAGAAGGCAAGAGGAGCTGAAGAAAAAAGGACAACTCGGGAGTAAGGCCAGAAGATGATTGGCCACTCCCATAAGACTTAAAAGAGCAGCAACGAGCTGTTGGGTTCTTTGTAGAAAAGCAACATTGATTCCCATGCTTCTTGTCAGCGTCTCTTGAACTTTGTGGGGGTTTTGCCAAGAAAAGCCTTTGGCAGGTTGCCAAAGACCTCAAAGGTTGGTGATAAGGCCGATGGACTGGTTATTAAGAATTTTGTTTAGGACTAACCTGAGAATGAATTAATTCTCAGCTGTTTTAATAAAATAAGTTTGTTGAGGACTCAATTGTGTTTGATAATCACTACCTGGGCCTTGGTCACAACACTTCCTTCCTCCCTCCCTCCCTCCTTCCTTCCTTCCATCCATCTTTCAGTGAGCTGCTAGAGATTCTATCCATCACCATTAACTCAAGACCTTGTTAAGTAGGATAGGACCACCAAATGATACTTAGGTCCTTATTCCTCTCCTCCCTCTTCTATTATCTACATAGCTTTCAGCTTTCTTCTCCTTTTTCCTTTCTTCTCTTACTTACAGGCTCACAGTTCAGTCCCCCTTTTCCTTTTGCCTTCTGCTGCTGCTGCTGCTGCTGTTGAACTCTTGACTTCCAACCAAAGCTTGGGCACCAGCATTCCTCTCTCCTGCTTGCCCAAACCTCTCTCTAAAGCCAAGAAAACGGCTTGGAGAGAGCAGATTCCAGACTTTCCCCCATTCCTAAACACTGCAACGTTCATAGTGTTCCTTCATTAGCCTCCAGAGATTCATATTCCCTCTTCTTAAATGCTCTGGCCCCATATCCAGTGATCACTACTTTCCCTTCATTGTTGTTTCCTGATGTGTGGGGTTTTATTGTCTGGTTCATGGATAAAAACCCAGCTCTTTTCTCTGACATGGTCCTCATTTTTGAAATCAATATTTGCTACAGAGTTTGTTTTTTAAAAAAAACGTGCTTTAATTGAAAGACCTTGCTTGCATGCTAGTCCCTGCTGAGATGTTCCTATGGAACAGTCCTACTAATTTCTATACAATTCCAAGTTTCTTTCAGTTATCTTCTTTTCTTTGTGGCTTGTTCCTTTCTCTGTACCAGCAGAGCACAAAATCATCAGCTAGTATTTCAAACAATAATAATAGCTGAACCTTAATGTATTTATAGGAAAAAAATATTTCAAAGCTTTTGTCAAAACTGTGTCTACACAGACTTTATACAGTAAATTCATAAAAGTCTTCACAAATCTCAGAAGAAATATAAGATTGGTCTTATATCCTGCAGCCTGCTTTTTCCCTTTTAAAATTTTTCTTTTTTAGGAATAGACCGAGTCAAGAACATGCATCTATTTTTCCATGCTGTCAAAAGCAATAAAGTATTCTAGTGATACAGTAGATGGAAAACCTCTTGGTCAGAATTGTTGCTGTTATTTGGACCAAAAGCAGTACGATTAGCTTTAATTATATCTCATAAACCACATAGAAGGGGAAAATGCTGCAACATTCAGGCATAATTGTTGTTGCCTTGTCCCCCTTTTTACTGTATCACTGGCACATTTTTATAGTAAACTGAAATCATCAAATATGATAGATGTACCAAGTACTAACCAGAAGGAGCAAAAAAGAGATAAATTGACCGATATAAATAACTTTCCAGCCAAATGGAAGGAAGAGGTGCCAGCAACACAAGAATCTTGTGGAAGTGACTACATACATTCCATCTATTGGAAGAGGCCATTTAAGATATTTAGGCTGAATGATATGAAGGCTGAACTTGGAGTAGATGGGAGAGGACACGTCTATTTTTGAACTTTGCACATTTTTAAGATCACTTCTATAAAAAGACATATATTACATGTCAGCCTAATATAAATTATATTTCCTCAAAAATTCTAAATAGGAAATTACAGTCTAAGGAAGTTTTCTTTCTTCTTCTTTTTTTAAAAAAGAAAGATAAATTATATTATTTTTATATAATTATAGATGCACTAATATAAACATAGAATTGGATTAACAATTATAGCAACAAGGTACCTATTTGCATAATTGCTCTCAATCAGCTTCACAGAAATCTGTGCAATGATTACTCTGCTGAAACAAAAATTTGATTGAATGAAATTGTTATAAATGTGCCTTTAATAATTGTAGTCTTACCTATGCTTAGCTGGAATATGCCTCATTTAAATAACTGGCTCTTATTTCTCAATTTTTTTAAAAAAACATTTTTAATAATAACTTACTAACGATTTCTTTTATACATAATACGGAAATGATTTCAACTAGGACTACTTTTTTGTATATAATTTTATTAGGAATTTCGATTGCAATAGTAAAAACTGATAGAAAGTAAACTTTAAAAAAAGAATAGTAAGAAAGAACAGAAAGAAGAAAGAAATAACATAATAAAAAGAAAACAAATATTTAAAGAAATGATTCATTACAAAAAGTATAGACAAATTTAGTAACTTTGTCTACTAGATAGTACTTTAGTTACTACCTTGTTACAAACAGACATCTCTTCATTCCATATCTCACCCCTTATCTATAAGTAAATCTATAAAACATTGACTTTTCAGTCACTGTGTCTGCAAAAAGTTTGTAAAAAATTGCTGAAATTTTGAAAAAAAACCACCAATGTCTTATTTAAACTTGCTCAAATAAACTAACTGTATATTTCTTTCTGTCATTACTAACATTACTACTTCAAATAGTGTTGCAGTATTTGATTCTTCTTCAATTCTTCATCTCATTGCACAGACTGACGCTACTAATATCTTGGTGTCAAGACTGAATTGCTTTGCTTCTTTCAAACCCTAATGCTTTTCAACTTGCCAATGAACTGGGGGGAGGGAGATCGTGAAAGCATGGAAGCCATTAAAGTCACCACTGCAGGTGCTTGAGAAAGAAATGGACTGTTCCCATTACAAAAGGATGTCACATAATTGGATAATGTGATCACCTAGGGGTGGGGAGAAGAGGAAGCTATTGTTTAACATATTGTTTTTGTCCGGGAAAACCAGAACTGTTTTTTTTTCTTCAGTACCAATATGATGTATCCAATAAAGTTTTACTTTTGGGAATTCAAATCTTCCAAGAGTATTTCCTTGTTTTGGGTTCAGTAGTCTGACAGTTGACACTTGACTACTAATTTCTAATTTCATTCTTCAAAGATCTTGTTTAATACTTCCAATGTTATGACATTTTATGCCATTTTGTAAGTCCCGATTAATGGATACCTATAGCAGGCTTGTATTTTTTCCCTTTCTACTTAGTCCTAGAATCTTTAGCCCCTCTAATGTCCAGTTTCTAAAATCATGAAATCACTTATCTTTGTGAAGAGTCAAGACAGCCAAAATAATTTTGGTTCCCATAACAATTTTTTAAATTCAAAAATCTTATATCAAAAGTCAATATTCCAAATATCAGAGGACACTTGCTCCGTTTGTAACTTTCTTTGATCAAAATCTTCTCTTTTTGCTGTTTATTTCAAGTTTGTTAAGTTTTTAAGCTTGTACTTTTTATTATTATTATTCAGAGTTGAAGCTAAACTCTCCTAGTGGTTTTGAAATTGCTTATTAACCATCTTATGGTTAAGCTTTAAGATGGTTAATAAGCAATTTCTAAAACTGATTAAAAAGTGAGCTTGCAAACTTTTTTTTTCCATATGTGATTCTTGGAGACTGTCTGGACAAGTCCATGCAGGTTTGTGGCAAGCTTTTCAGAAATTGTTTGCCCTTGACTTCTTCCTAGGACTGAGAGAAAGTGACTAGCCCAAAGTCACCCAGCTGGCTTTGTGCATATCTGGGAGTGGAACTCATAGTCTCCTGGTTCTCTTATGAATTTACTATCTTTTAAAAGGTCCGCTGCAATTGTGAGCAAAGTAGCTGATCCTTCTGTCTCCAGATGCTCAGGCCTATGGAAGACTGCTGTCCTGCAGTCTCCTCATGAGGACCAGCCATCCAGAGCATAAGTGAGTGATCTCCTTTATCTCTGCTTACCTGGAAAGGTTCCAGAAAGCAGTCTACATACTATCTACCAGGGTTGAAATCCAGCAGGTTCTGACACGTTCTGGAGAACTGGTAGCGGAAATTTTGAGTAGTTCGGAGAACCAGCAAATTCCACCTCTGTCTGGCCCCAGAGTGGGGTGGGAATGGAGAATTTGCAATATCCTTCCCTCAGGAGTAGGGAGTGAATGATGATTTTGCAGTATCCTTCCCCTGGAGTGGGGTGGAAATGGAGATTTTGCAGTATCCTTCCCCTGCCACGCCCACCAAACCACACCCTGCCCACCAAGCCACACCCATAGAACCGGCAGTAAAAAAATCTGGATTTCACCACTGCCGTCCTACTTTTGCAGAGATAACTTCAGTTTTCCATGCCTCCCCTGGAAATACAGAATTCAGGGCTATTAATCCATTAGAATTATATATTTGAAAGTATAACTGTACTTATACACATTGTGAATTTTAAATTTATCTATGGAAATTCCACATATCCTTAGTCATTTCTACTGGTCTCTGATGCGTAAATTATGAGTACAAGTAAGGACTGCTAACAATGGGAAGGAATGTATTTAAAATAAAATGTCTTTGCTGATGGCATGTTTGTTTTGAGGTCTTCTTGATGTCGAAGTTTTAAACATTGAACAAATCAGGTTCAGAATTTGACAGAACAGACCAACAAAGTACTCCAACCCTGATTTGAATCTCCAAAGTCAAAGCCCTCCTTCTGAACCTAGATAAACAAAGGAATTGTTCAAGAGGCCTGCCAGAGTATTTTTTTTTTTAATTTGATTTATATGCCGCCCTTCTCCGGAGACTCAGGGCAGCTTACAATGCGCTAAGCAATAGTCTTCATACTTTTGTATATTTACAAAGTCAGCTTACTGCCCCCACAAACTGGGTCCTCAATTTACCTACCTTAGAAAGGATGGAAGGCTGAGTCAACCTTGAGCCTTGGTGAGATTCGAACCTGCAATAATTGCAGGCAGCTGATGTTAATAACAGGGCTTTAGACCACTGTACTATCCAAGGCTCTTTAAATGCAAGGACAGTTAAATCTATAGCACTGAGGCTATTGGTGGAAAGTATTATTGGATGATTAATTATTATCAAGCAGGGTTTCAAATCTGTATACTTCATAATGTTGAAGGCAGGAGGATTAGGTATGTTTGCTGCCTTAGGTTGCTGTGGCTGTTGCTGTTGCTGTTGCTCTTGCTCTTGCTGTTGCTCTTCTTCTTCTTCTTCTTCTTCTTCTTCTTCTTCTTCTTCTTCTTCTTCTTCTTCTTCTTCTTCTTCTCCTCCTCCTCCTCCTCCTCCTCCTCCTCCTCCTCTTCCTCCTCTTCCTCTTCCTCCTCCTCCTCTTCCTCCTCCTCCTCCTCTTCTTCTTCTTCCTCCTCCTCCTCTTCTTCTTCCTCCTCCTCCTCCTCTTCTTCTCCTCCTCCTCCTCCTCCTCCTCCTCCTCTTCTTCTTCTTCCTTCTCCTCCTCCACCCCTTCCTTCCTTCCTTCCTTCCTTCCTTCCTTCCTTCCTTCCTTCCTTCCTTCCTTCTCCCCTCTCCTTCTCTTTCCCTTCGTCATCCTCATCCTCAAACTCCCCCCATCCCCATCCTCCTTCTTCTAAAACATGTCAAATTCAAGAAGATTAGGAGCTTTGTTTCTCCTTCCACACTTTCCTGTATACAATCATGCCTGTTTCTATATCTCTTTCAATTAAGTTGCTGTTTCCATCCAATGGAAATTACTAATTGTTAGTTTATTCTCCTAAACCTTTAACCCTTGCAAGAAGATGGAGGGAATACTCTTTACAAAAGAAAATCTAATAAAAGAAAAGGTATGGTGATAATGTTGACAATTTTACGTGAGCAGAGGGCAATGACCTCCATCAGGTCATTTCTTTTTCATCTGCATGGGAAATGATTGACAGCTCCAGGTCTGCTATAGGCTCTGTACAAACAATGGTCAGATATTAAAGTGAATCATTTCTTAGGATTTTTTTTTTTGTTTTCTTTCTTTAATAAAAAAAAGCAATTGGCACTCCTTTTTCCACAAAGGTTTTTCAATGCCAACTGTTTGATGCAGTTCAGGCTTCATTATAAGCATCGCTCAAATATTTGCTTTTGAATTTTCAGATGCAGCATAAACATTCAAAATAAAAAAGTAGGGAGAATTGAACTTTTTAATATGTTTTCTGGAGCTTGGTGCTTTGAATTATAGTGGAATGAATGAGCTCAAGGGTGAGATACATATGGGGGATAGTGACTCAAAAATATTTTGATCAGAGGCACTGTATGACATTGGAAATGTGTTAAAATTCAACAGTATAATATATAGAAAATGCCCCCCTCTCCTGTGAAAAAGTAAGTTCATACTTCTGTTAAAAACCACCTGGCCTTTTTCTGCAAGTTGCTGATAGGGAGAGAAAGAGTATCATAGTGTGAATAGATGGCCTTAGCAACTTTCACCCCCATTCTAAGCCTTCAAAATAATAAATGTGTAAATTATCCATGGAATAATTATGGTGCTGTTATTTGAATTTCAAATAGTTTTTGCATGACTGTTCCTGTTGAGGAACCAAGCTTCCTGGATAGTGGGAAGATGCTGAGTGGAATCACACATTATATTCTGTGATATAAAATTAATGCTCAGAGGTGCCGTGCCAGATTTTATTCATACAAATATCCTTTCCCCGCCCCCGCCCCCCACCTTTCAGCCTCAGCAGATACTGGATGTCAATCCAATGGCTTCATTTTTCATAAGGTTCTCAGCGGCTATCCGAGAAACCTATTTTGATTTGTATTAATCAGCAACGTAGGCCTATTGGTTTAGAGCTGTTTTGCTTTCTCCCGTTCAAGTACACCTTTGAGCACTCTGTGAGGGAAGCACAGGGTGGCTGCGTTTTGTCTCAAGGGTGGATTTAGCACTTTAGAGGAGATGCAATTTACCTTGAAGCTTCATTGACTTTGGATTTTTCTCATGAAGGTGCTTTGCATCATAAAACCTTAGGCAAGTTTATTAGCAATAGCAACAGCACTTAGACTTATATACCACTTTACAGTGCTTTACACTGGAGGGCTAGTCGCTCCGAATCCGACCGAATACTAATTAGGTCTCATATTAAGACTTATTTAGTGGCGATAAAAGCGGCAAAGTGTAATTACTTTTCCGCTCTTATTGCATTGGCAGATAATCGCCCAGCCGCCTTGTTTAGGGTGACTCCCTCCCTCCTACATCAGGGAGCACGGGAGGACCCCTTGCAAGGGCAGGCTGAGGATTTTGCACAGTATCTGCACGATAAAATCGCTCAGATTCGGGAAGGCTTGGACTCTGACTGGGTAGATCCCGGCGGGATGACTGAGGCTGGTCTTGAGAATGTTATCTGGGATGAGTTCGACCCTGTGACTCCTGAGGATGTGGACAGGATCCTGGGGAGGTTAAACGCAACCACATGTTTATTGGACCCGTGTCCCTCCTGGCTGGTACTGGCCACCCGGGAGGTAACATGAGGCTGGCTCCAGAGGATTATAAATGCTTCTTTGAGAGAGGGTTTCTTGCCTCCCACCTTGAAAGAGGCGGTGGTGAGGCCCCTCCTCAAGAAGCCTTCCCTGGACCTGGCTGTTTTGGCAAACTACCATCCGGTCTCCAACCTTCGCTTTATTGCGAAGGTTGTTCGAGAGTGTGGTTGCGCGCCAGCTCCCACAGTACCTGGATGAAACCGTCTATCTAGATCCGTGCCAGTCCGGCTTCAGGCCTGGGTACAGCACGGAGACGGCATTGGTCGCATTGGTGGATGATCTCTGGAGAGCCCGGGACAGGGGTTGTTCCTCTGTTCTGGTCCTGTTAGATCTCTCAGCGGCTTTTGATACCATTGACCATGGTATCATGCTGCACCGGTTGGGGGGATTTGGGGTGGGAGGCACCATGCTGCGGTGGTTCTCCTCCTATCTCTCTGACCAGTCGCAGTCTGTGTTGGCAGGGGGGCAGAGGTTGACCTCGAGGCGCCTTGCTTGCCGGGTGCCCCAAGGGTCGGTCCTCTTGCCGCTCCTGTTCAACATTTATGTGAAGCCGCTGGGTGAGATCATCCGTGGTTTTGGGGTGCGATGTCACACTGATGATACTCAGCTGTACATTTCCACCCCAGACCACCCCAATGATGCCCTCAAAGTGATGTCCCAGTGTCTGGAGGCCGTGCGGGTCTGGATGGGGAGGAACAGGCTTCGACTCAACCCTTCCAAGACCGAATGGCTGTGGATACCGGAGTCCCGATATAGCCAGCTGGTGCCATCACTGGCTATTGGGGGCGAGTTATTGGCCCCTACAGAGGGAGCTCGCAACTTGGGCGTCCTCCTGGACACACGGCTGTCTTTAGAAGAGCACATGACGGCCGTGGCCAGGAGGGCTTTTTATCAGGTTCGCCTGATACGCCAGTTGCGCCCCTTTCTGGATCGGGACTCCTTATGCATGGTCACTCATGCCCTCGTTACATCTCGCCTGGACTACTGCAACGCTCTCTACATGGGGCTCCCCTTGAGGAGCACCCGGAGGCTCCAACTGGTTCAGAATGCGGCCGCGCAGGTGATTATGGGAGCGATGGGGCGCTCCCATGTAACGCCTCTCCTGCGCGAGCTGCATTGGCTCCCGTTGGTCTTCCAGGTGCGCTTTAAGGTATTGGTTCTCACCTTTAAAGCGCTCCATGGCTTAGGGCCAGGGTACTTACGAGACCGCCTGCTGCTACCGATAACCTCCCACTGGCCAATACGCTCTCACAGAGAGGGCCTCCTCAGGGTGCCGTCAGTCAAGCAATGTCGGCTGGCGGCCCCCAGGGGGAGAGCCTTCTCTGTGGGGGCACCCGCCCTATGGAATGAGCTACCTCCTGGAATAAGACTGATCCCGGACCTTCGTACCTTCCGCAAAGCCTTGAAGACTTACTTATTCCAGCAAGCTGGCCTAGCTTAAATGGTTTTAAATTGGGATTTTGAATTTTATAGACTTGGGGTTTTAAATTGGGAGGCCAATCGATTTAATATCTTTTAATTTATCTTAATTTTTGTATTGTATGTATTTTAATTCTGGCTGTCCACCACCCTGAGTCCCTTCTGGGAGAAGGGCGGGATACAAATTAAATTATTATTATTATTATTATTATTATTATTATTATTATTATTATTAT
>WNWU01000017.1:18356006-18426166 GCA_012654045.1 Ptyas mucosa | reverse complement strand
TATTATTATTATTATTATTATTATTATTATTATTATTATTATTATTACAGCCAGTGGTGGGTTCCTCCCGGTTCTGCCGAGCCGGTAGCGGTGACGATATGATGTCACCGAACTGGTTCTCTTTGTTCAGGAGCTGGGCCCTCCCACCCCCCCACCACATTATTATTACCTTTTATTTGGCCCCGCCCCCAATCTATTTGCTGCCTCCCGAGTCCCAGCTGATCGGCTAGAAGGAAAAAAACTGTTTAAACTCTTGCCGCGGGGCTTCAAAGGGCCGCCCTACAGCTGATCAGTGTTAAAAGACAGTGTGGTGGTAGACCAGTGCACTCCAAAAACAAATGGGTAGACTGGTGCCTCCAGAAACAAATAGGTAGACCGGAACGCTCCAAGAACAAATGGGTAGACTGGTACAGCTCTGCAAGCAGTTAAAAGCCTGGTAGACCAGTACCTCTGCTAAATCCTAAAGAATTGTCACATGACCATCAAACCATGCCCACAAAATAAGCCACACCCACAGAACCAGTAGTAAAAAAAAATAGATCCCACCCCTGTTTACAGCCCTCTCTAAGCAATTTACATAGTCAGCATATTGCCCCCCACCCCCAACAATCTGGGTCCTCATTTTACCCACCTCGGAAGGATGGAAGGCTGAGTCAACCCTGAGCCTGGTGAGATTTGAACTGCCAAATTGCAGGCAGCCGGCAGTCAGCAGAAGTAGCCTGCAGTATTGCACTCTAACCACCGAACCACCATGGCTCATTATTAGTTAGAAGATGTTTCTATGTCAGCTTTGAAGCTTCTTCTAGCAGCTTTTCAGGAATTTTATTTTTGAAGCAGGGGTTGGGCTTTGAAAAGCATCCTCAGGGTGTGGTTTGCTCCCAGCATTGTTTGGAAGCATCCTACATACATACCTCAACTGATATCTCATACATATGTGGAAATGTAATACGATGTGCAGTGGGACTAAAATCCTATCGCCATGATGGCGAACCTATGGCACGGGTGCCACAGGTGGCACGCGGAGCCATATCTGTGGGCACGCGAGTGTTGCCCTAGCTCAGTTCTAGCGCGCATGCGCATGCCGGCTAGCTGATTTTCGGGCCTTCCGGGCCCACTGGAAGTTGGGAAATGGGCCATTTCCAGCCTCTGGAGGACCTCCGGGGAGTGGGGAAGGCTCTTTTTGCCCTCCCCAGGCTCCTAGAAAGCCTCTGGAGCCTGGGGAGGGCGAAAAACAAGCCTACCTGGCCCACCGTGCCATTGCGTACCAAAAGCGGGAGGAGCGCAGGGGAGTCGTGCACACATGCGCAGGGGGAGGGGCACATAGAATTATGGGTGTGGGCACATGTGCGCGTGACTCTCCCGTGCTCCCCCCGCTTTTGGCACTTGATGGCAAAAAGGTTAGCCATCACTGTCCTATCGGTTTCCTGCTGGAAAACACTTCTCAAGCAGAAAACGTTTGATTCTCCCTGTGGGGCATAGCTTTGCAGTGGTCACAAAATTACAATATTTATTCCACTGGGGAAAATGTCCTTTATGATCTAAAATGTAGATTTGGCACATGTATCAAATTAAGCCATAATTGTGAATTATTGAATAAATTGCAGTGACTTGGCCAAAGATTCTTTGAAGGGTCTTTGGTGCCCTCTGAGCTTGATTGTTTTCTTGCAGATGTTTCATCATCCAACATCATCAGTGCTAGCCTCTTCAACCCAGAGCTTGGTGTAGTGACAGCAGCAGTGGTGACGGTGGGAGGTGTGAAAATGGGGCACGCCCCAGCCACCACCTCCCCACCGCTCACCTCAATCACTACCTTCCCTGGTCTCTCTGGTTCAGAGCTTGGCAGCAGTGGTGTCAGTAGAGAATGTAAAAATGGGGAGCCCCCAGCCACCACCACTCTGCGTTATGTCTACCTGCTTGCTTGCCCAACCACCAGCCTCTCCCTCTGGCCACCCATGGCAAGTTGTCCCTGCAGTGAGTTGGCCATGTGGAGTTGTCTTGTGGTGAGATGGCAGAGTTAGCAGTAAGCTGGTGGTACAGTGGTTAGAATGCAATATTGCAGACTAATTCTGCTGACAGCCAAGAGTTTGATCCTCACTGGTTCAAAGTTGAATCAACCATCCATCCTTCCAAGGTCAATAAAATGAGGACTCAGATTGTTGGGGGCAATAGTCTGACTCTGTAAACCACTTAGAGAGGGCTGTAAAGCATTGTGAAGCGGTATATAAGTCTAAGCGCTATTGTTAAAGTTGATTGAGCTTTACTGGCAAGTAAGCCAAGTCTGCAGCTGATTGCTCTGTGAATAACTATTGTGTTGAACTCTAGCAGTGCATTTAATATGGTGGTACCAGTTTTATTTGCTTTATGAAGTGCTGCAGTATTGTACCATTTGACATCCTGTCCCACACACTGAACTGTACAATACTGTATTAAATTAAAATATGCAAATTTAACAAAGGGATTTTTGTAGTGCTTGTGAGATATGTCTTACAGATATATTAAATTACCATATTGAAGATTTGAGAATTTTGGAGATTGTAATACAAAACATAATTTAACCTGAAGAATCTCATTAATAAAACAATCTAAGTTTGCCAGTTTTGATGACTCTATGAAGCCTTTGAGAGCTCTGTTAGAAGAGTAATTTCAAACATGATTGAACTTTTGAAATACTTCAAAGCCACATCATGCTACAGAAAGAAATCTTGACTTGCCTCTTTGAAATAACAAACATGAAATATGTATATATTTAGCTAATTTAGCCATGTGTCAAAATAATGACTGCACATCATCTTTAAATGACAGAAATGTCACTGAATATTTGAAATTAGCAGAACAGGTTTTTTGCTGAGCAAAGCACATTTCATTAGCATTAGTGGCAAAGAAATAACTTTTAGGAAAGGCATCTTGGGATTCAGAGTAAACCTAGTATCTCTGAATCTGATTAATCCTTTTTATCTTTTCCAGGGATCGTTATGAAATATCCCAACATCCATCCTTCCTTCCTTCCTTCCTTCCTTCCTTCCTTCCTTCCTTCCTTCCTTCCTTCCTTCCTTCCTTCCTTCCTTTCCTCCCTCTCTCCCTCCCTCCCTCCCTCCCTCCCTCCTTCCTTCCTTCCTTCTCCTCCCTCCCTCCCCTTCTGAAAAATGAAGGAGCCAAATGAAACAAAATCCTATTGATTTCAGTGTTAAATGTAGCAAACCTATTTGTATGTCTACATTTTATATTTGTATGACAAGCATTTTCTGATAATAATTTGCATAAAACACCCTTGACATGGGGTGCAGGGTTGAGGATAGGTTCTCCTCTGCAAAGAGGAGTAAGTGTGATACAATCTAGATCTCATCTGAGAGACAGATATATCCGTTGCCCAACATTTTTTAATCTCAAAGCTGTATTTGGCCTTTGGATAAGAAGCCGTGTTAAATGGGGAAAACGGATGGGGCTAAAACAAAATTTTTAGAATGCAAGCCAAAACCATTTGGTATTTTTCTCCCATCTGTCACGTTTTTAAAAAATTACAGTTCTGGGGTTTGACTACAATTAAATCAGGAACAAGCTTCTGTCAGTCTGGGGCTGGAGGGTGTGCATCTGTAGTTTATACAACAGCATGTCTAAAATTTCCCTCACCTGTGACTAATTATGGCTCCCATATCCTGTCAGTTCAACTCCTAGTAATTGCATGGATACATCTATACTGTTTGCTTGAGAATAATATATAAATAGTTTGCATTGTCTTCTTCTAGGGTGTGTTGTTGTTTTTTTAAATCCCCAATTTAGCTACAACTCAGAGGTTTCAATTTCATTTTATTACAGCCTTGGGATTTCTTGGTCCTCTAACCAGATCTGATCCACCTTATCTCTTTTTAGTTGAAGAGTGGACTGGATTAAAATTCCCATTATGTGCAAATGTAAGAAAGATTGCCATTTGGGGGAGGGAGGGGAGGTTTAAAAAAAAAACATTTTGGTGGTGAGATGGAAAAGGTCTGCATGATAGAAGAACATTTTCCATGTTTGTTTGTTCTTTAAAAGGAAATTTTTAAAAACAGCACAGCTATCATAGGCAGTAGATAGCTTGTCAGCTTCCCCACTAGAAATGTTACATTTCTAGAGATGCCAAGCAATGCAGCTTATGCAAAGTCCTGTTGGTTATCCTGGGCTGCTGTGAAAATTCAGAATGCATTAAAAAAAAAAAAAAGCTTATTGTTCTGGACCAGCCATAGCAAAGTCACCTCTTTTCCATTTCCGTGCCTTGAAAAACCTTTCTGGTACCCTGTTTTATTTGCCTTCTGCTGTAAGCATTAAATTCACCCGGGATGTGATTTGGGAAGATGTCGCCCATTAGACTGGTTTGCTTCACAGAGGCAAGGCTTGCTGATATAATTTAAATTTTGATTCTGTTGACCGATTAGCCATGTATTGACCGAAAGTTCTTCAAGCTTGTTTGTTTTTGTAAATAGATGTTATAAGATGATAATCACTGTGGGGAAAAGGATATAGAGCTTTCCCATGCATCATAGAATACTATGTAGTGCAAAGGGAGGAATTATGCTTAATGAATCACACTGTGAAACCCCCTTGAAATTGAACATATATCTCTGATTAGTGAAACTGTTTAGAGTAGATCTAAATCTCACTGAGTTTCCAAATGCAATTAAACTCTTTTTGAAATCAAGGGAACTTAGAAGTGTTTGACTTTGATCAGGAAATGTACGTTCCCTTTACATTTGAGCAAATAGGATTTTGAGCAATGGAATTTGAAGGAGGATATTCTTAATCTATTGCCTTAATTAAACTTGAGAGCTCAATATTCTGTCATGGCATGCCTCATCAAGTTCAGGGGGAAAAAAACAAAAAACCACTCAACAGCTTGAGCCTGTGAAGCACAGAATAAGCAAAGTTGTCCATTTTATCAGCAATGAGAATTCCAGCACCAATTCACGCTAGGAATGAACCAAAAGCTTCACAGAACACGGTTATGACAGCCTTTGTAGCCTAATAGTAAGAGTTCATATGGAAGGAGAAAGGTTGCCAAATGTGATATAAACAGGGGTGGAAAAAGGGAAAAATGATTGTGCAGCAAAAGCCAACTTTACAGAGTATAGGCTTGCAACCTTTCAAATGAAAAATAAATGTACTGAGATTTTGTCTTTTTGGGGGGGAATTTTGAAGATGCTTCAATTCCCAAATCAATGTCAGCGATGCTTCACAAGTTAGATCCACTGTAGATACTTCTAATTAGTTTCATGTCAGTTTCTTTAAAAAAAACTACCCTGCTATTAAAATTCTAAGGATGGATTGCAAAGTAGAAGAAAGAAAAATCTCAGGAATTTTATTTATTTATTTATTTATTTTTAGATTTCTATACCGCCCTTCTCCCTGGGGACTCAGGGCGGTGTACAGCCAAGTAAGAAACACATAATATAAACAATTAAAAACCAATTAAAAAGAATATCTAAATTTGGCCCAGAAATTTAAAAACACCCCACTTTAAAATCATTTAAAAGGCTTCGCTTAGGCCAGCCCGGCTTGTTGGAAGAAAAATGTTTTAAGGGCCCGGCGGAAGGCACAGAGGTCATGGATTTTTCTTAACTCAGGGGGAAGCTGATTCCAGAGGGTAGGAGCTCCCACAGAGAAGGCCCTCCCCCTGGGGGTCACCAGCCTACATTGCTTGGCTGATGGCACCCCGAGGAGACCCTCTCTGTAGGAGCGCACGGGTCGATGGGAGGTTGTCAGTGGCAGAAGGCGGTCTCGTAGATAACTGGGCCCTATGCCATGGGGAAGAACCATCCCATCATGGATCGGGAATTTTTAAAAATGAACCTTCTAGGCAGTGGCGAAATGTAAAATTTGTTACTACCCGTTCTGTGGGCGTGGCTTTGGGGGTGGGGCTAAAGTGACTGGGTGGGCATGGGCAACTTTTTTTTTAACTTTTTTAAAGCATTTTTTTACAACCTATTTGGGTGAATAGATTGTAAAAAAAATGCTTTTAAAAGGTAAAAAAAGGCTCTGACGATCGTGCACCACAGTTGTGATGGTCAGAGCCTTTTTTTACCTTTTAAAAGCATTTTTAACAACCTATTCTCCTGAATAGGTTGTAAAAAATGCTTTTAAAAGTAAAAAAAAAAGGCTCTGATGATCACAGCTGTGGCACGCGATCATCAGAGCCTTTTTTTACTTTTTAAAAACAGGAAGTAACGACACCCGGGTGGGTGACCGGAGCCTCACACCACCATTGCTACTGGTTCTCCGAACCACCTGCCACAATCACTACCGGATCGCCCGATCCAGTCCGAACCAGGAGCATTTCACCCCTGCTTCTAGGGCCACCACCATTCAGAATCTCTGTCCCTGGTCAGAGCCCTCCTAACTTCAGTCAGCAGAGGTATCTGGAGACATTTCCACCAAGGCAGTCCTGGAAATAGGTATGACAGAGAACTCTAGGAAATAGGTATGAAAGAACTCTAGACTCAGGTTCCTTAGCTTTTTCAGCTCAAAGATGATAGAGACAATTTTCTTATAATGGGAACCAGGAGTGAAGAATATTGTATCTGTATTGTTGTATTGGGGACAGGGCAGTGGTAGGATTCAGCCAGTACGCACCACTTCAGGAGAACCGGTTGTTAACTTTCTGAGCAGTTTGATGAACTGGTTGTTGGAAGAAATCATTAGGGCAGAGAACTGGTTGTTAAATTATTTGAATTCCCACCACTGGGACAGGGTTTGTTTTATTTGATTTGTATTGCTCTGAGATTGTTTTAGGTCAGGCTGTTGGTGTGCTTTCATATTTTATCTGGAAAATAAAACATAGAATTTTATGGAGTTTGTGGGGGATTTTGTATGTTGCCCAGAGTTTGTCAGACTTCAACAATCATAACAAATTTAAATAGATAAACAGATTAAATAAATAAATAAAATCAATATGAAATATCAGGAAGTATTTGTGTGCCTGGGAGAAGCAATGGCATGTCGTGCTGCGGTTGGAATGCGGTGGCTGAGTTTTGGAAATGGTGGATCATGTATGCTTTAATCTCCAACTTTTTGCCTTCCAACTGACCTAGAATCCCATATAAGGATGGTATGCCACTGATTTAGCACCCCGTGGATCAATAAATAAATAGTCAATCACCAAATCACTCGCAAGGGGGCAAAAATGGAAGGAACAGTCAAAGTGGAGTGAAAATTCTACTGCAATGCTCTCTAGATGGGGCTGCCCTTGAAGACCACTCAGAGGCTTCAGCTGGTGCAGAATGCGGCTGCGCGGGTAGTGATGCGAGTGTCCTGACACTCCTATGTTACACCTCTCCTGAGTGACTTGCATTGGTTTCCAGTTGCCCTCCGGGTGAGATTCAAGGTGCTGGTGATCACCTATAAAGCCCTACATGTCTTAGGCCCAGGATATTTGGCGGACCATCTGCAGCCAGCAACAGCTTCCCATTGCCGGTGCGCTCTCAAAGGGAGGGCCTACTCAGGGTGCCGTTGGCCAGACAGTGTCGGCTGGCGACCCCCAAGAAGAGAGCTTTCTCTGTAGGCGCACCCACCCTTTGGAATCAACTCCCTCTGGAGCTCCGGGTGGCCCCCGACCTTCGCTTCTTCTGCTGTGGGCTGAAAACGTGGCTATTTCATCTAGCTGCCCTAGACTGAGGGGGCTTTTAATAGAATTTAATGGGGTTTTATTGGATTTTTGTCAATTTTATTATGGACTTTGTTTTTAATGGTCTGTTTGTTTTGTTTATTGTTGTGAGCTGCCCTGAGTCCTGTGGAGATAGGGCGGCATATAAGTCCAAATAAATGAATGAATGAATGAATGAATAAATAAATAAATAAAAAATAAATAAATCTGCCACTGTTATTTGGCAACTGAGAATTCTTCGTTCACTGCACTTTTGCAAATCCCTATGCAAAAATATGCTTCCCAAAAAGTAGTCAGATTTTAATTCATGTTTGGAATGAAACTGCATTTTGTTTTCAAATAGGTCTCTCAAAACATAAGTTTTGCCTCTTGCTTAAAACATTCAGGGCAGATGTTTTGGAGCTTGGAACATTTCATTATTATTTTGCGAATAACCTACTATTGATAAACTACTATTTGAAAAACAATATGTTATCTCAAGTAGAGGTCCGGTGGCAGTCTTTTCCACTTTCTATCTCATAAAGGAGATTCAGTTTAGCATTACTAAACATCAAGTACTGCCACTTAGTCTACTGGAGCATTTCTATATTAAATAGAATGAATCTGAAGTGTCGGCTCTTATATTTTTCAATCTTGCCTGTCTTTCATTCCAGGCCTACCATGTTAACTTTAAAAGAACGGAGCAAGAAGCTGCAGCCTTGGTCTTTATGATTCAACCCAGTTTTTGCTATCTGATCAGCTGCATAAATAGAGAAGTGATGATGTCAGAAACCTCAGAGTTCATCTGCTGTAACCGGAGAGTGACACCCTCAAGTTTTTCTGATTCCGTGCTGTTGAGTTTGCATGGAATATAAGCGCTGCCAGCGTGGTTTCAAGAAGGGAATTAATACTGAAGAGATGGCCACAGATAACAGAACAAAACTAATATTATAGGAATCAAAAGTGCAAAAAGGTGCTTTTTTCAAGAGACAACTAGACTTTCTGGTTGTTCTTTGAAGACGTTTCATTTCTCATCCAAGAAGTTTCTTCGGCTCTTCATCGCCATCCAGTCAGAGCTGAAGAAGCTTCTTGGATGAGAAGCAAAACATCTTCAAAGACAAACCAGAAAGTCCAGTTGCCTCTTGAAAAAGCACCTTTGGGACAACCATGACCTGGATGGCTGAGAACCTCTGTAGACAAAAGTGCAAGGATTCTTATATTAAATTATCCTACAGAAAAATCTATTGTGGGAAACTAAGTAAGAAATGCCAGGAATCTAAAAAAGAAAAAAAAGGTACAAGCTGACAGGTTATCAATAAGCCTGTAAGTATTTCAAGGTCTGGTTGCTGAGTATTTACCCATGTCAGAACTTTGAAATATTTAGCACTGCCAGGATGCTGGCTTCTGAAATATGACAGCACGGAAGTCTTCAGTGAACGGTGGGCTTAAAGTAACATTGCAATGCAGTTCAGTTTATTGAGGCAAATGACTGAACATGTTGAGAGAAAGCTAGATTCTAACTCTTCTACTCTCTTGCCATCAACAGGAATGACTGAATCTTAAATATAATCCCATTTAATGGGCAAACTATTGCAGTCTCTTCACAATGATTTGGATTAGGTGGCAGCATTAGCATATCGTAATTTTTCATTCTTTCAGGTTCAATCAGTAAGAATATTAGATGCAACCTTCTTATGAACATAATTTCTAGGATTCCGCTGATAGTTTTCTTCATTTGCATGGTTTAAAAATGATAGCAAGGTTAAAAATTCCGTCAATACGGAATTTGAAGTTGTTTATATGAATTTCATACAGTTGAGAATTTGTCCTTGTGGAATCGGCACGTGGCTCAGTTTTGCATCACATAACTTAATTTGGAGGGGGGGGGAAATAATCCCATTTGTATATTCTGAATAAAAAGATTTTTCACATCATGTCAGCATTTCAGTACTTACTTTGCTTTCTAAAAAGCAAATAAAATCTGCCCATCTGATGAGATCCAGCAAGAAAGGTTTACTTTGGATCCTCAACCCTAGGAAATAATATCATTAGGGAGTCCAAGGTTGAACTTTCTCTGTCTGCCCCTCCTTTGAAATAGCTTATTCCCAAAGATGAAGCCCTATCCATCCCCGCTAACATTTTGAGAGGGGATCATGACCTGAAACTTTCAAATGGTCTTTGATAAAGTGTGGATAGATGTAATGATATCTGGGAATGACCTTGACAGACAGGGCAACAAGCAGTTCCGTAGTTCAAAAAAGGTTCCACACCCGTTTGCAGTATTTAGGTGACCCTGAGGACAAGATAAACCTCCCGGTGGATTCAATGACTCTGAGAAAGAATGCTAATGACCAGATGACTGCAAGGAATATAAGTCCTTCTATTCCCCACCATTCAATCAGAACTGAAGAAGCTTCTGGGATGAGAAGTGAAGCGTCTTCAAGGAAAAATATAGAAAGTCCAGTTACTTCTTGAAAAAGCACCTTTGGGACAACTAAGGGTACAGTTACTGTATTTTTCGGAGTATAAGATGCACCTTGGTTTTTGGGGAGGAAAATAAGAAAAAAGCTGATTGGCAGGTGGGTCGGCCTCCTGGAGTCAGCTGTTCCCAGAGGTGAATTTTAGCAACAGGTTCCTCGGTTGTGAGCTCTGTGCCTTGGTTTTTTTTTTGTTGGTTTTTTTTTGCTTCTTTTTTTCTGCCTCTGAAACTTCTGAAACTGTTTCAGATAAAACTTTTTTTCTGCCTTGGAAAGCCTCCAAAACAGCTTCAGAAAAAAAGCCTCCGAAGCTCTGTTTGGGGGCTTCTTTTCTGAAGCTTCATTTCTGATGCTTTTTTCAGCCTCTGAAACCTCCGTTTGAGAAGCTGAGTGGGGCTACATTCAGAGTATAAGACGCACCCAGATTTTCACCCTCTTTTTTGGGGGAAAAAGGTGCGTCTTATACGCCGAAAAATATGGTAGATAAAATGTAGCTTAGCTCACAGGAGGATCGTGGGTAGGGCAAGAGACTCAGCAAAGATCTTCCCTAGTTTTGGGCCTGTAAAGGGGTCAAGGGGAGGCTGTGAGTTCGATCCCAGGTAGAGGCAGATGTAGGGTCTCCTGCTTGGGCAGGGGGTGGTTGGACTAGATGACCTGCAAGGTCCCTTCCAACTCTGTTAATCCGTTATCAGATGTGTAAGATTCTGCTAATGTATCATTAGAATAAAGTTGAAGGAGCTCACCTAGTCATGTTTCCTGTCCATTCTAACTTGGAAGGTGGACTATTAACATAACTTCTTCTAAAATGGAATACCAGATGAGGCTTTTGGTTTGTTTTTTGCTGCCTTCAAGTCAGTGTGGACTTCTGACAACCATCTGGACTAGTTCCTGCAGTTTTCTTTGCAAGATTTCAGAAGTGGTTTGCCATTGCCTGCTTCCTAGGGCTGAGAGAGAGGGACTGGCCCAAGGTCACCCAGGTGGCGTTGTGCCTCCCAATTTGTAACCAATTAACCACTGCACCAAACTGGCTCTTCAGGTGAGTTTCGAACTGAATAAATAGAATGATATAAGGAATAATTTGATTATGCTGAAATTTATTCTTATTAAATTATGGTTGTACATTCTGCCTGGTTACTGTAATGGTATATAAGCCATTCAGAATCATAATTGAAGGGCATATAAACCATAATCAATAAACAAATCAACAAGGCATAAAACCTTGGATATTGTCAAGTGATAGCATGTTTTCAATTCAATTTTCGGTTCTGGCAGCTGTTGAAAATGAAGTTGGAAATTATGATAATGAATTATTAGAAAGCTTGGCCCGGTAGACTGCAAACTCCCACAGATCACTAGATGGGAGTGAAGAGAAACAGAAAAACTGCAACTGTTGGCTGCCACCCAGTGGTTAACCAGAGTTTATAGTCTAGATAAAGTCTAGCAAAGATATAGTCTAGCAAAGCTGGCTGTGGAATTCTGGTAGTTGAAGTCCACCAGGCTTAAAGTTGCCAAGGTTGGAGACCCCTGGTCTAGACTAATATATCTAGTTCAGCAGCCCACAACCTTTTGGGCACCAGGGATTGGTTCTGTGGAGAGAAGTTTTTCTGCAGACTGGAGGGGGTGTGGTTTCACATGCTGCTTGCATTCCACGAATGGGGCATTGCTTGTTTATGTTGCCAGGTTTCTGGCATACTGAGGACCTGTACCAGTCCATAGACTGGGGGTTGGAGACCCTTGATCTACTTAATAGCTCTGCCCTGGACCTAAAATCCTCTGTTTCATTTCCTCTCCTCTCAAGGTTTTATTTATTTATTTATTTATTTATTTATTTATTCATTCATTCATTCATTCATTCATTCATTGATTAAAAAGTTAAGTAGCAATATTTTAGCATATGAAACAAGTTACAGTGCATTGATCAATAACTGATTAAAAAAATCATTCTTGATCAACTGCAAATTACCTTAGAAGACTGTAAGTAGATCCTGTTCTACCATTGATTCCATCTTGGTATCAGATGGAAACAGGAGGATTTGGAATTGAGTTGCCAACTATGGACTCAACTTCACTTAAAGATGTCTGCAACAAAACATATAAAGGTCTATTCCTGGGGATCCGTGTTTTAATTTTATTATATATTTATATTACCTGATTTGTCATGATATTTATATTTACAGACCTGCTGCAAGGCATCCAGAAGCAAAAGGAGAACTTAAATTTATGCATGGCTTCTGTCAGAAAATAAAAGAGGGAATTATGCATTTATGAAATCATGCATTGCAAAGATTGCTTGCAGGTGGGAGATACTTCTAATGTAATCTATCAGATCCCCTGCATGGATTGCCCCTGTGTTTCTGTAGGACCGATGGGGAGGAAGCTAACCACCAGATTGCAAAAACACAAGTGAATGGTCAGATGAGGAGACCTGAACTCATTGCTAGCCTCACACTTCAGTGAACAAGGACATGCATTCAATTTCGCAGCTACTAAGATTGTTGGCCGAGCAGGTACAAAAATAGCCAGGGAAATGATTGAAGCCTGGGAAATGGGCCCCTTGTCAGTCAACAGGAGTGCTGATTTATCAGGTACTTAGGAGCCAAGTATTTAGCAGCACAAGGAAACAACAGCCAATTACGTCAGAAGACTGAGGTAGGACCCAGTTTGTGGGGGCAATAAGCTGACTTTGTATAAATATACAAAAGTATGAAGGCTATTGCTTAGCGCATTGTAAGCCACCCCGAGTCTCCGGAGAAGGGTGGCATATAAATCAAATTCAAAAAAAATCACAGGCCATCACCTTACCAATCAACCAATAGGAAGGCACCACATAAATAGAATGCATAGAGTAGCCCAAAGTACAATTTTGTTAGAGAAATGTTCCCTGACGTTGGGCTCCAGCACAAGTCTAAAAGGTCCGAAGATTAAAACTCTGGTCCCAGTGACTGACCCAGATTGGATTCTGCAACATTATCCTGGGACACGTATATTTGCCTTCATTCATGAAAGAGAGAATGCCCTGAGCACTGCACAGAATGGGCCTTAGTACACCATTCTATCTACTGCCTGTAGAGGTATTTGTGTGCTAAAAAGCAATCTATAAAAAGCTCCATTTAAAGGTTGTTAATAGTCTCATGGAAACAATATAGTCTGGGCTCTCAATTAAAGTGGCTGGAGAAATAAGCTATCAGAAGAGCTTCTGTGCCAAACTTTTGCATTAACCACCAAGATGATTGTATGAATTGGTTTGAGGGGAGAAACAAAAGACTGAAGGAGGAATTACTTTTCCACTGGTACTAAATACACGTTTAATAGTACTTAAGGAACTGATTATACCAATCACTTAAATGCTGTATTCAATATGGAAACCAATGAGGCATATCCTACCTATGCAAATTGGATTTTAATACCACAAAAACCAAATGCTGCTCTTTTAAATGGCCTAGAACTAGGAAATAGAGCATTTCTTTAACACCCTTTATTATTCTGAAGGTTCACTCAGCATGCGTACAAAACAGGGAAGAGCAATCATATAGTGTTATAAAAACAGAAAGATGCTAATATCGTATGTTGCTTTTTTTGTTCTTACTATGATAGCAACCTTTGGAAAAATCAGCCTCTCTGAGGCCACGTGTTGTTATGCACCCTTATAAATAAAGCTAAAATACATCCCTGTTGCCCTAGAAACTTGGGTGAAAGAGGCATGCTTGCACACAACTGTTGTGGTTTGCCAGCAGCCTGCGGAACTGGCAGTGAAGTTGGACAATGAGGAGGCTGAGGAAGAACATGGGCCAGTCCTGGAGGCTGGGGAAGGCCTGGATGAGGGCTCTGCATCGGAGGCCATCTGGGAGTGATGTGCGGACACCGGAGATTCCAGAGGCTGACAGCAGAGAGGCAGAGGAACAGGAGGAGCCTGTTCCTAGTACACGCATGAGAAGAGCTGCCAGAAGGCAAGAGCAGCTAAAGCAAAAAGGACAATTTGGCAGTAAGGCCAAGAGATGATTGGCCCCTCCCAGAAGACTTAAAAGACCAGCAACGGCTCTTGGGCTCTTTGTCGGAAAATAATGTTGATAGATTTGTTTCTTGTCTTGCTGCATTTATTTTTTGTTGGTGTCTTCTGCTTCTGAACTTTTGCCAAGAAAAGCCTTTGACAGGTTGCCTAATTAGATCAAGGTTGGTGATAAGGCTGAAGATTTGTGTTATGAAGAATTTGTTTTGAATTAGTTTGGACTACGCTGAGAATGAGTTAATTCTCAGCTGTTCTAATAAAATCTGTTTGTTTAGAACCGATTGCATCTGATAATACCTACTTGGGCCTTAGGTCACAACAACGACTAGGATTTCCACACAATTAGGGAAGTCACAACTTTTAAGGATTTGTTTCTGCATAAGAGGTGGGATGTGGAAAAAGAGATCATTGGTTGTATTTTAAGAGAAGGTGATAAGTTCCTGGAATTGTTTAACCCTTGTGATGAAGAGGAAACTAATTTCTTTATATAATTCTCTTCTTTTTTCTTCTTTTTCTTTCTTCTATTATTTTTTTTCTCTTTTCTTTTCTGCGCCTATTTTTTCTTTTTTAGTCTGTTATTAGTTGTTTTATCATTATAAAACTATGAGGAAGGATACCATTCCCCCCCTTTCCCCCCGTTAATATTACCCTGCTAGATTTTGGTTTAAAAAACAAACAAACAACTATTAGGTTTTATGGTTGTGTGACTTGGACCTTGATAAATCCACATGAGGCTGTCTTTGCATTTCAAACCTTCTTCATCCAGCTTGTTTGTGCGTTGATTTATTTATTTGGGTTGTTTGCTTTTCATACAGATTAAACACAGACACGAATTTAGGTATTGCGTTCCTTTGCAAATTATTTCTGGAATTGCAATTCAACTTCAAAGAGGCTTTGGTTTTTCATTTGAAAGAATGGTGATGGTAATTTTTCATCTGTACATGAATGAGATGCATTACTTTATTGTCTAAGATGAAACATTCTTTCCTGGTTGTGCCTAGTAGATCTTTAGAAAAGAACAGCAAAACCCATGCTTGGCTATCAAAGCTTTTGTTTTCTTCTTGTGGGACTCTACACTCTAGACTTTCAACTTCAGAGTCATCTCAAGAGACAAACAACTATTTAGCACTGAGACTCACCTCTGAGAAGCTAGTACTTTGTATTTTTTTTCCAGCTACAGACAATAAAGATTCCAAGTACCCTGTGGTTAAATAAATCATAGTATTTATTTATTCCTGTAGACTCTCTAGATCCGTGATGGTGAACCTATGGCACATGTGCCACAGGTGGCACGCGTAGCCATATCAGTGGGCATGTGAGCTCAGCTCCGGTGCGCATGCACATACCAGTCAGCTGATTTTTGGGCCTTCTGGGCCCAGCAGAAGTAGGGAAACAGGCTATTTCCCGCCTCCAGAGGGCCTCGGGGGTGGAAAGGCCCGTTTTTTGCTGTCCCCAGCCTCCAGAACCTCTCTAGGAGTGTGGGGAGGGTGAAAATGGCCTTCCCCACCCCCCACCCCCCCGGAGTCCCTCCAAAGGCCAAAAACAGCCCATTTGCCAACTTCTGGTCCCACCGGCACATAGAATTATGGGTATGGGCACACACGCTTGTGACCCCCCCATCCCCCCTTCTGGCACGTGATGGCAAAAAGGTTAGCCATCACTGGTCTAGATATTCATCAGTTATCCACCAAGGGTAAAAAATTGAGAAGTTCATCACCTTCATTTGCCTTCTCTGTAAAGAGGACATCTTTCTGCAAGTATCAGAATTACACCGTAACAAAATATTTCTTATGAAGGTTCAGCAAGGCCTGGTTCCCCCACCCCAAAAGTTAGGTTATAGATCAATGGAGATATCATTTGTCCTAAAAGGTAGAAATAAATAACACAACCCACCATGACTAAAGCTCAAATTCCAGGAGTGACAGCTGTGTATTGTCAAAGGCAGCTAAGTGCTTATATTTCAAGGATCAGATTTGGAAAGCTGGTTAACTTTCATCACATATTTACTTGTGGCATGTAAAAAAGGGGGGAAAGTCAGATTTGATCCATTTCTCCTATTGGAAAGTTGCCTGCTAAGCTCCATAGGCCACATGTGATGATTTCTGAGAAGTATATGCATCTCCAGACTGTTCACTGATTCTATACATTGAGCTTGAAATAAGAGGTTGAAGCAGATTTATAGTTGCTGCTCAAACTGGCTGCCATACTTTTAATTTTCCCCATCACTGTCATTTAATTTCATGTTCCTATAATTCAGTAACTGAGGAATTGATTTATGTGTAAAAGGTCTTGGACTAATCCCATCAGGACTAGAAAAATTCTTGCCTGAAACCCCAGAGGGGTTGTTGCCATTTGTGGCAATGTGGCATTAATGACTAGATTTATTTACTACTGAATTTATAATCTGCATATCCCAACACTCAAGGCAGTTGGCCTTAGGGAGCATGATATGCATCCTTCCTCTGTATGTATGACAATATTATAGCATCATTGTTTTAATAATGGCATATTTGATGGATCAAGGACATAGAGAGATAGAATACCATTTTCTGCAGGAGTCAGTCATCACCATGTTATCCCTATTGAGTTGTTGCAGACTTAATAGCCACTGTAACACAGGATTGTAGTACATACTCTATGTAGCAGATTAATGGTTTTGAACTGGTGGCATGCATACAGAAGAAGGGGTTCAGAAAAAGGGAAAATAGGACAAATTTATTTATTCTAAAGAATAAATTTATTTATTCTAAAGAGCTTTGGTGGCACAGCAGATTAAACTTCTGTTAAGTAACACCAGCTGCCTGCAATTATTGCAAGTTCAAATCTCACCAGGCTCAAGGTTAACTCAGCCTTCCATCCTTTCAAGGTAGGTAAAATGAGGACCCAGATTGTGGGGGCAATAAACTGACTTTGTATAAAAAAGAACACCGCTTAGGGGGACCCGAAAGCCCTACTAAGCAGGTATATACAAAAAGTATGAAGGCTATTGCTTAACACATTGTAAGCCGCCCTGAGTCTCCGGAGAAGGGCAGCACAAATACATACATACATACATACATACATACATACATACATACATACAATGGAATTCCTGCAAACAAATAAATTAACTTTTTTTGGGAAAATGAGCTTTTCTTACTATCATGGTATAACATCCATCTCCAGCATGAGCCCTGGTGGCGCAGTGGTTAGAATGCGGTATTGCTGCCTAACTCTGCCCACTGCCAGCAGTTCGATCCTGACCAGCGCAAGATTGACTCAGCCATCCATCCATCCTTCCAAGGTCGGAAAAAGGAGGACCCAGTTTGTTGGGGGGCAATAAACTGACTCTGTAAACTGCTTAGAGAGGGCTATAAAGACTACGAAGCGGTATATAAGTCTAAGTGCTCTTGCTATTGCTAACCTAGTGATTGTTGATGGGGATTAAGATATGAAAGCATGTGAATCAATGTACTAGAAAAGTTAAAATAGCGCTTTAATTGTGGTGATGTTTATACAATAATTACAATGAATGCTCTTAAATTGCATTACAGGGAGTCCTTGACTTATAGCAGTTCATTTAATGATTGTTCAAAGTTACAGTGGCACTGAAAAAGTAACTTAGGACCAATTTTCACACTTATAACCATTGCAACATTCCCACCATCACATGATCAAAATTCAGATGCTTGGCAACTGGCTCATATTTATGACAGTTGCAATATCCCAGGGTCATGTGATCACTTTTTGCAATCTGACAAGCAAAGTCAATAGGGAAGCCAGATTCACGTTACTAACTTAACTGCAGTGATTTACTTAACAACTCTGGCAAGAAAGGTTATAAAATGGGGTAAAACTCACTTAACAACTGTCCCGCTTAGCAACGGAAATTTTGGGCTCAATTGTGGTTGTAAGTTTGAGGACCACCTGTATTAATTTACACAGAGAGTATGATTTGCACCTTGTTGGATTTTATGAATGTCTGTTTGCCACTGTTCAGGTCTGAATCCATGCCCAATTGTACAAAATGATTGTTTCAACATGGCTGAGCTTTCATGCTTGATTATTACTGTTCTTGTGCGCTTCCATGATTCTGCACGGCAATCACAAAGGGCAAGCCAACCATGTTGCTGAATTTTTTAAACATAATTTTACTCATCCCAAGGTCAGCCATTCAAAGCCAATTTAGCAACCGCTGTCGCTCTCCTGGTATTGCTGTTTATATGTCTCCTGTGTATAATTTCCATCTTGATAATCTACCTATTCTATTTAAATATAATTTTCCATTCCAATAAGCAGCAGGTTATACTTGACATGCTTAGCTAAAGCAGGTTTAGAAGATGACATCTATGGTTTTACACCCAGGGGAACCCATCACTTCAAGTATTTACATTGGAAAGAAAGGGCCATTTCAGGAGCAGCGTTTGGCTTTTACCCCACCAAAAAACTGAAAAGCTTATCCAAGTCCTACTTGCCAATCGGAATATGATTCGGATGCTATTTTGGTGCCTTCATCTTAGTTGGGATGTGCTGAAATATCCTTCATTGAGAGGGAAAGGAAGAAAAGACAACAGCACCTACCTTTTCATTCTTATTTTAGCAATGCTTTCACATATTTTTTTTCCAGTTTTTGCTTTACTTTGCAACATTTTCCACTAACACAAAATGTACTTTTATTGGAATATTAGACGATGCCTATCATATCATATGAGCCACAGTGGTGCAGTGGTTAGAGTGCAGTACTGCAGGCTACTTCTGCTGATCACCAGCTGCCAGCAGTTTGGCAGATTGAATCTCACCAGGCTCAAGGTTGACTCAGCCTTCCATCCTTCCAAGGTGAGTAAAATGAGGACCAAGATTGTTGGGGGAAATTGGCTGACTGTGTAAACCGCTTAGAGAGGGCTGGAAAGCACTGTGAAGCGGTATATAAGTCTAAGTGCTATTGCTATTGCTATATCAATTGAATAACTCATTTTTTTTCCTGATTTCAGAGTAACCTTTCACAGGTAGTCCTCAATTTACAACACTTCATTTAGTGACCATTTGAACTTGCAACAGGACTGGGGGGGGGGGGGGAAATCACATGATCATTTTTCACACTTATGACTGTTGCAGCATCCCCGTGGTCATGTGATCAAAATTTGGAGACATGCCATGTGTTTATGACAGTTGTAGTGCCCCGGGGTTCATGTGGACCACTTTTTGCGATCTTCTGACCGGCAAAGTCAATGGGGAAGTCAGATTCCCTTAACAACTATGTCATTAATGTAACAATTGCAGTGGTTCCCATAACAAATGTGGCAAGAAAGGTTGTAAAATGGAGCAAAATTATCTCGCTTAGCATCATGAATTTTGGATTCGATTGTGGTTGTACGTTGAGGACTACTGTACCTTAACATCGAAGGTGGGCTTAATTTAACAGCCGGTTTGCTTAATGCAGAACTGAAAATGTGAGCGTGCCTTCCGCGCTCGCAAGCAGCTTCAAACACATGGGGATTTCATGTACGCGGCTTCCAGCACACCTTCTCGGGCAGGGGTGAAATCCAGCAGGTTCTGACAGGTTCTGGAGAACCGGTAGCGGAAATTTTGAGTAGTTCAGAGAACTGGCAAATACCACCTCTGGCTGGCCCCAGAGTTGGGTGGGAATGGAGATTTTGCAATATCCTTCCCCCCAGGAGTGGGGAGGGAATGGAAATTCTGTACTATCCTTCCCCTGCCATGCCCACCAAGCCATGCCATGCCCACCAAGCCACGCTCACAGAACTGGTAGTAAAAAAATTTGGATTTCACCACTGTTCTCGGGCAGCCATGAGTAGAGCGGGCGAGGCGTGGAAATCAACTGGGCTGTGTGGGTGGGGCGAGCGAGCCAGAGGGTGAGATATATAGGATGGGATAGCGCCAGGGCAGGTGGGTAGGCCCAGATGGTGGTTAGAATTACTGGTTTTCCGGAACTGATCCAAACAGGCAGCAGCCCACCTCTGCTTGGCACCTATTCAAAACAGCAGTCAGATTTTTGGGTATTTCCCTCTGCATTATCCCTCTGCATTATCATCACTATTATTATTCAGGAATTCATTCTCACTTATTCAATATAACTTGCTTCTTTTTTCAGAACTTCAAAAATATAGCTGCATATATTAGATGAAATTTGAGAGCATGGGAAGGAAGCCGATTGCAAATTATTCAATTTCATTTCTCTGCAGAAGGAAGATTTCACTTTTTGTTAATCCAGGCATAATGTGATGAAAAGGAGAAGGGAATCTACAAACTGGTAGAAAGAACAGCCATTCATTGGCCAGTTTGGGGAAAGGACAGAGCATGGGAAACGACTGACTGGTTGGCACAGATAAGATCCCAGTACAATAATGAATTAGAAAACAGAAATGCAGGCAATGCAGTACTAATCCAGGTATGTATTACACTGCAACAGTGTACATGTGTCAAATAATATGAACTGTCTGCCTCTAAGGTCACTTAGATGGTGGTGAGGATAGAGTGAATATTAAAGTCACTGCTTGGGTCATAAATTTGTGTAAGCTTTCTGGATGCTCCAAGTTGTGGAAGGGAGAAAGTGATTTAAACACATTCTTGCTTATCTCTATGTTTTCTGTGCCCTCCTCCCCCAAAAACAAATCTCATCCAAAGGAATGTCAGTACTTTGTGGTACAGCATAGGAGATAAATGTTAAAGCTGGAAGGGCCAGTACCTCCTTCCCTTTCACCAATAGCAAATTGAAATGGATTAGATGAATTAAGAATCACCCAAATGTCTTCTTAGGGCCACAAATGAGGCTAAATCTCAGTATGCATCTTTCTGCAAAAGTATTTCTTTCTCAGGAATTAGGAATGGAAGGAAAGGCGTTTCTGCAGAGTTTAGTCTGCTAGTTGTTGCCGATTGTACGGGGCAGTTCTCATCTCCGTTTTGAAGCCATTGAGCCAGGGTCTGTCCAAAGATGTTTCCACATTCATGGGGTCAGCATCAGGGGTGGGTTCTACTTATCTTTACTACCGGTTCACAACGGGATCGCGCACATGTGCTTGCTTCGCTTGCGCACGCGTCTTGCTTCTGCACATGAGATGATGACATCCAGGCAGTGGGTGGGGCCTCCCGCCGGTTTTACTACCGGTTCTTGTGAACCGGTCTGAACTGGGGGCAATCCACCACTGGTCAGCATGATAATAATTGCCCCACAACATCCAAAGCCATACTGTAATTGCCCCTGAATATTCACAAATGGTGGAAAGGAGCCCTTGAATATTCACGACTAGGGAATTTGCTGATCTCTTTTTCCTTTTTCTCTTTTCTCTTCAGTCACTTTGGAATCTGCAATTTCTCTGAACATATCTGCTCTGAAGGATGAAGATAGTTGGACTTCATTTCATGACTTGGAGTTTGACTTGGGTTTTGATACGCTCAGAGGTAAACCAGCCAATTAGATCCGCTCCAGAAAACAAAACCTATTTTCAGGATCATATAAAAAGAAAATTAAAATGGCAATCTAAGTTTGCTCTCTGCTGATAAATGTCATTAAAAATGAATTAAAAGAGAACTACTGAATCTTCGAACGGATTTTGATTGACTTTTGAAATAAATGTTTTAGCAAGAGCTGGGCTGGCTAGAAGTTCTTAGCAGTACAATGTTCTAAATGCAGAGCCATCCTTTCTGCTCTACCCATCATTCACTACTTCTCGAACGCAGAAACGGATGACCTCTTTCTCACACTCCCATCCCATTGCAAATGCATGATGTGACTGTGTTTTCCAACTGTGATTCAAACTACTGTTTTCTAACCTGAGGCCTTCAAAGCAGATGAACTCCGGTGCTTCATTCCACTCTAGATGCAACCCAGCTCTGATTGGCTTCAGGCCTGGTGGATAACATGGAAAGAAAAAGAGGAAGGTTTTCAAGTATGCAAAAACAGCTGGGTAAGCAGGAAAAAAAAAGAAAAAAAAGAATTGGGAGTAATGAAGCAGAAACAATTGCTAGAAAGATACGTCGAGCATCAGTGAATAGGAGTTAGCTAGTGCAGCTCAACTTCCATGCATGGATGGGAAGGGCAGGAAGCAGGACTGTGATTGATTGTCTTTTGCAGTGACTTAAGTCTTGTCAACCCAGTGCAATCTAGGCTGGCATTTCTGAAGTTTGCTTAACGACAGGAGCAGCTTGAGAGTAGCTTAAGCAGCAGTGCAGAATTGTCCTCAGGCTTATGAAACACCTTCCTTATGAATAAAGCAAACTATTTGCAGTAGAAAGATCATTATCCAAATGGATTGGAAAGACTATCACCCAATATCTTTGAATCTTCTAGCATACAAAAAAAAAATACTTAAAGCTTAATCTCTCGAGGATGAACCAGGATAAGAAATTTAATTTCGAAATCTTATTAGCAAAGTTAGCTGGAGTATCGACATGAAAGTTCAGGGTTTTTTGTTTTTTTTTTTTTAATCACAAAGAGAATACGAAGCAGAAAGAGAATCTTTGTGAGACTATCAGCCTCTGGTTTGCCTGAGATGCGTTGCCTGAGAGACCTTCTACACACAAAGCCCTTGGTGAGCAGTCCAAAGGGGTTTTCCACATAGCCCCTGCCAAGGAAGAAGTGATCTATTTGAATGAAGCTTACATTTAATTAAGGCCCATAGTCTGGAATACCGTTGGGGTGAGCCCTGGCAGGCTGAATAGGTTCAGCACAAACTGATGAGCAATCCCCACTCCATTTGCCAATGATGCCAAATCTGGATAAACTTCAGCTAGTGAACTCTGCAGAAGAAGGCTTAAAGCGATCCTGAAGGAAACTGAGGAGAAGCAACTTGGTTGTTTCTCTTCTCTTTTGAAAGGAAGAGGATCATACTGCTGGATCATCAGGGGTGAAATGCTCCCAGTTTGAGCTGGATCGCCCAATCCGGTAGTGATGGCAGCGGGTGGTTCGGAGAACCGGTAGCAAAAATCCCTGCCCCCCCCCATGCCCAACTGAGCCGTGTGATCATCAGAGGCTTTTTTTTTTCCTTTTAAAACCATTTTTTCTACAACCTCTTCGGCAAAAAAAATGCTTTTAAAAGAAAACAAAAGCCTCTGACGATCAGGCAACTCAACTGGGATCATCAGAGCCTTTTAAAAACATTTTTTTTACAACCTCTTCAGCTGAAGAGGTTGTAGAAAAAATACTTTTAAAAGTTAAAAAAAAAAGTTGGCCACGCCCACCCAGTCACATTACCCCCACCACCACCAAGCCACGCCCACAGAACCGGTAGTAACAAATTTTACATTTCACCACTGTGGATCATATACTGCTGGATCATACTGCTTTGAGAAGCAGCTTAGAAAGAGTTCTTTGTCTGAACCAAAGTTTCACCCAGCCAACACATAACAAAAAGTATCTACTTAATTTATGGAGATTCTCAGTCATCCAGATCATGGTAGTCCCAAAGGTGCTTTTTCAAAAGGCAACCGGACTTTGTTTTTCCTTGAAGACGTTTCACTTCTCATCCAAGGAGCTTCTTCAGTTCTGAATGACTGGTGGAAGATGGAAGGATTTATATTCCTTGCAGTCATCTGGTTGTTAGACGAGGCTGCAAGAAATCCTTCCATCCTCCACCATTCAGTCAGAACTGAGGAGACCAGATGACTGGAAGGAATATAAATCCTTCCATCCTCCACCATTTAATCAGAACTGAAGAAGCTTCTTGGATGAGAAGCGAAACGTCTTCAAGGAAAAAACAAAGTCAAGTTGCCTTTAGAAAAAAGCACCTTTGTGGTATCTACTTCATTGCTGATACCTGGATGTAGTTTGTGTTGAGGCAGAAACCTAACAGTGATGTATCATCTCATTTAATTATTGGGCTAATAGATGCGCAAGGACCTTTTCACCTTTCAGATGTGCTGCTAAAGTGAACAGGTAAATGGCTTCTGTAGCAGAGCTGAGTTATTCCTCAGCATTTACACACAGTTGATTTGATTTATAGGGGGAACAGTGCAAATAACTTATCTGAATATTGCAAAAATGACACCATAATGTGTTTGTTAAGAGATGGATTCCTGGAAGAGCAACGTAAAGCTGAAAACAACAATCCTGTGTTACAGTGAGGGGGAATCAATCTATCACTACAAAGAGATGATGAAGCCTGAGATCTTGTTAGTCAACATTCAAAAAATATATATATACCCTGAATTCCAGGACATCTTCACCTGAGGATTTCATGTTGGTTTAGATAATAGCATAGCATAGCATAGCATAGCATAGCATAGCATAGCATAGCATAGCATAGCATAGCATAGAATAGAATAGAATTTTTTATTTTATTTTTAAATCTACTCCTCTGTGAATGCTCAGTGTCAGTACATTTTTTCCAAAGCTGTGTTTGTTTTTTCCTGGCTCCTGAAGCTGAATCAAAGTTGGTGTTTTCTTTGCAACATTTTGCTTCTGTGAAGCTTGTAGTTATCCTAGTTTCCCCACCAAGAGAAATTCTTCGCCGGCAGTGCCACAGATGCTGTCTGCCACTTCAGTCATTGCAACCTCTGATAAAAACAAAACAAAACCGACAGCTATTCTCCATTTTGTATTCTACATACAAAGATTGTTATTAGGTATTTTTTAAAAAAATTATGTTTACTATGTAATCCTGTCTCGTTCCTGAATTGTTTAGAGAGTTTCTGCCTCTTTCTCCTATTCCAGCCACTACAGATACATGCAGACATGGTTTCACCCTTTGTAAAAATAAAAATAAAATGCCTTAATATTTCACTACAAAAGCTTGCAAGGGCCTTTTTCATGCAAGACAAAAGACCTCTCTGCATCCAAACATTTCCCTCCCATCTTTTAGCCAGTTTGCTTTGGTATTTGCAAATGATCAGACAAACATACCTAACTCAGTGGTGGGATTCAAATTTTTTTACTACCGATTCTGTGGGTGTGGCTTTGTGGGCGTGGCATGGCTTGGTGGGTGTGGCTTTGTGGGCATGGCAGGGAAAGGATACTGTAAAATCTCCACTCCCTCCCGACTCCAGGGGAAGGTTACTGCAAAATCCCCATTTCCTCCCGATCAGCTGGGACTCGGGAGGCAGAAAATAGATGGGGGTGGGGCCAGTCAGAGGTGGTATTCACCTGTTCTCCGAACTACTCAAAATTTCCACTACCGGTTCTCCAGAACTGGTCAGAACCTGCTGAAACCCACCTCTGACCTAACTTGAGCTAAAACCATGAAATGGGGACTAGCAATTTATTAAATTTCATTTTTGTATGATGTGGAGGTAAGAGGGTTGGGGGTTTTTTTTGTTTTGCTTTTTTCTACTCCAGGATCTTAACCCTAACCCTAACCCATCTTGAGGTGGAGCACTGAGTAAATTACATTCTGGGCCATCTCCTACTGTCAACTGTTCAAGGTGTTTTCTGCATATTCTCTGTATTTGAAGTTGGGAGAAGTAAAAATTGCAAGTTGATTTCAAACTTCTCTGAACAGATTTGGGAATAGAAACACCTAATTATAATGTCCTGTGGTTTAAAAATGCACAGCAGCTTATTGTTATAGGCAACCTTACCAGATACACAGGGTTTTGGGTTTTTTTAAATAGGCATCTTTCTGAAATGGATGTTATGTTTACACAGATTTGGAGTGTCTGTCAATCAACATGTTATTAGAATCAGTTCATTTATGTCTAACAAGTTCCATTTTGGATGATTATGTCTTTTTCCTCTCAAGAAAATGCATGAAGATTTCTTCTGCACCTATTATATTGTAAGGAAGCCCAGGTGAATGATTGCAATAATAATCAAAGCCTTGAGAATAGATGAGCTGTGAAGTCTAGCATTATAAAAGCCATCATCAAGTAGATCATCACAATCAACTCTTTTTTTTTGCTGTTGGATGCATTTTATTTTACTTTAATTTTATTTGGCTTTCAAGGTCTGCAAGGGGCAATATGCTGATACAGTGATACCACCAGCAAAGGTAAGCCTGAAAAATTCAGCCTGTTTTAGGATATTTTGAAGGAGCTCAATGCCTGTGGGAACCTTAAAACACCAACAAGGAGACTTATTGGGCAGTATATAACTTTAAATGCTATTGCTATTATTTCATTTTTTTAAAATGGGGAGGGAGATCTGATGACTTTAAACGTTTGGGGCTGTCTATAGTTTCTGGCTGCAATTTGGCCACTTTACAAATATAATTCTCAGTGTGAATAAGATATTTACATTACATTCATTTTTTTTGTTCTGAATGATTTTATACAGAAACTAGAGACACTATGCTGATAAGCAATTGAAATTAGCCTACAGGGAGGTAGTGGTGGTGTAAGATATGCAAAAACTGCCAAAATGATGTCACGGTTAAGGATCTTAACTGGAGAGTGCTCCTGGGAACTGGGGGAGGGCAAAATATGTTCCTCTTTTTGTGAAAACTCTTTTTGCAAAAACGGGGGCATTTTGGCCCTTCCCAGCCCCCAGAAGCACTCTGAAGGCCTCCCAAACCTTCTGTGTACCCTGTTTTTTTGAAAAATAAGCTTCGGGAGGCCAAAAATGGCTGTATTCAGTAGTGGGATTCAGCCAGTTCGCACCACTTCAGGAGAACCGGTTGTTAACTTTCTGAGCAGTTTGGTGAACTGGTTGTTGGAAGAAATCATTAGGGCAGAGAACCGGTTGTTAAATTATTTGAATCCCACCACTGGCTATATTCAGTATATAAGTCCCACCAACATTTCCACCCTCTTTTGGGAGGGAAAAAAGTGTGTCTTATACTCCGAAAAATACGGGTAAGTAGCTGCTCAAATTATTTTGGCTGAAGCAAATTTTGGTCACTTTATAACGTTAATAACTAACAGTCTCTTGTATACTCATTTGCTTCTCTATTTTCCATTGTTTCCCTTAAAACAATAATTACAACAATAGTTTAATGTTCTGTCATGGTATGTGTAAATGACCTTGGGAGACAGGAAGAACTACCAACAATGGTCAGATAAGAGGCAACTGAGCCCAAGAAGCCCCGAGGGCTTGGCAAATGTCTCAGAAGGGATCCTTTCTAGCTTCTTGGACTATAAGGGCAAAACAGGAAAGTTGTACTTTCAAAGTTGCAAGATGCTTTTTAATGTAATCTTACAATAAAGTCAGAGTAAGTATTCTTGTTTGTGGCTTTTGTCTGGACCATTTCATAAGGATAACATGCTGTATGGGTATGTTCAAAGATGTACTACATACCATAATATTCATGAATTGCTTACTTTTAAGATCATTATTTGTAATACTTTTATTTATTTATTTATATGTCACCCTTCTCCGAGACTCAGGGCGGCTTACAATGCGTTAAGCAATAGCCTTCATACTTTTGTATATTTTTTATATAAAGTCAGCTTATTGCCCCCACAAACCGGGTCCTCATTTTACCCACCTTAGAAAGGATGGAAGGCTGAGTCGACCTTGAGCCTGGTGAGAATTGAACTCGCAGTAATTGCAGGCAGCTGGATGTTAAATGCTGCATTAGCCTCCTATGCCACTCAGGCTCTGTACTTCATCTTTAATATGAAGTTTAGATTGCAATATTCAGCTGGCAAGTTATCAACGCCCTGGAATTTATTTTGCTGATTCTGACAACTTCTTAGAAAATATTCCTACTAAGGGAAATATATGTGACACACTAGATCAGGTTCTACCTTATGGCTTGCATGTAAACCTATAAGTAGTTGTGGTATCCTTTTGCTACCATATATCATACTGTTAACTCAGCAGATGCCTGCTCTGAAACAAGCCTTATGAGCTTGGCCCTAAATTGCTTTATTCCATTCCATTCCTCCCTGCTTTAGGAGCAAAATTTTCATAGAAGGGGAATCTCATCCAGCAGCGCAATCTAATTAATAAATAAAGGAACATTATAGTTGTTCAGTTGTTAAATTACGCTGTTGGATGGTTTTAATAGCCTGTGGGATTCTTATACACAGTTTTCTTAGCAGTTTATTTCTAACTTCATAATGCAAGGAAATAAATTATAGCGATGAAATTTGTGTGTCTACTCAAGTGTATGTCTGTTTAGAACACTTTCTCTTCACAGCTGGAGCAAAGTAAACATTACTATGAGGAGAACATTCCATTTCTGCTACCTCTCTGTTTTTGTTTTTGGTTTAGTTTGTCTTGCATTGAGTTAATGTGTTTTCTTCCTTATTCGTTTTGATCTGAGATAATTGGTATTTGTTTATCACGTGTACAATATAATATAAAGTATTCCATCCTAATATACGTACTACAGGTAGTACGTATTTATGATGGTTGCAGTGTCCTGGGGTCATGTAATCACCTTTTGTAATCTTCTGACAAGCAAAGTCAATGGGAAAAGCAGATTCACGGTCTTACCAATTTAACAACTGCAGTGATTCACTTAACAAATGTGGCAAGAAAAATCATAAAACAAGGGCAAAATTCATTTAACAAATGTCTCACTTAGCAACAGTAATTTTTATCTATCTATCTATCTATCTATCTATCTATCTATCTATCTATCTTATGTCGCCCTATCTCACAATGGACTCAGGGCGGCTCACAACAATAAAACAAAGCCACAATATAAAATGAAGTCTAAAAATTTAAAAATTTAAAATTAACCCTTAAAACCCCATTATCAGTCCAGGTCGAGGGATTTAAACAGCCAAGTTTTTAATTCACGGCGGAAGGTGCGAAGGTCAGGCGCTAATCGGAGTTCCAAGGGAAGTTGATTCCATAGGGTGGGCGCACCCACCGAGAAGGCTCTACCCCTAGAAGTCACCAGCCGCCACTGTCTAGCTGACGGCACCCTGAGTAGGCCCCCTCTATGGGTGCGAACTGGGCAATGGGATATTGTTGCTGGCTGTAAGTGGTCCGCCAAATATCCTGGTCCTAAGCCATATAGGGCTTTATAGGTCATCACCAGCACCTTGAATCTCACCCGGAGGGCAACCTGCAACCAATGCAAACTGCGCAGGAGAGGTGTAACATGGGAGTATCGGGATTCTCCCATCACAACCCGCGCGGCTGCATTTTGCACCAGCTGAAGCCTCCGAGTGGTCCTCAAGAGCAGCCCCATGTAGAGAGTGTTGCAGTAGTCAATCCGTGAGGTGACCAGCGTGTGAGTCTTACCAATTTAACAACTGCAGTGATTCACTTAACAAATGTGGCAAGAAAAATCATAAAACAAGGGCAAAATTCATTTAACAAATGTCTCACTTAGCAACAGAAATTTTAGGCTCAGTTGTGGTCATAAGTCGAGGAGTACCTGTAGTTTGGAGATCACTGCAATAGGATGATCTTATCTAATGACCAATGAAGTCTTGTTACTATTAGGGTTGCATTACTGTATGACTAATTTTTAATAAATAGCAATTTGTGTATAATTAATAAATACCACATTTATGTAATAAAGCTAAACGAATAACATTTTGAATGATACAAGATTATTCATAACTTAATTGAGCTGATGCTATGTTAATATCTCTTATGAACTAATAATTGTAGTCTATTTCTAATCTATGTCATGCATGTGATTAGAATCTATTTGATTCAATCTCTATATTTGTCTCTAACTCTTTAAAAAAAAAGATAAATCCAAAGCATGCTTTTATTTAATACCGATCAGGCTGGGTTGATTGAGCAATGGGTGGCCACAAATTCAGATCAGCACTGAAAGTAGTCTAAATCTCTTTATTATTTTGGATCATTTCCAATACTTTTCTAGGGTTGTCCACTAACTCGGTCACTAACCATACTTTCTTTCATCATCTTCTAATCTCAGAAAGGCCAAATCTTTGGGACTGCTGGGGAGTGGGCCTGGATATCCAACATGAAATTGACTTCTCCTTCAGAACTTTCTCAAAACTTGATTTTCTGTGCAATACAGAACATACGTAGTTATTTTTTTAAAAAATCTGAAATGTGTTTCCATCTTCTCTTAGGCTGCTTCTTAAGAAACATTTCTGCATTCATGTGCAAAAGCAATGCCCTATGATAGAATGGAAGCCCTCAACAAAAAGAATTTCTTGCCAGTCATGCTTTACGGTCATTATCATTTATGCAATCCGTTGGGTGGTTGTTGTTTTTTTCAGAGTTCCATGAAATCAGAACTAAATCACATTTTCCATTCATCAAAAATCATTCTTTTTCAGTCCTGAGTTTCGGCCGAACACCATGCAGAGTTTGGTAATGAGAAACTACCTCAGATCTCACTGTTATATTTTCAAGTACAATTTAAGGAAGACTCAAAGTTGGGAGCAGCAGGGTCTTTGAGTAAAACAATGCTGGGAACCCACAGTGGCTGCCTCACCCCCTCAGCGGCAAAATCAGGAGGAATAGGGGCCATAGCCCTATTTTGTATTATTTTACGCTCTCCCCTGCTGAAACTGTATTGACATTTTATATGGTTCAGAATTAACTGCTACAGGAAGCCATTTTGTTTCTCAACTTTTTCCTTTAAGCCTCTTATCACTGTTAAATTATATAAGAGGCCACTTTATTCCTTAAACACCATCAAGAGTTTTTTGGGGTTTTTTTGCTTGGGAAAGATATTACACACTTGGGCATAAATTTCAACATATTAGTTCTGCTTCAATATCCTCCGGTATACTAGAAGGTCTTTATGTCTTTAAATTCTTTTTAGGAGACCATGAAGTATTGATGAGCTAATATTTTCTTTAGTATTTGTCAGGATTGTTCAAGGATCGAGCCCAATAAATCCAATACTCAAGCATGTGCTTCATTAACAAACTTTTATTTACATGGTACCTTGTCCTTACAGGTGAGCAGCTGGAAATGCTTCTGGACCACATGGATGGCCTTTAAGTACCCACTGGGCGGAGCCAAGGTAAGGAGGGGTCAATGGGTGAAAGGATATCTGGGTAGTTAACCCCTGCAGTCCTGACTCCCCCCCCCCCCGGCACGAACACGGGGTCAGGCATTTATATCTTATGTCATCGAACTAAACCAAATTGTTAGCAGCTTTGGATAAGCATATGTACTCAGCTTCAGTGGTTGATGTGGCTACTAAGTTTTGCTTTCCAGTGTACCAATGTACAAGGCTGTTATTTAAGAAGAATATGTACCCTGATGTGCTCTTCCTACTTTTCACATCCCCAGCCCAATCTGCATCTGCATAACATGTTAATATTGGTTTGCTGGAGATTTCTGGCTCCAGACACAAGTAAGTGTCGGAGCTATGTTTCAAATACCTGAGTATTCTTTTTATGGCATCCCAATGATATGTGGTAGGTTTGCCAATGTGCCTGGATAGGAGATTTATGGGTAGGGTGATGTCAGGCCTCGTCCAGTTTGCTATATACAATAAGGAACCTATGGTAGATCTGTAAAGGGTATTATCATTGAATGGTTCTGCTTCATTATACATATTTTTCAGAAAATCAGGTTGCATGGGCGTTTCACAGGGTTTGGCATCAAACATATAACACTTATGTAAGAGCTCTAGGACCTTCTCCTTTTGAGATAATCTGAAATCTCTGTCAGTCTTGTTGATTTGTACCCCTAGGTATTTGTCTACTTTCCCTAATACCTTTAGGGAAAAGTATTTACCCAGCTCCTTAGCAAAATCATCACATTTGTGTGTTTGATCACCAATATACAATATGTCGTCTACATATATAAGGACATATTCAATAGAGTCACCTATTCTCTTGATAAAGAAACAGTTGTCTGCAGAAGTAGCTTTGAAACCCATAGAGCTTAGAGTTTTGGCTAAACACTCGTACCACCTTTTTCCTGATTGTTTTAGTCCGTACAAGCTCTTGTTTAGGAGCCAAGTTTCTCCTTTGTGGGTGTTTTTGCTGGGAGGCGCTCTAACATAAATCTCCTTATTGAGCTCTGCATGTAGGTATGCAGTTTGCACATCGAATTGATGTACCTCTAGACCTAGGATGGAAAACTATCACCAGCGCACATTTAACACTTTCAGCCCTGACCGTGGGGGAATAAGTATCTGTATAATCATCTGGATACCTCTGAGTGAACCACTGAGTTGCCAACCTAGCCTTGTATAATACTTTATTGCCCTCCAGTGTCTTGATCTTGTAAATCTATCTTGTGCCAATTGGTGTCTTACCACTTGGGACTTCGGTGGGCGTGTATACTTTTAACTCTCGGAGGCTACTCATTTCTTTTTCCATAGCTTGTTCCCATTTTGCCCTTTCTTCCTCAGGTAATTTTCGTACCTCTTCATAATTGTTGGTTAGCATGCATGGATGGGACATAGTTCTCCAGTTTCTTTGGTTATGTAGTTAGCATGCATGGATAGGACGTAGTCCTCCAGTTTCTTTGGGGTCTTGTTTCTGTTGGATCTTATGGGCCTATCGAGTGGTGTTTCTGTGCCGTGTAGGTACCTGGCCTCCTTTTCTGTTAGTGAGTCTAACTTTATGTCTGGGTGGTTTTCCTTCCACTCCCTGACCTCTAACCCATGGTTCTTTCTTTTGATTTTCCCTGATCTGCTGCTTTCTTCTATGTTCTGTTCTATCTTGTCTTGGTTGCTATCGGATTGTTCTCTCTTGGGAAATACTTCATTTACATGTATTTTCGACCAATTGGTGTTCTCATGGAACACTGCAGTTCAGGATACCACGAATCTATTGTGGTTATCTATAAATCTAAATCCTTTGGTCCCTGACTCATATCCCATTAACCTCAACCTCCTTGATACTTTATCTCCCTTGCGTCGTAGCTGCTTGGGGATGTGTACATCTGCAGTGACATTGAATATGTGCAGGTGGGATATCTGTGGTTTCCTCTTGTACATCAGTTCACATGGGGTTTTGTCTATTACATTGCACCATAATCTGTTCAATTAGTAGTTCGAATAGATGACTGCCTCTGACCAGAAATGTTGCCCTAACCCAGCGTCCTCTAGGACGCACCTCATCATGGTTTGTAGGGTACCATTCTTTCTCTCTACGATCCCGTTCTGAAAAGCTGAAAAAGGATTGGATGTAAAATGTAGTACCCCCTGTGTTCTGAGCCAATGTGAGAATTCCCTCAACATGAACTCCGACCCCCGGTCAGTCATTATCTGTTTGATTCTTGTGTTGTGCTGTAATTCTATTTTCTTGTAAAATTCCTTAAATTTTTGGAATACCTCGTGTTTATGCTTGAGTGTATATATAAACCCGTAATGGCTAGTCATCCACAATGGTCAGAAAAAAACTCTTTTTGTATTTGATGGATGGCCTTAGGGGCCCCACCAAGTCCATGTGTATCAATTGAAAAATGGAGTCAGTAGTGCGCACTGACTTTTTTGGTCTTGGTTTGACCTTGAGCTTAGAGCATTTACACACTGAGCATTCTAGGTAGTTTTTGCAATGCTTTACTTTTATACCTTCAGAACAATCAACCATTTTTTGAATGATGGGGAAACTGCTATGCCCTAACTTCCTGTGTAAGAGATGTGCACATTCATCGTGGATGGGTTTGCCTAATGAAGGCTTTTCCTTGTCTGACGCTTGGTGAGTGTTCAGGTTGTCAGGGGTATGATCGCAATCAACCCCCTCTATTTCCTCACTGTCTCCCTTTTCACTTATGTTGGATGTGGAGTCTGCCTTGGTGTCTATCTTCACGTTTACCCTAGGGTGATCATTGTCATTGGGTTGAAAGTATGGCAAACCTCCACTTACTATGGTCCTCCCAAAGCTTTTTCCTTCCCTTGTCATGTGTACCTTACCCTCCTTAAAAATAATATCGATTCCGGTGTCCTTGCTCAACTTCAATGTTGCTAATATGTTATGTTATAGGGTATTTCCAGGACAAGTAATACCCCCTCTATCTTCCCTAATCCTGGTATATGCATGTTTCCTTTCCCAGTTACCAAGACATTATTCTGGTTCACCACTTTGATAATGAAGTTTTCCTTTGTGAGTGATGTGAGTAGTTTTGGGTTGTAAGTAGTGTGGTTCGTGGCCCCTGAATCTAAGAGCCAGGTGTTTCCTTTCTTAGTGAAGCAGTGTGTATGTTCTTGGTTCCCAAGTCCATATAATGATCCTGTCTGGCTGTCCCTGGAATGATCTCTATGTCCCCTCCTATCTTTTGGGTTGGGAGAGCCCCTGCTTCTGTGTCTGTTGTCCGGTGACTGTCTATCAGTGACTTTTGGCCTGTATTCTGTTCTGTCTCTGCCGTAGGATCATTCCCTATCCCTCATGTTCCTGGGGCAATCCCTTTTGTAATGATTTCTAGAATTGCATATAAAACACTCCGTGGCACTACGATCCCTACTTTGGAATTCCACTTTCTTAATGGGTTTTTTATCCCTGCGCCCCATTGATCTATCCTTCCTTAAGTTATCTTCTGCTATTAGTTTGTTGGTCAGTGTTTCTAAGGTTAGCCGTTCCAGGCTGAGACTATCTAACTGTGTAATGAAATTATCCCAACTAGAGTATAGAGAGTTGATGATTATGCTTATCATGCTCCCCTCCGTTATGTTCTCTCCCCTTTGTATAAGTTCAGCTCTGGTGGCATTTAGCGTTAATATGTGTTCGCTCATAGAGACTCCTGCCTTAAGCCTGGCTGAGTGGAACTCCCTGGAAATTCTGGTGGTGGTGGCTACGCTCTTACTGTAAAACAAATTAAACAGTCCAGTTACTAATTCTGAGACAGTCAGGTGGTGACTGATACTGGGGTAGATGCTGGGAGATATACTAGCTATTAATATATAGTACGCCTTATGGTGCATGCAGTCCAATTCAAAAGTCCATGGTTTTTCAGGAGGGTTTGTGATTAGAAAAAGTAAATTTTCCTTTAAGAGGATGACTTGGAGCTGCTGGTTCCACTCCAGGAAATTGGTCCCATCTAATTTCAGTTTGGGAAAGTCAGTTGGTAATGTTCCTGTGTTGTGTGTAGTGTTACTTACAGGCAGTTTCTGTCCATGGTTTTGAGCGTAAGGGAACTCACAATATGGCAGTGGGATGCATGGTGTCAGTCTGTATTGACTTGCTTCTATGTTCCTTTTGTTTCTCTTTGCAGGCAGATACTGCGCATGCTCCGGGTTCATTCTGGTCCAGCGCTCATCGGAGAAGGAGCTTGTTCCTGCTGCTCCAGGATGGAGGCCCCAATCACCAGGATGGATCCTCAGCTCGACTTTGGGAGGCCTCGAGTGGCCAAAGATCGTCTGGGTCGCCGTTGGGAGCATTGGGAGTCCTGCTGCGTCACCGGGAAGGCTCGGAAATCCCACAATCGCTGGGTGAAGATCCAGAAGGCCTGGTCTGGCTCGGTGGTCGTAAATTGGGACCAGGCCAAAGTCTATGCCCGCCGATATCCCTGGATGCTCTGGATGGTGCCGACAGATCGGTGAGTAGTTGTTTCATTCTTCGGGCTCTGCTGTGCGATTTGGTGGGTGCATCGGGGGGTTCACGGTGTGGTGCGTTTGGCATGGCACCCATGCCCTGGCGTTAGTCCCCCATAGTCGGTCCTTGTTGTTGGCCCCTTGCGTGTAGGTAGTCATTTTGGGTTTCTCCGGAATATCTGAGTTGGAGCCCAGTATTTTTATTTTTGGTCCGAATGCTGTGGTTAGCATTTGGATGGCCATATCTACTTCAAGATCGGTAGGTAGGCCCATAGATTTTTTGTTAGGTTTGTCCCTGGTCCTGTGGTGATTTTCTAGGTTTACTCTAGGGTAGGCCTTGGTTCCCGCCGCAATTTTTGAGCCCATTGGCTGTTGGTCGGCCATCTTTGGTGACATCATTGTCCAAGATGGCCACCGTGAAAAGGGCGCAAATTTGTTTTTGGCCTTTTCAGTGGACAAATGGTAAGGGTACAATTCTCTTACCATGTCTTGGTTTTCGTGACTTGCCTCATCTCTTTCCCCTCTAGTCGTTGCTCCGTGATCCTCAATTAGGCTACGGAGTTCCACGACTAGGTCCGAGTTGGTAGTGGCTGAGCCAATCAGCGTTGGTAGTTTTGTTTTGAAGTTGCTTTCTCCGCAAGCGGTGGTCTCTAGGTCGATTTCTTTTTTGTATAGTTCCTCGTCTGAGCTGACCGGGGTGCCTGGGCTGGAGAATCGTTCACTCACCTCCGGCTTCTCTGTCTGTGCAGCTTCATTTGGTTTCTGTTGTTCCTCCATCTTCTTTTTGAATGCTCTGGTGTTTACCCTCTCCATCTCTTCAGTCGGCTTGGGGTTTCCTGGCATTCTTCGGTTTGGTTTGGGCTATCCAACCATCCTCTGCTACCATTTGTCAGGATTGTTCAAGGATCGAGCCCAATAAATCCAATACTCAAGCATGTGCTTCATTAACAAACTTTTATTTACATGGTGAGCAGCTGGAAATGCTTCTGGACCACATGGATGGCATTTAAGTACCCAGTGGGTGGAGCCAAGGTAAGGAGGGGTCAATGGGTGAAAGGATATCTCTGTAGTTAACCCCTGCAGTCCTGACCCCTCCTGGCATGAACATGCGGTCAGGCATTTATATCTAACAGTATTATTTAAAAAAAAAAAAAACCCTACTTTCTGCATTTCCAAAATGTACTGTTCTTCTATTCCCTATGTCATTTTTGAGCTAAAAAGACATGGGAGAGTATTATCTTTAGAAGAGTTCATTGTCTTGCTGTATTCTCTAAGACAACATAAAGTTATCTCCTTCCACCTTATTCTCCTGTTTTCTAAAAGCTTCTTCTTAATGTATTTCTATTGTACATATTTCTAGAGCAAACTATCTTCTTCATTCCTATAAAAACCCCTTAGGGCTGCATTCCCATATCCCAGGCCATCTTTGTCTGGGTTTAATGTTAAACCGAATTAGGATCTGAGTGGGAGAACAGGATGATAGGCTAGAATGGAAGCAAAAATAAAACAAAGCCACAAAATATACCCAAAATTGTTTCCATATCATTGCCAGGAGAGTAATAGAGATGTGTGTCCGTGAAACCGTCTGGAGGCAAACCTGAATTGATAGAAACTTTGCCTTATTGTATGTTAAAGCATTTTTGAATGCTTCCATCTGGCTTGGGTACAACATTACATAATTACACCTGAGACTTACCTGACACTTAGTGGTAGGTGAAAAAAACCCTATGCTCAAAAAGACATTAGAGGAGTGGTTCTCAGCCTCAGACACTTTTAGATGTGTGGACCTCAGCTCCCAGAATTTCCCATCTAGCATCCACACATCTTAAAGTAGCTAAAGTTCAGAAGCAATAAGGCATACAATTATTGGATAGGAACCAATGTTGCAGGGTGAGCAGCACATTCTAACAGTTAACTTTGCCAGCTGATTTCTCCCTGAAAAAGATATCATTTATTTATTTTAACCTAGACCCGTCAGTCATCTGCTGTTTTGCAGAAAAACAAAGTTTTGAATTTTTGCTGTTCTTTGCCAACATCTGATTCCTAGAATTTCAACTTTGACCTGACAGCTCTCAGTGGCAGAATCAGACATATAAATCTCAAATAGCGCTCTCACTCTCGCTCTGCCCTCCCTCCCTCCCTCCCCTGTCTCTCTCTCCTTCCCTCTCCCTCTCTCTCCCACAAAGAGTCTTTTTCTATGCATAGTTAATTGTTTCCCCCCTCCCCTATTTTCTGATGGGTTCATGTATGTGAAACCAGCTTCTGAAACATGAGTGCTCTTCAAAATCTGGGCACCAATATTACCCCAGTGTCCTGTTCCCAACAGCTTTTGTGCCAGTCTGTCACAATCTTTCTTGGATCTCATGTGCTTTGCTTCATTCTGCAAATCATTCCTTGGCTTTTAAATAGATTTTGCTACCTTTTGAAAGGACCTGATTATGCCCAAATTGACATATATTACCACTTTGCTGGTAGGTTAGTGGATCAAATTAAGCAGGTGGAATTTTATTATGCAGTAGAAAATTCTGAAAGATATATGCAACTCTGTTGCTAAAATCAATTGTTTCTTTCAAAAGCCTTTTGTTTTTCTTCCTTCCTTCCTTTAGAATACATACATATCCATATATTTAGAAGCCTATTATCCCAAATACCCTGTTTCTTGTTAATTGTTAACCAATCTGGTTCCAAATGAACATTCCTAAATGTTTCCTACTTCAATGAATGTTTCTTAAAAATGTTTAACAGTGGGTTTTATTTTTCTAATTTATCTATACCATTTGTGTAATGTTTTTCTAAAGACTCAGTATGATCTACAATTAAAATCACAAAACAAATACAAAAACAAAATATTTAACAATAATTAAAGTTTGAACTCCAACTGGCTTTAATCCACTGATCTGAATAAGTCTCTAATGTGTGTTATTTGGAATAGGAAATTTATAAATACACAATTGAATTCCTGGCTACATTTCTGCAAATGGCGTCCATCCGTGAAAAATCAAGGGCAAACCACAGACTACATGTTGCTTCCTTTTTTTAATGCTCCAGAGCAGCAAATGACCAAACAATACAACCACACTCATAAAAGCAGCATTGATTTAAAAAAAGAAAAATAAATAAAGTATGCATGTTAAGACTCTGATATGCATAACAAATTTGTTTTACTGAAGTGTTGGGTTTTTTTAAACTGCAAAATGGATGCTCACCCCTGCTTGAAGGAATGATTCTTGGTTTCTAGCTGATTCTCTGCAAGGTTTTGAACTGTTTAATGGTCTGGAAAACTAAGATGTAAAGGCACCTGTGAAGGAATGGCAAAACTTTAGTTCAGAAAGAGAACAGCACAGCTTAGAATAAATAAGATATCACTTGAATTATGGCTCAAACCAATCTGTATATGCCAGAAGCTAAATCTCTCTGAGAGTAGATAATATCTTCTTATCTGGTAAAATGGTGAGGGGAAAGCATCTGGATGATTGCCTTCTCCTCTGGTCATCTGCTTTCTGCCTGAATCTCTTTCAGCCATTTATTTCAATGCTTATTTAGCGATAAGTGACTGTAATTTTATAGTTTTTACAGGACGCTGCTGTTTAGCCATCCTGTTTGTGTAGATCCCATTAATCAATGTGGTAATCAGGGTAACCAGGATAGTCTATAAGCTTGAAATTATCTTCATCTCTGCTTACACATACATAGATGCATGTGTACAGTAATATATACATAGATAATATCGGCATAGATATGGACAGGTGGGCATCTCCATAATGGATAACTAAGAATCCTATTTTAACTTTTTTTAAAAAGTTCAAGCAAACTTCTCAGAATCTTTGTTCCTGTTTTAGATACAGCTGCTGCAACACAGATACTTCTTTGCAGTACAAGTAGTCCTCATTTATTGAGTTTTGGTTGTGGTGAAATGGCTGTGTGTGTGAAAGAGGAGTGCGAGAGAGTGAAAAAGACAGAGGAGAGAGAGTGTGAAAGAGAGAGGAGAGAGAGTGAAAGAGAGAGGAGAGAGAGGAGAGGAGAGAGGAGAGGAGAGGAGTGCAGAGAGAGAGGAGAAAGAGAGCGAGGATAGAGAGAGTGAGGAAAATGAGAGAGAGAGGGAGAAGAGAAGGAGAGGAGAGGAGAGAGAGAGAAAGAGATGATGGTCGCTGCTGTCTCATTCATATAAAGGTAATTCTTAATTTACAATCATTCATTTAACGATGGTTTGGAGACATGACGAACCTGGGGAAAAAAGGCACTTATGATTTCTCCTCAACATTTTAGCTGTCATACTACCCCCACAATCATATGATCACAATTGGACTCTTGGTAACCAGCTTTACATTTACAACTGGTTGCAGTATGCTGCGATTAAAATATCATGATTTCCAACCTTCCCAGCTGGCTTCTGACAAGTGAAATCAGTAGGGGAAGCCAAATTTGCTTAACAACCATGTGATTCACTTAACAACCACTTAACAACAGTGGTGATTTGCATAAAGTCCAACTGTGATCAAAATGGTCATAAAATTGGGTGTGGTCATGTGATAACTTGCTTAATGACCACATCACTTAATGAATGAAATGCCAGTCCCAGCTGTAGTTGTAAATGGAGGCTGACCAGTAAATTCTCTTCTACATTATCATGTGCTTGTCTCTTTTTTCCTCCATGTTTTCCCCCCTTGCAGGGCAGAGAGATTGTTTAAACGAGGTGTCTCTTCCTGAGCTACTTTTCTCCACAGTATAGTTCTGTGATCTTAATTAGTTGAGTAGAACCCTCCAGGTGGCTAGCAGCTGCTGCCTGAAACTGTCTGGACCTTAATCAGTTTCACACTTTGTTGTTCTAAATGTATCCATTATTCAAGTTTTTTATTACCATTTATTATCGTGTATTTGAATGGTCAATGGCTAAGACAGTTGTTAAACAAGGACTGCCTGCAAATGTAAGTAATGAAGTGATTTTGACAGACTTGCTTTTTAAGGTTTGGTGGGGAAAAGAGAAGTGTCTCGGACATTTAAAGTAATGACAATTTCAGTCTTATTTTTCAGAGTTTTCAGTGTGGTTGTTTTCATGGAGGAATGCAGAGCTGAATTTTAAAGTTCAAGAGCTACGACTCAATATGGTTTATTCAATCTAGGTTGTGCTGGCCAGTTTCTGCTTAGGAGCATTTATCCTAAGCAGAAACTTTTGCAAATCTATTTGCAAAAGATTTGTAGGCAGTCTTAGCCCCAAGATATCTTGCAATCAGATGTGTAACTTCTTAGAATCCACTTTAGCATTTTAAGAAATACTGTTTATCAGACAAGTGCCAGTTCCTACCTTTATCTTTTGTCTACCCCATGAACAGCACCCAAAGAAGTCACTTTCTCTCTGATACAAGGCAAAGCTGACTTAGTCGTGTGGAAGCCTCCATGTCCATGTTTATTCACAATTTCACCTTTCCAGATTACAAAGGTACTTTTTTCTCTGTGGTGCTTCCACAAATTTAAGGATAAGAATGATTTTTCTTGATTAATATGCAAAAGACAGGCCAATAGGCACAAAGATATACCATATTGTTTAAGAAACAACTTGATAATGTTTGTATTGGTTTGGAGTTCTCAGGAAAGGCATTCTGAAAGTACATATGTAAATAATTAATGCTGATTCACAGCAGCGGCAAAAGATGCAAAATCCAAGCTATGGATTATTAGAGAAGGAATTGAAAATACCCTGGCAAATAGGTATAGTAGAGCTGAACTCCTGTAACAAATTTCAGTCATCTCATTTCAGAAATGGACAGCCTAATACCAGAGAGGATATGAAGAAGAAAAAAGTGAGATTGGTAAAGATGTTGCTATAGATTTATATCAAGAAGCCGTTGTCGTGGAGAACATGAAGAATAACAGAGTTGGAAGGGACCTTGGAGATCATTTAATCCAACCCCTTGCTCAAGCAGGAGACCCTATACCATTTCAGACAAGTGACTGTCCAGTCTCTTCTTAAAAACCTCCAGTGACGAAGCCCCCAAAATTTCTGGAGGAAAGTCATTCCACCTGGTTAATTGTTCTCACTGTTAGGAATTAAATTTCTCTTTAATTCCAGGTTGCTTCTCTCCTTGATTGGTTTCCATCCATTGTTTCTTGTCCTGCCCCCTGGTGCTTTGGAAAATAGGTTGATCTCCCCTCTTCTTTGTTGTAGCCCTTCCAATACTGGGATACAGTTTGTTCTATTTTTCTTAACTTTAAAATATGGGTTCACAAATGGAAATGTAATAGGAGTATGTTTAGAATGGAAGTGAGGAAACAGTGACACCTTGATACTTCAGGAAATTCATTATCTCAATAAATGTTGTTGAACAGGAAATCACTTATATACTAATGAACCAATAAACCCCACGGACTATATAATATGGTGGCAGGTTCCTTGAAATTGCTTCTGAGCTAGGTAACAAGGACAATGTTTTAATGGCATGGCATGATAGCAGACAATTTGGGTGTGAAGGAAGACAGAGTTGCCTCTAGTACAGGATGTCATTTATTCCGAGAAATAGATTTCTTTGATCATTTTGGTCCTATCGTAGATAAATGCAGTCTATACACTCTTTGTTCTGACCCAGCTCCCAAACATGACAAACCCTCTGTAGTTAAATCAATGATTCCTTTATTAGGAGCACCAACAGCCCTGGCAAAAAGTGTCTCTCTCTCTCTGTCTCACAGCAAGATAACAATACTGTCTGGCAGAGAGATGAATAGTTGTCTGCCACACCTATTCATCTCAGCCCCCTGCCTTTTATCCCCAGAACTAGGGTGGGGGCTTTGCTATCAGCAGTGACTCTTCCGTCCCAAGGATCGGACCATAGATTTCCACTGCTCTCCTCTCCTCTGCCTTTTGCGCATCCACACGTCAGATACTGGACCAAGCTGTTCCTCCTCTTCCTCTTCAGCCACCTCCAGACCTGGGGACTGTTGACTTTCCATCTGAGGGCTGATGGATGGCCCAGGCTCCACCTCTATCTCTATCTCTGACCGCTCCATTCCCTCTTCCTTCTCAGAGCTCTTAAGTTGCCTTGATGCTAGCTGTGACTCCCATGCCGCCTTCCCATCTGATTTGGCTGCTGAAGGGGCCAGCAGCCGACACACATTTTTAGTCAGGTAAAAGTAACTTTACACTGGACCAGGGAAATGGGATCTGTTTGGGATGGCTTAGGAAGACTGTGCATAATGCCTCAGGAACACTCCTAAATAACAAACTAAAAAATAAAATAAAATAAAAAATTGGTTGTCTGGTGCCTTCACCATCCAAAGAAGATAATTTTTACTCTTTTTTTGTCTTTCCTTCCCCCCCCCCCCCCCATCCTTCATTTATATTCATTCTCACCCAAAACAACATTGGAACTATGAAATTATGTTTCCAGTCAAATATTTTCCAAACTTGTTGTCCTACTTATTCAATTCCTCGTTTAAATAACAAGTTCCAACAAAAGCATGCATAAATGGAACAGTGTTTGAACTCAATACTGGATTTATTTTGTCCAGTCCAATGGACTGGAAATGAGAAATTATTCAAAGAATGAACCAAAATTAAAATTTTTAGTCAATATAAACTTTGTATTAACATGCTCCAATATGAAATGAACAAATGGATAAAAGCAAAAACAAGATTCTTTTTTGCCTGAATAAAGCATAAATGATTTAGAAATCATATTATACTAATTAGGAATTATGGGGAAAATATATTGCACAAAAGATGTGAATGAACACCGTGCCTTTTTCTCCCAATGTCATATAAGCTTAGTAACAAATTAATTTTGTTATTCCTCAGTCTCTGGTGCACCATTTGATAACAACCAATAATGTTTACTTAACTTTAGTTCTTATACATGTTTATAATTAGGATATCTCCTCAGCAGCTTTAGAAGTAAAACTTAGAAACAAATCTAAGTATTGACACCAGACCCACAAAAGATTCCTTGGCTATCATTACAAAGGACTGACATTTGAAGATATTACTTACCCTCTGCCTTCAGAATCTCCATTATGTTTCTTTTACTGGTCCTTTGTTTATATGCAAATGAAGCCAATTCATTTGTTGCTTTATAAATGCCTTGTTTGGCATTTTCTTCTTCTAGCCTTAAGCAGAGCTATTGCATTCTATGTCTAGCAGAGTCCTGGTCTTTTTCTGGTGAATTAAATTATTCAGAGTTCTACATTTTAAAAACTAACTGCAACAGGTAATTCAGGCAAAAAGGGCCCTGGATCTTCAGTAAGAAACAAGAGCAAGTCAGTCAGTCAGTCAGTAAATCAGTCAATCAGTCAGTCAATTTATATAGCCGTCCATCTCATATGTGATTCTAATGACTCACAAAATTGAAAACCAAAAGAAAATATAATACAAATAAACTATGAATCCAGATTAAAAACCAGAGGATAATCCATAAAAATATAGTCAGTGGCATTTACAAGCCATGCATTACAACTAGAACAGCCATCTAGTAGACTTCATACCTTGACCAAGTCTCCAAACATGGTGGTAGAACCACATTGTCAAGGTTTTCAGGAAGCCCAGTAGAGTCGGGACCAATCTAAGTTCTGAGGGATGATAAGGGCTCAAAGTACAGACAACACAATGGAAAAAGTTCTTTTTCTGGGCCCCGTCAAGCCATCTTGTTTAATAGAGGGGACAAAATATAACTCTCTCCTGTCAACCTGATGGGACTGGTAGGTATAAACCAGAAATTGGGCTTTACATAATTTGGGCTTCACATAATTTGGGCTTCACATAATTTAACAACCAGTTCACCCCAGCACTGGAAATGTGAGTGCACACGTGCCTTCTGCACATGCGCATGGCCTTTGTGCATGCGCTTTGCTCATGCGTGCGTATGCACACATGTGCACGGCTTAAAAAATAGCTAAATAGGACAGCATAGCGCCGGAGCAGGTGGGCAGGCCTACCCGCAGGTCACAACTACCGGTTCACCTGAACTGGTATGAACCGGCTGAATCCCACCCCTGGTATAACCTATCATAACATATAATGATATGAGAGATAATGATGAGAGATCCTATTCTGGTATAAACTATTAAACAATTAATGATAGATGATGCTTTGGAGATTACAAAAACAACCTCCAGAAAAAGTGACAAAACAGAGCGTTAGTGATCAAAACAACACTGAAATTAATTATGGAGCAACCAGAGGTCATTATGATTATGCTAGACATCTCTGTGATATAAGCTATGAAGCCCTCAGTATCAGGGACTGTGCTACTTTGGATTATTAGATACATAACAATTCATGTCTGCCCCCCAAAAAACCCAACAGAAATGGTATGCTTCAGGTCCTATCCATGAAACAATGTCATCCTGTGGGACTCATGAAGTGTGTTTTCTCTGTCACTACGGTAACAACAGTGCTCCTGAGTACTACTATGTAATCTTGAACTTGCTATCCTTTGAGAGAAGCTTGAAGACCTGGCTGTTTCCACAGGCAGAGTGCCAGGATGTTATGTTAAGCTATTTTTTGAGCTGTTAATTACATGACCGTTTCTATTCTTGCTTTAATTTGCTTATATTGTTATTTTTAAGCCTTGTAAGTCATCTGTATACGAATGACAGTATAAATAAATGAAATAACTAGGCCCAGCACCACAGTCTCTTCATCAGTTAAGCGCTGAAGAACTCAGTGGAATCACATTTGCCTGTTTTTCACTCTTAAATTATAGTGACATAAATAGCTGGATAGTATTTGTAGAGGGTTTGAGCCATTTGGCACTAACTGAACCCATTTGCTAGGGTTTTCTTTTCCTAAGAAAAGAGGATGAGGCATAAGATATAGGAAGAATCCATATATCTCGTTTTCCATCTTTGGAAGTATTGCCTAGTCAGATGGATGGAGCAATTGATGGACTCACATATATACGTACATTGTGTTTCTAATGTATTTTTCAGTTATCAGTTTTTCAGTTATCAGTCATATCAGTTTGTGGCATATTTAGTTAAACCATCATGTTCTGAAACATATTGCAAGTCTTAGTAGCTCAAAATGTATGAAAATTAATATTTAGAACCATATCAACTCAACTTCTTCTCCTAATATCTTGGCAGAAACAGATAGGGTTTTCAGATGAAAGAAGTATTGGAGTTATGATTGTAGTAAGCAAAGAACAGAAAAGTCACTAATACATTTATCTGGGAAAGATAAAGTTCTATAGAAAAGCAACAATCATAATGACTGTTACAGAATTGCTATGTGGGTTTGAAAAAGGGTTAAGACAATCACTTTGTAGCTTTTTAAATGTCTGTTATATGGTGGCTATCCAGCCGTAGGATTGTTCATTCAAATCTTTGGGGTTTCCCATTTAAAGCTGCAACCCAGTGGAGATGTTGGGGTATATACAGTATATATGCTTGACTGTTTTAAGTTCTTTCATGATGAAAGATACAACTTACTGACATAAAAGAAAACAAATACAGTAGCATAGAAGTTCATAGAATAGTGTTGCAATATATTTCCTGGGTATATAGGAAAATATTGCATATTTAGATGAAATGGTGCAACATTTTGGGACTTTATTCAGCTACGGCTAAACATAAAATAGTGATCTTTCATGACATTTGGCAGCTATTGATTTTGCATGCACACAGATTACAGCTTGGACATTGCATTATCTCCTTGTTATGCTTCATATTTGTTTTAGATGGTTACTCCAATATTCATTTGGGTCAGATCCTCTCAGTTCTCACTAAATCATTTAGTGCCTATCAGAAATCCTACATCTATTCTTGCCATTAGTGAGAATTTCCTATCGTGGCATCTCTTCACACATACAGTATATTGTCATCCTGATAATGGTACTCATCAAGAATCTGTTACTTACCATTTCCCAAACTTGACAGTTAAATTGCTTTCTATCTGCCGTGTTTATAATATATTTGGCTCTTATCCTACTCACAATACAGAGTATCAGTATGAAATATCATGTAATAAACTGCATTAATTTAAGCACCAGTTTGAAAGTTCTGTAGAAGGATGTCACTGAAAACTCTGAAACTTTCCTGGCAAATGTAAAGTTAGCAGGCATGCAATTTAAGAGCTGCAGGTATTGCCCTGGATCTGGATTCTAGTGGCAGACACCTTACCAAAAGTAAGTTCAATACTGCTTTGCCTAGTGAAATGAAAGTGTTCTTATCTAATTCTAAGGTGGAATAAAAATGATTTGTGTTTTATGTCAAGAAAAACAAAATTCTCCCTTCCTTCCATAGGATCTTAGTAATTTGCTCGATTTTTATAGCATTTAAGCATTACTTTATGTATTATTTTATTTATTCTTTTACATATTCTTTTATTTATGTAAACCTGAGAGCCAGTTTGGCCAAGGGGTTAAGGCTCCAGGCTAGAAAGTGGGAGGCCATGGACCTGTCACTCTCTCAGCCCATCCTACTTCACAAGGGGAGGAAGGTGTGTTGGATATGTTTGCCTCTTTGAGTTATTTGTAAAAATAATAAAGGCAGGACGCATATGGTGAACAAACTTATTTTTGTGCATGTTTGATGGCATACTGCAGGCATGTGCAAGTGTAGTGATTGTGATTGGGCACATATGCAAATACTGTGACTTTAATTTTTTATTCATGCACAAATGTGGCAGCTGATATTTTACAGATGCACAGCATGGCTCTCAGTTTCTTTAATGTGGCCACAAACCAGAAATTCTTTCCTTTCTCTTGTGCTAATGGAAGATGCATTTCCATGTTAATCCTGCCAACACAAGTGAGAATTCCAATAATCTATTAACGTATGATAAATGGGTTTATAACACTGATGAGCCTACCACCTATTCCTAAACCAAAGTCTGATTATTTTTAAATCCTGCAAGATTAGGGCAGATGCATTTTCTTGGATGATGAGTATCTGGTTTGCTAACGCCTACAATTTTTCTAGAAATAGATTAGGAAGGCTATGTAAAAGGGATGTGGTGGCTCAGTGGCTAAGATGCTGAGCTTGTCAATCGAAAGGTCGGCAGTTCAGTGGTTCGTATCCCTAGTGCTGAGTAACAGGGTGAGCTCCCGTTACTTGTCCCAGCTTCTGCCAACCTAGCAGTTCGAAAGCATGTAAAAAATGCAAGTAGAAAAATAGAGACCACCTTTGGTGGGAAGGTAACAGCATTCTGTGCACCTTTGGCATTTAATCATGCCGGTCACATGACCACGGAGACATTTTCGGACAGCACTGGCTCTTCAGCTAGAAACGGAGATGAGCACCGCCCTCTAGAGTGAGGAACAGCTAGCACATATGTGCGAGGGGAGCCTTTACCTTTACCTTTAGGAAGGCTATATATTCTATTCATTCAGTGCCAGCTACTATTTATGGCCTGCTCTCTGTGGCATCATACCACTGGCCTCTGCTAATTAACAAATATAGAGTAGTATTAGCAAGCAACAACCCTGATCAAAGAAAATTTTGCACTTATGAGGAGATTCTACCAGAAGGAGCCAGGCTTGCCAACTACTTCTGCCAGCACATCTCTTTGGAGGAAAAACAAGCAATCAGGGCCAAAATCAGGAACCAAAAAGGAAAATCATCATCACTTGTTAGGGTCATCTTAAATCTGGCATTCCAGTCAAAAAGGAAAATAAAAAGCTTATGTTTTAAGGGAATTTTTAATTTGGGGAAGGCTACTTACACCATTAATTCCATGCAACTTTCTAGGGACAGCTGAAAGAAAGTATATATGATTAGAATACAGGAGTTGCTCGGATACCAAACAAGGAGAATATTCCACAGCAAAGAAGATGCGGAGAGGAGAGAGGAGGAGAGGGTAGGAAGAAGAGAGGGAGGGAGAGGAATGGAAGAAAGGGAAAAGGAGAGGAAGGAAGATGAGGGGACAGGAGTAGGAGAGAAGGTGAGAAGGGGGAAAAGAAGAGAGGAGTGGGGGAAAGGAAGGGGAAGTAGGATGAGGTAGGAGAGGAGGAAGGAGAAAGTAGGAGAGGAGAGGAGGGAGGGAGGGAAGGGAAGGGAAAGAAGTAGAAGAAGTAGAAGGGTTGTTGCAAAATGAGGGAAGAAAGGGTAGAAGAGCCACTCCAAATGTAATTAAAATGCCTTATTTTAATGCTTTCTTTAAGGAAAACATGTATATGATTAATTATGTATAAGAAAATGTACATTTTATATTATAAGAAATAAAACTGAAAAAACTTCAAAAAAAAACTGTCTAGGGACAGCTGTGGCTCACCAACGGTTCAACCCATAAGGTTCTTTTGTGCTGCTGTCCAGAAAGCCCACTGCTGAAGTGAGACAAATATTCACTCGTTCTGCCCTGGAAGTGGAGGGCACAGCTAAAATATCCATTTGATTCCACAAAACTTGCAGCTGCAAGACATTTTGACAGCTGTGGACTAATCTTATTTGACAGCTGAATTTCAAAGAGGTTGGAATTGAGTTGTTTTTGGGAAAGGGGGCATGGCTTATTTTCACCCCGTTCTGCCAACATTTGAAACAGATCCAGCAATCGCTCTGTTACAGCTTATGAACAAATATTTCTAAAATAAATCTCAAGACAGAATGAATCAAGTTGCCAGCAAAGGAGAATATTTATAGCCCAGGGTTGAAATGAGGGGCCCTTGGTACTCTCTGAGCTTGGGTAGAGAGCTAACTTGGGTAGAGAGCTAACCAAGCTCAAACAGCACCCCTGAATAAAGTTGGTTTGGCATAAAATCCTCAAATACAATGGAAATTTATTCTCTTCAAACCTAAATCTTCAGTTCAAATGGAACTGAAGGGGCTGAACCAGAGTTTTTCCTCAGTATGTAAATAGGTGGTTTGTTCTGCACCCTTCAGTAATTGCTGGCGAGGGAACCGGTCACTGAAATTTGATTGAAGACATCTTTCTTCCTTGAAGTAACTATAACTAGTTAACGCTGTATCACCTGCAAATATTTCTTTTCCTTGTTGGTTTTTGGGGAGTATAAGAAGATAACTCATGTCAGACTACTCTGAAACATTGACTATGTTTTCTTTGTTAGTTAAGGCTTTAGTTTCTTTCTGATAGAAACTAAACATTTTGGTATCTAATTGTTGACACATTTATCTGAAAGGGTGGCTGGCAAAATGCCAGATGGAAGTTTGTGAGCAGATTCTAATTTTTTTTTTGTACTTCTATATTCAAACGAATCCACTGCTTATTACTTCATTATTTGAAAATGGGATAGGGCATGCGTAACGTTAGGCAAATCTGAAAAGTTTCTTTTAATTTATTTGAGAATGGAGTTGCAATTAGCTCTGTAGTTTAATTTTGGCTGTAATGGAGGCATTTCTCAAAGAAGGCAACATCAGGCCTGTTTCATCCACTAAGAGATTCTTGAGTATTGTATCTATTAGCTTATTAAGTTAAAGAAGCAGATGGCAAAAATCCATCATCAGTTTAATGGTTAAGATAAATTCAGGTCCCAAAGATCTGATATGTTTCTTCTGCGGGGAGCATGGCTAACACGTTCATTCCATTCATCCAAAATCTAAAGGGGAAAGAGTTCAAAAAAAGTTAAGGAGATGGCCATAATTGGGCCAAAATCCTCTCTCTTGATATATGAATTAAATCTTGATGCCCATACCAAAAAATGGATTTTGATTGCCCAGTTGCAACTGTTTTTTTTAAAAATTATTATTCTCTTTGCATCTGCAAGTGTTTCAGTGATTAACGCTTCATTGCCTACAGACAATTATTTTAGTTGTTGCTGCTTTAAGAAATCTGAAAGCAGATTGAAACAAATTGGTTTGCCATCAAAATCAAATGGAAACCTGCTATCCTCGGTCTCAAATCTTCAATTCAGATTGACTGACTGTTGTTTTCACTGGGCTTATCAAAGGGGGCATTGGGAGAAATACATCGGCCCTCTTCCTTCTTCCATATGCAGATGAGACATCTGGGAAAATGCACCTGTCTTGCCAAAAAGAATACCAGGAAGGCATGAAAACTTTGGAAGAAAATTCATCCAATAATTATTTGCTAAATAAGTATATTACTTTCTCTTGTTTTTTAGTCAAAAGTCTTGCAGTACCCGAAGGGATCACCAATGATGCTGGGGGGTCATTGTGGCTTGAAATAATGTCTGGAAAAATGGGGGAAGCAGAAAGTTAAAGGTGGACCTTATTGACAAGAATAATTCAGTGGGGTATCATGTGTTTAGGAAAAAGGGAGTGTGTGGTTATCTATAAAAGGTTAGGAAGTGAGGGTTCATATGAAAGGTTGGGTAATATGGCTTCCGCCTTCTTAAGTTCACTAGGAGTTTTCTTAGTCCGGGTTTGTTGTTTTTGTATGTTGAAACACAGTTTCTGATTACTATTGGCTGCCATGACCTTTTTATACCCCTGAAAAGCAGGGTGTCAGAGTTAATGTTAGATCATATTCCACCAGTTCAGTTGCTTCAGGAACAATAAGACTTAACTCTTGTTTCATTGAGCCCTCAAAGCTGTTTTAGGCCTTTTCCAGAAAAAAAGGCCATGAGGAGACACAAGGGGGAGGGAGGAAGATTTCTGAGGGCAAAAAAATTGAAAATACAACTGAATAATTAAAAGAAAACCTGAATCTCAAAGAAGGCTAAATTGAAATGAAAGCTAGGCTGCTCAGCTCAGGAATTGCCAAATGGGGCTTTGGGAGAAGAGTGCTCTGAGTCCCTTGGGGGATATGCAAATGAGCAGTGTGCTCCACCTTCTGTAGAGCGGTCTGGGAAGACAACTTGGGTCTTGCCAGAAGAAATGCAGGGAAAACCTCAGGGCAGCGGCTTAGGAGAAGATTCTTAAAACTCTTCCTTGTTTCATATGCAAATCACTAGGCTGTGCTGCATCCCATGGGAAAAATGGTCCCTGTTACCTGAAAAGAGGTTTGGAAAGGGTCAAGGTGAGGCGTTAGCCAAGTGCTAGATTTGCTTTCTTGTATATCAGTGAGCAGGGATGTGCTGGCTCAGTGGCCAAGACACTGAGCTTGTCGATCGAAAGGTTGGCAGTTCAGCGGTTCAAATCCCTAGTGCCAGGGGTGAAATCCAGCAAAACTGGTAGCGGAAATTTTGAGCAGTTCGGAGAACTGGTAGCAGAAATTTTGAGTAGTTCAGAGAACCAGCAAATACCACCTCTGTCTGGTCCCAGAGTGGGGTGGGAATGGAGATTTTGCAATATCCTTCCCTTAGGACTAGGGAGGGAATGGGGATTTTGCAGTATCCTTCCCCTGGAGTGGGGTGGGAATGGAGATTTTGCAATATCTTTTCCCTGCCACGCCCACCAAGCCACACCATGCCCACCAAGCCACGCCCACAGAATCGGTAGTAAAAAAAAATAGATTTCACCACTTGCCTAGTGCCGTGTAACAGGGTGAGCTCCCGTTACTTGTCCCAGCTTCTGCCAACCTAGCAGTTCGAAAGCACGTAAAAAATGCAAGTAGAAAAATAGGGACCACTTTTAGTGGGAAGGTAACAGCGTTTCGTGTGCCTTTGGTGTTTAGTCATGCTGGCCACATGACCGTAGAGACGTCTTCGGACAGCGCTGGCTCTTTGGCTTTGAAACGGAGATGAGCACCACCTCTTAGAGTTGGGAACAACTAGCATATATGTGCGAGGGGAACCTTTACCTTTACGTCAGTGAGCAGCTTGTTTCATCTGCTTTGTTGATATCTGACAAGACACCTTGGGTCCTTTTGGTATGACAAAATGGCTGTGAAGCATCAAGTGGGGCTGTGTGAGAAGAATGGTTACCTCATTCACTTTTGAATCTACCTTCTGTAGAAATGGGTTGAAATGATACTATGGCTCTTCATAATCCCTCTCTGAACGAGAATCCTTTCCATTGGAAAATGCTTTTGTTTCGAATTCTTTTTTTTAAAAAAAATGACAGGATGTTGAAGGTTGGACACTAGAGAGAACTAAAAGAACTAAGGATTATAATTAAAGGAGAAGAATACTGAAATTTGACTGTTTAACACAGAATGGAGCAAAATATTTTAACACTGGATATAGAATATTTCTGAATAATGGATCAATAGGTTAATTTTAAGATTACAGTCTACAGACAGACTGTGTTCAAAAGATGTTAGGGAAGAAGAATAAGTTTTAGCAGACAAAATCTTTTTGTCGTCTAGCAAAACAAGAAAGTTCAGTCTCCTTTTGAAAGAAAGCACCTTTGGGACAACCATGATTTCGATGACTGAGAATCTCCATAGACTTTTAGCAGACAAGATTGAGACTGATCTAAAAATTGGATTTAAAAATGAAAGGCTACGAGACTGATATAGAAAAAGATGCTACACTGGACATACAAAAGAAACTGTCTGATAATAAAATGTAATTAATTATAATTAAAACGTACATACAAATAACAAACAAAAATGATCTGGAGAATTTTCTTATATTGGGTTTTTTTAAAAAAGAGGCTTTGGAAAATTTTGTGAGAAGGGACAAAGAAAAAATGGAAAGAAATGGAAAGGACGTTATTTGAAGGGACTAAAGATTAAGATTGTTAAGCATTTTCAAGCTAAAAAACCAGCCCAGCTCCTCAATGAGACTTGGTTGGTCCTCCAGCTTCTTGTTTTATTGGCTTGGAGAGGGTACAATTCAAATCCCTCAGAGCAGCTCTTCAGATACCTTGCTATGCTCAAATGCACATCTGCATCTGTAGATAGGCGGGATAAAAGTTGAGACAAGAGTCTGCCTTGTTTCCATAAATCTTTGATTAAAGCTTAACTTTTATCCCCAAGACCTAGTGCCATTCATTCTATGGGACAATTTTCAATCTACCTGGATTAAGGGTGTTGAATCTAAATTTCTTAATCTGAGCTTCTTTCCCTCTTTGATTCTTAAGATGGAACATGATCAGGCAAAACAAACCCTAAAGCAAAGGATAAAGGATTCAGAAGTGTTTAGGCAAATCTAAGGAAGGCCCCGGCCTTCTTGTTATCAGCACACAACAGATGTATTGTCATTGCTGCCAGCTACTCCACACAGCTAGAAACACAGACAAGCCAAACAAGCTTTCTGTCTTGTCCGATGCCATGCTCTCCCTTCTCCAATATTGGATGACAAATATAAAAATATACTATTTCCCAGAAGGCTTTGCTCCTGTGATTCTTCAGAGGTGGAAACCACAGAACATGTCCTTCGTCACGGCTCCTTTTACAGAGACACTTGGACCAGATTGATCCTTCCTCTGATTGGCAGATATCCCTGTCGCTCAGACTCAGCCTATGCCCAGATAATGTTCACAGATGAACTGCCTTTTTTTGCAGCACACGTGGCTAGGTTTTGCTCAGCATCATGGAAGACCACCGGACTCTGATGAGCAAAGTTCCTGCCAAATAGATGTATTCCATGCAAGCTTAGGTATTTTCTTATTAATCAAATTTTTATCACATTTTCAACATATATTATCACATTTTAGTTAAATTTTAGGCACTATCACACTTTTGAAATTTTAGGTATCACATTTTATATAATTTTAGAAACTACTTCATAACCTAGAATAGATTGCTCCTTTTGGAACTCACTCATGGAGTCTAGTCAGATTGTTTTATGAATAAATTTAACTTTATCTTAAATTTTATTTAATATTAAGATAGTTTAATAAGTACTCAAAAGAGCACTCATGAACACATCATTTGTACTGGTCTAAGAATGTAGAAAATTGGCTGAATGAATGAATGAATGAATGAATCAATCAATCAATGTATGACAAAGGGGTATTTATACACATAGTCCCTTTAATTTAAGATTAAAAATTCTGATGGCTGCCACCTCTTCCGTGTGATCATGATTACTTTTTGGACACATGGCAACCAGTTCACTTTTACAGCCATTTGTGGTACACTCTGGTCACATGACTGTGATTATTTTTTGGGTAAAAGCCAGTGTTTACTTCCAGTGTGCACAATGCGTTTACTTAACAACTGCAATATTTATTTGATTACTTATTTATATTTCATGTTTCTACTGATCTCCCTCAAAGAAGGAACCTGGGCGGTATATATAAGGTGACCAACTTTTTTACAATGAGAAGGAGGACACAAATAAATTGAAGAAAAAAAATCGTAAATAAAAGAAACGTTTTATTCATTGCAACAATGAGTCTAATGCGTGTGTGTGTGCTGGGTTGTGTTTTGGTAAGAAGTAAACAAAGCTATGTGCGCGTGGTACACTCTCTCAAAACAATCATCCTGTGCGGAGCGCATGCGTCTCATAATCATGTCTTGCCACACTGTACCAAGTCTTGATGAATCGTCATGTCAAATACAAATACATCACATCACACACAATGGATCGGCTCTGCATCAATCGAATACAGAGATTTACAGATTAGTCTTCAAATATCAAAAAAAAGGGCATGTAGGAGGACACTTTTTGAGAGAGGACAGAATTTACAAAAGAGGGATTGTCCTCCCTAAAGGAGGATGATTAGTCACCTTAGTATATAGGACTATGCTTAAACCACAGTGATTCACTTAATGAACACCCCGTAAAGGTTGCAGGATTGAGCACAGTCACATGGTGACCGTTTAACAACCAGCATGACTTAACAATCATAATTCTGGGTTCAATTATGTTTATAAATCAAGGACTGCCTGTAATGAGCCTGTCTTTCATTATGCAATAACTTATCCAGTAATCTGAATTCTGGGTATGGATCCCAAAACTCAGGAACAGACCTTGCAGTTTTGCCTCCTCCCTCCTGGATTTTGACTTTCTTCTTATTGGCTTTCAATGTACCATCCTTCTCTAAATGATTATAAAAATGATAAACTGTTCTTTTGACTAAAGAGCACTAGGTAAAATGTTAAATGCTTAATCTGTTGTATAGTACATGTTTGGCACCCATAGGTAATGCCTCATAGGACCAGAGGGCACAACTTGAAAAAAGAAGCTGTGTGGAATTGTCTCAATTTTTTGAGGCAAACAATTGAATTGGAAAAATGTACCCTTAAGGTGGACTATGTAAACATCCTTAAGCATTTGCAGATCTCTTTGGTAGGTTTTTCCCCCCTCCAATTACTTGTATAAGGATTATTCCCTATACCAGTGATGGCTAACCTTTTTGCTATTGCGTGCCAGGACCGGTGTGTGTGTGTGTTTGCGTGCGCACATGCCCACATCCATAATTTTATGCGTCCCGCCCCTGTGCATGCACCCATGACCCCCCTGCTCCCCCCCACTCCTGGCATGCGATGGCCCGGTAGGCTCGTTTTTCTCTCTCACCAGCTTTCCCCATCTCTCTGGAGGCCCTCCAGAAGCCAGAAATGGTCCATTTGCCAACTTCTGGTGGGACCGGAAGTTGGCAGACGGGCCATTTTCAGCCTCTGGAGGGCCTCCAGGGGGGTTTGGGGAAGGCTGTTTTCACCCTCCCCAGACTCCTAGAAAGGCTCTGGAGCCTGGGGACAGCAAAAAATGGGCCTTCCCCACTACCACCCAAGGCCCTCCGGAGGCAGGAAACAGCCTGTTTCCCTACTTCTGGTGGGCCCAGAAGGACTTTAAATCAGCTGGCTGGTGCATGCATGAGTGCCAGAACTGAGCTCATGTGCCCACCAATATGGTTACTCGTACCACCTGTGGCACACATGCCATAGATTCGCCATCACGGCCCTATACTATTCAAGTTGTCTTGTATTTTGTTGTTGTGATTGTTGTGATTGTTGTTGTTATGGATTGCATCAGTAGAGGCTAACCAATTTTGTTGTATACATGATGTACAATGACAATAAAGGCTAAACAAACAAACAAACAAACAAACAAATAAATAAATACTACATAGTCCGATATTCTTTACCTCAAAAAAACTGTAAAGGAAACCTTCACAAGCCGCAAAGGCATGGCTGTTCGTCATGAAAAAACGACTGGGTTGCTAAGGTTCCATAGTAAAGAATACTATGAATATTATTCATACTAAGAATATTATTCAGTAGAACCCACTCCTGTTTCTCTGATTTCTCTTTCCTTTCCAGAGAGATCAGCCAAGGTCTAGCTATTTACTTTCCTAAGTATGTCTGTGGATTTTAATCTTAACCCAAAGTGTCAGAAAGGTGTCTTAAATCACAGGGGGTTGTTGATGTTGCTGGCACCAACATGGAGATTTTCACAGTTAATCTTTTCCTTGACTTCACATTTGTATTAATGCCCATTGTTCCTCAGGCCTTCTGAGGAAGTGGTAGGCACTGGGATGGAAAAAGAAAGAAACTCAATCTTGCCTCCAGCAGTGAGCAGCTGGTATTTTAACTGCCCAGATGCAAACATAAGATGTAGAATCCTTAGTTTTCTCTTCCAAGGAGGCTCTGACTCTAATGATATGTTGCTTGTCCAACTTCAACCGTAAAATCAGAGGGGAAGGGTTTGCTGTAAGGCTAAGTATATTAGGGAAAAGCCGTTATCACAGGAAAGAGCGCCAGAAAGAAAAGAAAGGGAGGGGAGAGGAGGGATGGGAGGGAGGGAGGGAGGGAGGGAGGAAGGAAGGAAGGAAGGAAGGAAGGAAGGAAGGAAGGAAGGAAGGAAGATTGTTCACATTCAAAATAGCAGAATGCAATTATCTTTTATATCATCTTGTTACTGTTTCCTTCTTTATTTCTTTCTTGACCAAGATGCAGCAAGATGAAATTACAAACCATGATATTAATTCCAACTTATATTTTGTTTGGCTATATTTAAAAATAAATACATTAAAAATGTGGAAGGATTCTAATCTCATAAGAAAGTGCTTTGCAAGTACAATAGTGGAAAACAGAAGCAACTTTTCCTTCCTTGTATCTTCAGACACCTGCAGTTTTTATAGGTTTATATACACCTGTATCTAAAACCTTCTCCTTTTAGCAGATTCTTCCACCAGATCAGAAATTCTTCTTGTCATAAAAATTAAAGGGGATTTCTTTCCAGAAACTGAGAGACACCTTTTGTTGAAATTCATTGTTGGAATATATTTATATGCAACAACTATAATAATATTTAGCCAGTAGATGGCAGTATTTACAAGTTTGGATCTATGGTATGCTCTCTATGCTCTAGAGCTGTTATGGTGAACCTATGGCATATCTGTGGGCACGCGAGCGTCGCCCTAGCTCAGCTCCTGCATGCATGCGCACACTGGCCAGCTGATTTTTGGGCCTTTCAGGCCCACCGGAAGTCAGAAAATGGGCTTTTCCGGCCTCCAGAGGGCCACCAGAGCTGGGTGGGGTGGGGAAGGCTGTTTTCGCCCTCCCCAGGCTCCTAGAAAGCCTCTGGAGCCTGAGGAGGGCGAAAAACAGGCCTACCAGGCCCACCGGGCCATTGCATGCCAAAAGCGGGGGGAGCGCTTTTGGGGAGGTCATGCGCGCATGCATGGGGGGTGGGGCACATTGAATTATGGGTGTGGGCATGCACGTGAGCAAACCCCCCCCCCGTACTCCCCCCGCTTTTGGCACGCAACGGCAAAAAGTTTAGTCATCACTGCTCTAGAGTTTCCTATTTCCTGTTACAGGTATAAAGTTGAGTAGTAAAGCACATGGTAACTGTACTCTTTGTTTGCTCTGTGTGATGCTTTACATAAACAGAATTTCTAACACCTTGGCACTGAACTACTAATAAATGTGGGAGGGGGAGAAAGAAGGTATATATTGACAATATTCCCAGTAATAATTTTAAAGGCAAATTAACCATGAAACAGAAACTAAAGTAGCTAAAAATATTCCGCTAACATTGAGCAAAATTAAGTTCTTACTGATTTCCAGTAGGGAGGGAGGAAACAATTGCTCCATTTTGATATCAATGCCAACTTAACTCCCCCTTCCCAAAATATATATATGAATTGAACTGAAATTATTCTTCAATAGTTGTACTTTTCAAAGACTTATTCAACTTTTTGGGGAAAAATGTAAAAATTACATATCACTTTGTTAGAGAAAATTGCTTGAAAAATACAGTTGTAATAAAAAGTGTGTATCAAGAAACTATTTAATTTGTAAGTTGGGCGTAAAAAATAGAAATGGTGCATGTTTTAAAATTTTGCTGTCTGACTTTGACAATGGAATAAAGTCAAGCTGGTAAGACAAGAAAAGTGAGGAAATGATTGAAACTAAAGCTGGCAGACTCAAGTTTTTGAAGTTCAAAATAAATGCTTGGCTGCCCTCTCGTTCACATGTCACAGATTGGGTGAATTCTCTCTCTGGTTTGCTCTATGTTCACAAACATTATCTAGTTTACATTTAATAGTCCAGAAACAGTCACTTTAAATGTAAACAGTTACTAAAATTTTGTGTTTCATTCAAGCCAGCAATTGGCAGTTAAAACAAAATATTGAAATAGTTTTGCAGCTAGTTCCTTCTCTTGGCTAAACTTTCAGATACTTCTTGTGGGATGTACAAGTCTGAATGGGTGAAATTCTTGAATCCTGTGTGTGTACATATGTTGTCTAACTCCAACATGTAGCATCCTTGGGGAAAATCGAATCAATCTACCATTTACCTTGGAACTACCAAACGTTCAGTGTTAAGGTAGTATCCACAAAACACATTGTGAATTAAAGATTTGGCAACTGCATTTGCACAAGAAAGAAAGCTTGGTTATTGTAAAACATTGCCTGCCTGCCTGCCTGCCTGCCTGCCTGCCTGCTGTATGATCCTAGGCTTGAAAATATTAACACAAATAAAATAGTGTAAGATAAAATAAAATCACTTAGAACTTATATGTTGTTCATTTAAATAGATCCTTGTGAGGGTTTTTAACAATACTGCTGCTGGGGAAGTATTTAGAGAGAATGAGGGATTATAAAGTTTTTGTCAGACTGAATATTTTTTGGGGAAGAGAGGGTGAATATTGCATGTCACATTCCTCATTCACAGTGAAGACATTGTAACATTCAAACTAGTCATCTTAATTTAGCCACTTTGCAGAACTCATTCCAGGAAAAGTTTAGAATCGCCTCTGACAGATTCGAACCACAGACAAGTTTGCAATAGAGCTAGAAGCTGCCACTGACTGAATCCTTTTGAACTCTGATGCATTTCTGTGTGATGCTTTATTTATTTGTTTTAGTTAAATACAATCCTTTTCAACTCTTTTGCTATGCAGGTAGTAAGGAAAGAAAAGTTAACTTATGGTTTGAAATAGCAATTGCATTTTCCTTTCTATCCCTACTGGTTAGGGATGGTTTTTACTATCAATAGTAAGTAGATAACTGTATTCCTAGGGCATCCATGTGAATCTAATGGTAGATATGTGATGATAAAGAGTGGATTCAGCCTTAAATTAGCTGTGCAGTGATGCATTTATAATAACCAAATCAGGTTTCCTAAATGTTCCAGTGTCATCCATTCTCATTTCATAGGGAGAACTTTATAATTCTAGGAAAGGAAATTACTTGTGATGATATAAAAGTAAAATAAGATGATATGCATTTGATCATTTTGATCAGGATGAGTGGACAGTCAGCGGAGAGAAAGTTGAATTGTAGCACATTGTAGAATGTAGATTGATGTTACTATCACAAATCTACCAGCTGTTGCCAAAGCCAACTTAGCCTATTGGAGATGCTTGCAGGATTGTCTATGCCAGAAAGGCATGAGAAGCCTTATCTCGTTTGGTCTAAACACAACATTTCAGATTTACTCATGCCTGTCAGATCACCACATATCCTCTGCCTCGTACATCCAGGCAGATGTGCAATTAATGTCCTGGCTTTTAAAGCAAATCTTGTTAATCACATCAAGCAGCAAATTCGGTATGGCAGAGGCTCTTCTGTCTAGATGAGGGCAATATTTTAATACAAGGTTGCTGTGGACAGTTCTGACTATCACCGAAGCAGCACATTGTAGACATCGCTAATAGAAATACTGGCAGAGACGCCTTTCATTCTGCTATCATTCTGCTATCACACAATTCCGCCATTTATATGTTTTTTAAACCAAACAAGGCATTTATTTTTGTCAACAATCCAGCAACATGTTTTTCTCAACATGGTATTGTAGTCTTAAAATGGAGTCTGTGGATGTTGGGGTGGGCAAAACTCTAGAAACTTCATGGATATTGAAAGAAATTTTCCATTGAGAAGGAGTGGATTTCAAGTATTTCAAGAAGGGGAAAATTGAGGGAGGAAATGAAAATATTTTGGAGAAGCATTCATAGTATCCATCAGGCTTTTTCCTGATTGTTATGGAATTGTTTCCTGCAGTAAAGCTAATAACAATTGCCTTCTCTCGCTCACGGTTTCTGCTTGTTGAAGCACCACCATTGTCACTGAGGTAAGTTGGACATTATTTTAAGTGTATTTCATTGTAAGGTGTAGATCATCAAGGAGATGTTAGCTTTAACTTGGCTTGGAGCAGAACATAACCTTAAAATTGCCTAGAGCAAGCTTTGCTTGCTTTGACTGCTTCATTGATCTCTTCTGCAGCCTGTTTTTCTACATACAAATTCCTCCACTACCTTTGGGAACATTTGCAAAATTCAGAAAAGTTCTCTGTGCAGGCAGGTATTGCACATACAGGTGAATGTCTTCCTGCTTTTACAAATGGTGAAATGTTGGGAGGCAGCGAGTAGAACTTTGCTGAGGCAAACTATGTCTCCTAATTACCCCGATGAAAAGCACTACAGTATGTCTTATGGCTGTGACAGTCCAGAGTGGTCCATCAAGGCAAATTCATGACACCTGACACAGGTCAATGGTACCGTAAAATATGGTTGCTTTTTAGGAATACTACTACTGCCTTGAAACTCTTCCTGAAGTATATGTAATATGCTTGTGTGTTTCTATGAGTAGAAGAAGCAAAATATGTATTTACTTCAGCTTTACAGTTGTTCACATTCTACCGACAAAGCAGAATAATTTTGATACCATATCCTGTTCTGTCTTTTACAGCAACTACTGAGAAATGGATTACTGTTCCTCGGATCAAGCAGGCCACTGCATTGTCCCTGACAATCAAAGGATTTGGTAAATGTCATTGCACTTTGTCACAGTCTTCCAGCTCTAGAAACATGATTTCACTGAGTTTTAAAATTCTTTTACCTGATTTCCATCATTTGTACATTCAGAGAAGATCAGAAAGTGGAAATGCTATTTTCCCCATTTTAAACCCCAAGCATTTCATGCATGTATTTTAGAAGCACAGTTTATAATATATTCTCTCTCTCCCCCTCCCCCTCTCTCTAACTCTCTCTCCCCCTAACTCTCTCCACCTCTCCCTCTCATTGTTGTAGAGACTATGGCCGTGATGGCGAACCTATGGCATGCGTGCCAGAGGTGGCACGCAGCACCCTCTCTGATGGCACATAAGCCGTTGCCCCAGTTCAGCTCTGCTACATATGCACAAATGCCTCCCACTGGCCAGCTGGTCTTTGGATCTTTGTTGCGCATGCACGGGGAGGACGCGTGCAGGGGGCCATGTGCACATATGCAGGGGGAAGACGTGTGGGGGTACGCAGGTGCATGGGGGAAGGGCATGTGCAGGAGTATGTGAGCATGCACAGGGGCAGGGTGCATGCAGGGGTCACATGTGCATGTGCGGGAGGGTGGGGCGCATGCGCAGGGACTGGACACGCATTGCATTTTGGGGGTTCAGGTGCACGCTTTGGGCACTCGGTCCGGAAAAGGTTAGCCATCACTGGCCTATGGTATGAGTTGGATCAATTAAGCATCTACTTCCTAGTAGGACTTTTATAAAACACTGGAAACTTTTTATGGACTTTTTGTTGAAATAGAAAGAAGAATTGGTGATGAATTTACTGATTAAAAAGGGTTGAAAATAGGAAAAGAGAAACATGTTGTAACTATAAAGAATGAGGAAAGATGAGGAATTTGTTTGTAACTATTGTGAAGATCAGAAGTTACTTCTTTCTTTGTTACTGTCTTTCTTTGTTTCTTTTTTCCACCTACACACTTTTCTACTTCTGTTACCTTTTTTGATTTTACACTATTTAATTCCATTTTTATTTTTTATTTATGTGAAAAGATTTTTTGAAAGATTTTCTAGCAGGGCTGAGCCTAACCATTCAAAAATAGTAATTGTGACATGAGTGCAGCCATTGACTAAAAGCAGTTAAGCTGAAGCAGGTTCTCTCTATATAGAAAAGCATCTGTCATGTAAAGGTGGCTTGATTTGCTTCTTTGGATTGTTTGAGAGAGAAAGAGAGAGAGAGGAGAGGGGGAGGGACAGAGAGAGAGAGAGAGAGAGAGAGAGAAGGAAAGAGACGGATGCACGAACGCGCACACACAGAGAGAGAGGGAGAGGGAGAGGGAGAGGGAGAGAGAAAAAGAAAAAAGTGTTTTCAAGTAGAATAGAGGAAATGGCTTTAGCAAGTGGTAACAGAATTGCTTTATTCTTTCTCCCATTAAACTTTACAATCCCCACTCAGAGGATCTACAATAGTCTGTCAATCATCAACAGATAATCACGTATTTCTATTTTAATTAATTTTTATAATATTATGAGTCCCTTTGTGAGGAGATGGGCAGTTTATGAGTTTGATAAATAAAAATATATAAAATTATTATTATTTAAATGCTTATACTATCTAGAAGAAGATATCCTTCAATCAAGATATTTTTTTTATGAAGACATACAAGAAGATACATTAAGCACCCAATAGAATGAAAGGAAAGTTTGTTAAAGAAAAGAAGCTTAAAAATGAGCAAAACAAATGTTACAAAGTCCTACAGAACTGTATGGAGTTATACTAATGAAAAGCGATGCTTGTTGGAATGAGAAAGTTATGAAAAGATGTGTATTGGAGAAGGACTGCTGCAAAATACAAAGGACACGCACATATATAAAGAAAAAATATATAATTGCCAAAAATGGAGAAATGGTTAAAAGAGGCACAGGAAATGCAAAGTGGTTTTGACGGAAATAAAAATTGGTTTGGAAGTTGGCTAAGCAAGATATTCCCAATGGAGTAAATATAAAATAACATATACATGTACCCGGGGTGAAATCTAAAATTTGTTACTACCGGTTCTGTGGGCCTGGCTTGGTGGGGGGGGGGGGTGTTTAATGTGACTAGGTGGGCATGGCCAACTTTTTTTTTTTACTTTTAAAAGCATTTTTTCTACAACCTTAAGAGGTTGCAGAAAAAAATGCTTTTAGAAGCCTCTGACAATCAAGCAACTCAGCTGGGATCGTCAGATGCTTTTAAAGGCATTTTTTTTTCTACAACCTCTTCGGCGGAAGAGGTTGTAGAAAAAATGCTTTTAAAAGTCTCTGATGATCCCAGCTGAGCCGTGTGATCATCAGAGGCTTTTTTTTTTACTTTTAAAAGCATTTTTTCGGCCAAAGAAGTTGTAGAAAAAATGCTTTTAAAAGTAAAAAAAAAAACAGCCTCTGATGATCTCGTGGCTCAACTGGTCATGGAGGGGGGGGGGCGCATGGGAGAATTTTTGCTACCGGTTCTCCGAACCACCCACTGCCATTGCTACCGGATCGGGCGATCTCATCCGAACCAGGAGCATTTCAGCCCTGCATGTACCCTGTTTCCCCCAAAATAAGACATCCCCTGATAATAAGCCCAGTTGGGCTTTTGAGCGCATGGCAATAAGGCCAAGCGCTTATTTCAGGGTTCACAAAAATATAAAACAGGGTCTTATTTTCAAGGAAACACTCTATGTGTTTATGTATGTAGCAGGGGTGGGTTCTACTTACCTTTACTGCCAGTTCGCAGTGGGACCGTGCATGCGCAGATCACCCATGATGATGTTGTGGCAGGTAGGTGGAGCCTCCCGCCGGTTTAACTACCGGTTCTATAGAATCGGACCGAACTGGGAGCAACCCACCACTGGTATATATATGAAAAAATGATACAGTCAATAATACAATGAAGATATTGAAAAACGATGAGGCTAAAGGTATAGAAGGTATACTTGAAGAAATGTTCAAATATGTACATTGTTTGCTTATTGAATAGCTATGTGAGCTGTTTATCGTATGTGTGAAAATTGTCTATGTGAGAGAAGATGGAAGGAATGGCGTTATTGATGCTTTATAAAAATGCAAATATAAAAACACTGAATGCAGAAGCTTCAGAGGGATCAAATTGTTAACTGAAAGATATTTGGCAGAATTTTGATCACAAGGATACAAAAGCTGACCATGAGCACACCTGGGAAGTGTAGAATAGCTTTTGCCAGGTAGGAGATACATGGACTACATTTTTTCTCTCTCTATTCAGCAGATAATTGGAAAATGTGTGAGAGTGTGAAAAAGTGAGTGTGATTTAGAAAAAGTATATGAAAGTGAATAGGCTTGAATTATTAAATGATGGATGCAAAAATGAAGCTTTATGGCTGCACACAATATATAATGAAGGATCATTTTATCATGCTTGGTAGACTTATAAAAAAACCCACGAAATTTTCAGTTCAAATAATACATACCGTTACAAAAAATTTTAAAGAACATTTTGTGTTGGTATTAATGAACAGACAACTACAAAAAAGCCGCGGCATATAGTTTTTATATATGATTGCTGCTTTGAGACAATTATATGTGGAAAAATGGAAAGATTCTGAAATACCCACAATAGAGCAGTGATTGATAAAGATGACAGATCTAGCAGAGATACAAAATTACCTAGTTTACTAAGAGAAAGATCAACTACTATATTTATTCATGACTGGAAACATCTTGTGGGCTTTTTGCTGGAAAAAAAAAAGAATAATGATTCTAATCGATGATTAGAAAGGGAAGATTATGAAAAGAAGGAAACTTTGGTGTAACTTTAGAGAGGGCAAAATATTAATGTATTTATAGCTGTTGTTAAGAAGACCAGAAGCCATTTTTTTATTATTCTTTTTTTTCCACTTTCTTTTCTATATTTCTTTTTTACTTTTCTATTACTTTTTTTCCATTTCTGTTATCTTTAACTTAACATTAGTACTGTTTTTAATCTATGGAAAAACCCATTTAATATAAATTACATATACACACAAACAATAATAAAGACAGTATATGATGGAGGTAAAGCATGTGCGAGAATAAACAGAGTGTGTGGCAAAAAGTTCAACACTCAGCAAGGATTAAGACAAGTTATTATCTTTTTATCTGTGTATTATCTTCTTAGTTTGTTAATAATCTGTGGATAAATATGTATGTGGTAAGAATAGAAGAATGTTAGTTCTTGAAAATGTATATGCAGTATTGTATGCACATGATGTCATGGTATTGAGAATCGGAATGATTTACAGAAAATGTTAAAAATAAATTATATGATACCATGAAAAGTATAAAACTGAAACTGGATATATCAAAGAACTAAGCAGTTATGCTTGATAGAGAGAATTGATTGAATGTTTTTAAGCTGTACATAAGATTAGACAAGATGGTGTTGATTATCTTGGTAGAATGCATATTAAATATAGAAAAACAGATACATTTTAACATATATAAATGCTAATAGAAAGGTTGTTTGTATATGGCTGTGAGGGTGAGCTTATGGCATGCGTGCCAGAGGTGGCACGCAGAACCCTCTCTGTGGGCATGCGCGTCATTGCCAGCTGGTCTTCGGGTTTTTGGTGCTCACACGTGCTTGTGCACACACGGGCCCGCATGTTCAAGTTTGGGCCTTTGGTGCCAAAAAGGTTCACTATTACTGGTATATGTGTTGTGACCCAGGCCCAAGTAGGTATTATCAGTTGCAATCAGTTCGAAAACAAACAGACTTTATTAGAACAGCTGAGAATTAACTCATTCTCAGTGTAGTCCAAACTAATTCAAAACAAATTCCTCATAACACAATTCTTCAGCCTTATCACCAACCTTGGTCTAATTAGGCAACCTGCCAAAGGCTTTTCTTGGCAAAAGTTCAGAAGCAGAAGATGCCGACAAGAAATAAATGCAGCAAGACAATAAACAAATCTATCAACGTTGTTTTCTGACAAAGAGCCCAAGAGTCATTGCTGGTCTTTTAAGCCTTATGGGAAGGGCCAATAATCTCCTGAGTCATCCTTTTTGCTTTAGCTACTCTTGCCTTCTGGCAGCTCTTCTCATGCGTGCACTAGGAACAGGCTCCTCCTGTTCCTCTGCCTCTCTGCTGTCAGCCTCTGGAAGCTCCGGAGTCCACACATCACTCCCAGATGGCCCTGGCCCCATCTCTGCCTCCGACGCAGAGACCTCATCCGGGCCTTCCCCAGCCTCCAGGACTGGCCCATGTTCTTACATAGCCTCCTCACTGTCCGACTCTGCTGCCAGTTCTGCAGGCTGCTGGCGGACCACAACGCTTATGGTCTTTTTCAAGGGATGGATAGTTGCCAGAAAAATATGTATGTATGTATGTATGTATGTATGTATGTATGTATATGTATGTGTATGCCGGTATATATGTTTGTGTCTGCCCACTTAGTTATAGGAAAGTTGGAAATATCAGGAGAAACATAAAAGGTGATGCAATAAGTATGGATTATTTATTTATAGTAAAACAAGAAATAGAATCAAGAATGAATAGGTGCTGAAGGAATGTAGACTGAATACAAAAAATAAAAAATGAGTAACCAGCTTGAAAGATGTATGTTGAAGTGATCTGGTTGGAGAGACAGAACAAACAAGGATCCAATTGCAGAACAAATGCATGAGAGAAGAATGAATTGATTGACAGGAAGGGGGAAAGACAAAGGAGGTCATGGTTCAATGGAATGGACATGGTGAAAAAGAGAGAAAGGAGATCCATGAAGATTAAAAGCAATGCCTGCATCATTGGCAGGATGTGGTTAAAGCAAAGATCATTAGTAAGAGATACAAGTTATGAAAAATTCTACTGAATTGTGTTCATTGACTAGATTTAGTTAGATGTCTTTTTCTTTTCTTGGAAAGGTTCCTCGGGATTCAGTGCAGATTTATATGCTGTGCCTATTTATTTATTTATTTTATTTATTGGTTTGATTTATATGCCACCCTTCTCCGGAGACTCAGGGCGTCTTACAATGTGTTAAGCAATAGCCTTCATACTTTTGTATATACCTGCTTAGTAGGGCTTTCGGGGGCCCCTAAGCGGTGTTCTTTTTTATACAAAGTCAGTTTATTGCCCCCACAATCTGGGTCCTCATTTTACCTACCTCGAAAGGATGGAAGGCTGAGTCAACCTTGAGCCTAGTGAGATTTGAACTTGTAGTAATTGCAGGCAGCTGGTGCTACTTTAACAGCACTTAGTCTGCTGCGCCACCAAGGCTATTGGAGGCTACACCAAAATCCCAAAAGAGGGATCAACAGGACAGCGATATAGGGGGACTTTTCCTAGAGCAGTGATGGCTAACCTTTTGGTCCCTGCATGCTGAACATGCGTGCGCGTGCATGAGAGTGTGTATACACACATGCCCACACCCATAATACAATGTGTGCACAACACCACCGCCCCTGCGCATGTGCGTGTGACCCCCCCACCCCATTTTGGGCTAGCAGGCCTCCCTGAAGCCTCCTGGGACCAAAGACGGGGCATGGGTGGGCGTACCGCTCCCCCGCACTCCCCCCTGCATACCTACGCTGTTACGGGTGTTATGTCAGCCTTGTATGCAGTTTTATTCCTCTCTAGCATCCATCTCCATTGTTCAGTGATGCATTTCCTGCCTCTCTAGGATTTACCTGTATCTGCTCCTGTGAGGCACTTTCTGTTGGATGTATATAGTTATATTCTCGATGGCTTGTATAGTGTTTTAACTGCATTTTGATTAAACAACAGCAATGCAGAGACCCAAAAATCAGGTAGCCAGTGGGAAGCGCTCCCATAAAGTTCAGCTGGGGCAATGGCTCGCATGCCGGTAGAGAGGCCTATGTGTGCCACCTGTGGCACGCATGCCATAGGTTCACCTTCACGGCCCTAGAGGGTGTGTGCCTCAGTCAAACACTTTTCCATTCCATAATAAGCAGTATTTAAGCAATGTTACACTTTATATGTATATCATTGCTTATTGTCTGAAACAACTTTGGAAATAGCAGAAGAGTTTTTTTTCTGAATCTTCAAAACATTTTGAAAGGCTACGATTTCCTCCAAAAACACCTGACTTACTTTGTTTCTTTAAAGCAAGTCCCCACTTCAGTTCATGAAGCTACTTCAGTGGGACAATTCAATTCAAGCTTCATTGAAAGCAAATAACCACTTTTTGAAGAGTTTGCAAGCTCTAGTCCTGAATCTGTCATCCATCTGTCAAAGTTCAACATTATCCTGCTAGTTTTGTTAAAAACAAATCAACTAATGGACACATGAAATCTATTTTTTTTTCTTATTCAGTGTTCCGCCTTATAGTTTTTAAGCCAGGAAAAATAGGATTCCATGAGTCATGTACTTCTTATACCTTTAAAGATTGCACCAACTTATTTTCTATTTTTCTATTAGAAAAATCAGGTGGAACATATCCAAAGATAGAGATCCTTCTCCACCCAAGAAGGACCTGAGTGGAACTGGAGTAGTCAGATACATTCCCTTTTTTTTGAAGACAGACCTGATGAACTTAATTTAATTTAACTAGACATGAATCAGATCTCACTGTTTGGCTGTGATTGTAAAGATATTAGTGGAAAGTATCTCTCATCAAACACAGTGGGACTCCGGAGTAAACATGCAGTGGATCGTTCTACATTTGTTAAAGTGGAGATGTAATTCACAGCATTCTCAATGTGAATGTTCACTCAGGGAAATTGTGTGTTATATATCTACTATGACATTTCATTAGAAACAGAGGAGAAGGAAGTTCCTCAGCCTGTAATCTAATGATCTTTGAGGAGGCAATCCAGTAACTACAACAGTGTGCTCTCAAAACGGGCAAGAAATGATGATAACGGAAGAAGCTAATCAGTGGTTATACTGTGGTTATATTCTCTGCAAAGGGCTGTCAAACTTGTGGCCCAGGGGCCAGATGCATCACATGCTGGCCACGCCCATGCCCGGTTTAGCAAAGGGGAAAAAGTCGTGATACATCACGTGACGCCGCCATGACAACATGCGTTTGACACCCATGCTCTACAAGGAGGTGTTTTTTTTTTAACCTGGGAGACTGAGAAAAAAACCAGCATCATTATCAATGAAAAAAAAAACCTGCCTTGTTTCCAAGCTGCTAAATTCATATTAGCAGTTCTTCAGCCCAAAGTTTCCAGCCTCAGAGTTCATAGTTCACCATAGGCAGGATTGTGGTGCAAATCTCTAAGGATATGCCCAGCATTAAACATCTTTAAAACATTGAAAACGGGTGACTGAGGATTTTGAAGGTCTTGAGCAAATGAGTCATTTGGGGCCTCTTAAGAAATGAAAGGTTCTCAGGCATTTTTTTAAAAATATCACTTCTATGTAAGAAGCTGCAATGAAAATGTATCTGTAATAATGTGCTCCAGGTGTTTAATTTTTAAGGCAGTAGAAGTAGAATGTTATAGGTTACCATGAATCTCAAAAGAGAGAATAATGATGGCTTCTTAATTCTGAAATGTTGCCATATAGTACATTATCCATGACACCCGAGTGACCAAATCTTGAAAATAATATTATTAGTAGTATAAATGATTTGATACCTGCAGTTAAAAACAACTGCTGAAATTCAAATATATCTGTCATATAGCTGACTTGCAAAACATGTTTAGCTTTGTTACATCTTGGCGGCTATCAGTGTTAACAGACAAAGGAAAAAGTCATTCTCAGTTGGTCTCCAGAGAAAGGAATCTCTCTACCTTTTTATCTTGAGAATGCCATGTTATTGTGCTTTAGATCTTTTTTGAAGAGAGAAGAATGCTGGAGGAACTCGGGAATTTTTTTTCCAACAGAGCCAATTTTTTTTTTATCAACCACTGCCTGAAAATGTGTGACCATGGCATTTATGATCTTTCCAGTCTTCCTCCCTCTCTCTTTTCTTTCTTTCTTTCTTTCTTTCTTTCTTTCTTTCTTTCTTTCTTT
>WNWU01000017.1:18340819-18351663 GCA_012654045.1 Ptyas mucosa | reverse complement strand
AGCCAAGAACACCAGCCTGAAGATGACGAATGAGACTTCGTCGAAACGTCGCCAAGACACTTCCAATTTTACGCGGGAGAAAACCCGAATAACCAAAGACCTACATACAAACACCCGCGAAAACCTCAGAAAACACACACACACACACACACACACACACACACACACACATTTAAAGAAACAGTGAATGCTGCTAAATGCAAATCAGTGACTTTGTGTCAGTGAAATATGTCTGTTGTCTAGGTACTTTTCACTTAAGTAATTATTTGCAACTACAACCCTCTTTTAAGCAAAATAAAAACAATCCAATTTCTAAAATACTACCACAAAAACCTAAAAAGCCTGTAATACCAAATCACATTACAAGTTTTAAATGATGTTGTTTGGAGGAGTTTAATTATCCATGCTGTTTCAGAAACACAGCCTGACATCTCTTGAAGCATTTTATCTTGCCCAGAGTAAATTGAACAAGATCAGAGGACAATATATTGGCGATTGTGTTTTCATGGAGTGATAAAGTTAAAGCTCTCCTGATATGAGCTCTTAAGAAAATAATCACATTGATTCTAATTTCATAATTACTTTCTTAAATATCCCATATGCCCATTTGGCAGACAGACTCCCCACCCCAGCAAATAAATAAATAAATAAAATCTGAGAATGGTCTGCTTGTGACTATACAGCAATAGCACAGAGGGATTTTTTGAACCTAACTAGATCAGATTCCTATGTTCAATGTACAAGTATTTATTGGCAGAAAACATTGCTATGCATAATGAGGACAACCAGTTCAGGTCCATAGTAGATGAAAACATCAAAATTCACATTGTTCTCAAGTTTTCTAGATAGAGATTGGCACATCACAATAATCAATTTTGGCAACAAGCAAAGTTATTGGATACTTGGGGGACATTCTTACCATACACTGCAGACGGTGAATAGGACTTCTGCTTAATGAATGCACTTTTAATGTTTGGCTTTTAATCAAATCGCAAATTGTTTGCAGCTAGATTATTTGGGGGAACACTGGTGCATGTTGAGAGTAGTCAGCTTGATGGAGACATAATACATCTGGATAGTGTTTATCCTTCATAGGAAAATGCCAAAAATTGCATAGAAAAGCTATGAAGATGTGCTAGGTTTTTTTTTCCTCCTTGAAGTCTTTGACCCATTAAAATGATGCCAACTAAATAGGCTGTATAACTGATTAGTAGATTAAAAGGCATTGATGTATATTAAGGAGGATTTATTAACACGTTGTAAAGTTATGTGCTTGGCAAAAACTTTTTCCAAAAAAGGTTTTAAATGTCTTTGCAATTGGCATTTTACTCTCCAGGACAGTTTCACAGCATACATGTTTGGACACTGATTCAAAAAAAGATGTACAAATAAATGTTACTATACACATTATGTACCTGAGCTTTGTTCATTATCATATCTCTACTTACTGGATTATTATGGGAAGGACAAAAATATCTATTCCTCTTCTTATCTAGGATTGACTGAAAAGATCATTCGTGGAAGTGACACCGATGCATGGTTTGAAGGGAGATGAGTTTAACATATGGCATTCTGGATTGTACGTGATTGGATTAAGAAAAGTGTTTTCTTCTCATCTAAATAATATGGCATGTTCTTATTATCAAGAACTTGATCCAGATGGCTTGCTTAATTATCTTCAATTTAGATTATTGTCTTTTGCAAATTCATCTCAACTGCAGTTTCATTGTTACTGTGTAATCACAGTTAAAACTTCAAAACACTAACAATGTTGGTTAATTTGCAATGAGATGAGCAGAACACAATTCGCAATGAATCTTTAGTGCTGGTTGGATTGATTTGTCTTCTCATCATGTTATTGACTGACATTGGTTATTTCAGGATACCACGGATGAAGTAATGGTAGAGCAGCTGATTTACATTGTATACACAATCTCTTTTTATGTTCAATTCTATGCAAAGTATAGTACACAAATATCTCATAATTCAAATAACAATTATCTTTTTAAAAGGTTATATTAATTAACATATTTTATCTGATCTATCTATCTATCTATCTATCTATCATCTTTTTATAGTACTGAATATCCCACTTGGGTTCCATAAGATATCATTTGCTGCAAAAATTCTAATAGTTTACTATTTAGGGGAAACTTTTCTATTGATGATTGGTCCTCTTGTTATATGTCTAGTATAATTTACAGTTTGAGTAAGGGGGGGGGGGAAATCTTACTTCTTACTGATCATTGCTTAATAAATACAGCAGACTTCTCATTAATTAGCCCTGATTCAATTCAAATTGGACATATGAGGTTCAAAGAAACCACGATTCCAGTTTGAGGTCATTCTTTTCTTATTTAAAAGCAAGCCAATTGGATTAAGATTTTAAAAAACAAACAAAGAAAAAGATTTCTTGCTATAAAGTGGCAGTGTCAAAACTTTTCACTGATTTATCTTTTGGAAGAATGGGATAAAAATATACTGGGAACAGACAACTCTTTTGATAGACAATAATTCTGCTTTCAGACAGATACCTTCTGAGAATTTCATCACTACAAATTTTTGAAATATACCTCCTGTAGTGATAACCGGCATGAGGGAAGGCAGCAGAGTCTTTACATTAGCCAGCAAAGAGTTTGTGTTGATTGAACCAGTGTAGAAAGTGTCCTATTCTGACCAAGAAATAAAGAATAAACAAACTAGTTTTCCATGCTTTCACTTGCTTTTTGAATGGTACTTTCAGCATGCTTACTGATGTGGCCTTGTGGGATGGTGTTACGCATTGTCTCTGATCCCTGGATTTTGTGGTACACCAGGAGTGTTGGCAAAACTGATTGGAAAGTTGTATAAATGACACACCTTCATAACTGGCCATTTTGGGGTGCAAGGCAAGGCAGGAAATATTAACAAATCATGGTCTCTTTTAGGCAGGACAGAATTGGCTCACAACTGGCTTGCTGGCAGTACTCTATGTTAGTTAGCTGAGGCAAGAGGAACAGGCTGGTACAGTGTGTTTCAATGCCGTAGAAAAGCACCTATAACGTAAGAGTCTGTGAAGATTCTCAGTCATCCAGGTCATGGTTGTTCCAAGGGTGCCCCACTCAAGAAAGTAAGATTTAATGCTCGAGAGAAACTTTCCCAGGCTAACATATAATTCTTATTCATTAATTTTCTGTCCTCTATTTCTTCAAATTCTTCAGCTAGTTTTACTTCTATTCATATAAGCTATCCACACTTTGATCCCGCTATCATTGTTTACTAGACAATCAATTGTACTTAGTTAATATTCTATCAGTTTTCACCTCTTATTTTGCAGTATTTCCAATCAAACAATCTTGGTTATAATTCATTCATTCCCCATCCTCTTTTTCCAAGTTCTATAAATTCACAACACAGTCTGTATTTAAAGATTATAAATTATAGTATATATTTCCTCTTTCCTTTTAGTGTTTCTCTTTACTTACTATCTGTACAATATATACAATATATACAATATGTCCAAGCTCTTAACAGATAGAAACTAGAGAAAAGTTACCCCCCTTTTTCTTAGTAGTACTTAGCATTTTTAGTCCAGTCTCCTCAGTGTCTTAAATATGGCTATTTCCTGCTTTCTGTTCGAGTCCACGTTTCTAACCCTCCATCTTGGTCTTATCACTGCAGTCGTTGTTAACACCAATTTTGTCTTATAGGCAGCTTTAGTATCCTTTCAATTCGCCTTAGCCCTTAGAGTTCTGTAAGTTATTTAGTTATACGATGTGTCTTCTTCTCTGGTTCCTATTTCTCCGACATTTTTCAGAATCTTAAAGTTACTCGTTTCAATAAAGTGCTTAGTGCTTAGTCACTCCGCGGGGTTGTGCTTCCTCTCGATACTGTTCTGTGCAGGCTTTTGCACTTCTATCATAAATCGCCACCACAAATTAATCTGTCAGTTCACGCCCTCTTAATCCACGTTCCTCCTCATCTCACCAATTCTGGGGATTCTCCACTCAGCTCTGCCGCTCGAAACTGCTCTCCACTCTTGGCTTCGCTCTAGATGGCCGCCTTCGCTCCTGTCTGCCCTGGGGGCGGACTTCTTCTCCAACAGATTTGAGGCATTTGTCTTGTGTCCCCTCTGACGCTAGCACCACGTCCAGGGCTTCAAGGCTTTCCCTCTTGTTTCCCGATCTCTACGGGATCAGGAAAGCTCGTAAAGAGCTTCTATTAGAGGATATTTGGGTTCCAGAAACAGCAGTAACCATTTTCTCACCCCGCTCATGATGTTGTCACTGCCGGGAGGGGGGGAGAGAGAGGGAGAGAGGGAGGGGAAGAGAGAGAGAGAGGGAGGGAGAGATAGAGGGAGAGGGAGGGAGAGGGAGGGAGGGAGGGAGGGAGAGACAGAGGGGAGAGAGAGAGGGAGAGAGAGGGAGAGAGAAAGGGAAGGAGGGAGGGAGAGGGGGGAGGGAGGGAAGGAGAGAGAGAGGGGAAGGGAGGGAAGGAGAGAGGGAGGGAGAGAGGGTGGTGGGAGGGAGAGAGAGAAACTGAGGCTTGTGGCTAGCCATATTCAATAATTTAAGCATTGAAAGACACAGTTAACCCTGTCATCCCTAAATATTACTTGCCTTCCTTCCGGATGTTCTTTATTTGTGGAATTCAAGCTGCAACCGTATATATTTAAGCAAGAAAGCTATCACATGGCAAGGGTTCAGAGCACTAGCAATTCAGGTTGCTGTATTGAATTTACTTGCTTTGAGGGAGCGATTCAGATGAAGTTTTGACTGTTCAAAGCATGGCTTTGAAGCTTCATCCAACTCTGCTGCTTGATGTTAGCATTAGGAAATTAAAACTTCTAAAGATCAAAATGAAGGTATTATGCAAAAAAATATAAACAATAATAAAAGCACCCGATGCTAGGGTAACCCTAAGACTAACCCGTACCTTCTCTTTATAGTCATTAGTATAATGATTGCTTAACATGTTTCTTTTTTTTTTTTGTAAAAAGTTTTTATTGGTTTAAAATATACAGTATTATAGTTTACAATATGTTGAATTTTCAATATCTTTGTAAAAAGATATTTCAATTATTATTCTCTTTTTTAAGTTCTCACACAACAGACATTATTATGTTACATCAAAACAAATAACCAGGTTGTATAAAAGTTATATAAACAGAAAAAAGCAAATAGCCAAAGTGTTATACAAAATACAGTAAAAAGAGAGAGAGAAAAAAAAGATGTCAAGTAAAAGACATTAAATAATGAATTCCCCTCCTTTCTTCATTTCCTGGTTCTAGCTCTTAAAACCATGGTCTGGCCTCCCCCCTCCCCCGGGGCCGCCACAGCTCCGTCTGCCCCCGCTCCTTGATCATCTAATACTTCCCCCTCTTCGGCTCCTGTATCTTCTCCATCTAGGAAGGATTTATGTTGGTCAAAAAAAGCCTTAGCTTCCGCTACGTTATTAATTTTCTTCTTACTATCCTCCCAAAAAATCATCAAACCCTCCGGAATCAACCACCTAAAACCTACTCCCTTAAGGTACAGCTTATTTGATAAAAAATAATATTTTCTCCTTGATTCTCGTACCTGTCTGGGAATCTGCTTCAGGATGGTGACCTCCTTGCCCCTGTACACCAGCGCCCCCAGTCTTTGTTTTCTCAATATCTCACCTCTCAGTTCCCTTCTTACAAATTTAATATGAACCTCTCTTGGTAAACTATGTAAAATTGCAAATTGTGAGTTTACTCTATACACCAAATCCGCTTCCCTTCCAATGGACTCCAAATCTCTTTCTAGAAATTCACCCAACATTTTAACCATCACTTCTCTCAAATTTTCTTGGTCAAGTTGTTCCATGTTTTGAAACCTGAGAAAATAAGACATCTTATCCAATTGTAAAGTTAGCATTGCGTTTCCGCTCCCTTCTTCCACCCTCTGGAGTGCCCTTACCTCCCCCTCCAGACCCCCCATCTTCTTCTTATTTTGCTCTGCCAGCTGTTGAACATCATTTAAATCTTTTTTCATAAGTGTCATTTCAGATTTAATTTCAGATAATCCTTTTTGCAAATCATCCAACTTGTCCAACTTCTGATCCAATTTCGCCAGTCTTTCCAAAAAATTTTCCATGTCAGCTGCTGCTGATTTATGACCCTTAGCCATCTTGCAGTAATAGAAGATGAGAAATCAAAAGACAAACCTCCAGAGAAGAAAGAGGGATTGACAGTCAGTGTAATTTTTCAAATATCCACCAGTGGGCGCTCACAGGAGCAACGAGTCCGGAGTATAGAGTAGGTCAAACAGGAAGCCTTAGAGGAGAATGTTGTCTTCAATCATAAATAAAGAAGCAGGAAGTCGGACCGCCGCCATAGCCCACCACCGTGAAGAGAGGCCACCAGACCTCTCCAACAAATTCTGATAAAGCCATCCTCAGAAGAAAAGTCATCAAAGTAAGGGGTTTCCTTCCATTTCTTTCCCCCTACTTGTCAGCCACGGCACCTTTCCAGCTACAAGGGGGGGGGAAACTCCAACCCCCCCTCTCACCTCCAGGATGCCTGCTCAAGTCACCGGTGAATCAGCTCGGTCCGCTGTGCTTTGTAAATAAACGCCGGTCCCCTCAGGCGCTGTGGCGCCTCCGCGGCCTCAGAACAGGCCGCCGATCGCCTCCCACCCCCTCTGGAGCCTCGGGCGCACCAGCATCGGCCTCCCGGCCCCTGGATGTGAGGCAGGGGACCCCTGGCGAGCCGCCCTCAAATGGCAAACGCCCCAAAAAATGGGGCGTTTGGCCCAAAGGGTCTCCAGATGGGGGGGATCAGACACTGGGGCCAGAGCTAGCCCGATCAGTGTCCGTCGCCCGCGGGACCGGAAACGGAAGTCTCATGATTGCTTAACATGTTTCTCTCAAAGGGACTTTAACTCATGTATTGTATTGTTAGCTGCCAACAGGTGGGCATTAATGGAAATCACTCTAGGCTGTCTATCCATCATAAAAAGAAAACAATAAAAATGAAGAGTTCAGCTGTACTTTATCTGATGAACTTACCTGTCTAAAATTCTTTTGTAGCAATATAGAGTCTGTGTTAATTTACATGACGCCACAGTGTTCGTGGCTCTTTGTTTTATATTTTAACACCTTCTACCCAAAAACTACCTCCAACAACCCATGGGAGAATACGGCTAGAGGAAGGGTTGCAGTGGAAATTCTTGACTATTTAAATATGCAATTATTCCAATGCTGGAATGGATTTCACTCATGCAGAAGTTGACTGTAAAGTACAAAAACACTTCAAGGGATTATAGCATCTTAGATTCATTTCAAGGGGTACACACCGAAGCTTAATGTGACCATGCATAGCCTGAGCCTTCTGACCTTTTGCCTGGAAACCCCAGTTAGCCTTAAATCCAGTTGTCCTCCCCCCCCCACAACTATAGATCTAGGTTCTGAAGCACATGCATTCCTCAGAACTTCTGTTTTGTTGAAGTAACTAAGCATTCCTATGGCTGTTGCTTCAAGCCTGCCTAAGGCATCTTGTCTCTTTGTGGGTCTTTCTTTGAGCCCCAAAGCCTCTGTCTAGAACAGAATAGGCAGGTAACCTGTGATGTTCAAACTGGCATTCAGCATCCCACCTCTCCTAATGGGAAGGAAATCTTTGCTGATTTCATCCCTTCTTTCCTTGAACAAATTAGTTGGTTTTAATAATGTATACGTGCGATTTGAATTCTTTCTTATTCTCTTTGAGCTGGATAAATATTTTGATCTTGAGCTGCAATTGATCTGGTGTCCAACAGTGCAAGCTCTGAAAAGAAAGCTGTGGATTCCATTTTGAGTTCTGGCCGGGATTGTCAGCTGGCTCAGTAGAGCAACCTAATTTCATAGGGATGAGGTTTTTGATGTTTAATGGTTTATTTGGCATTTCAAAGGATGCCCACAAGGTAACAGGGCAAAAGGAATCCTAGAAAACTGTGCACTTTTGTGCTATCTACTTATTTACAAGGGGTTTTGTCTGAGCAGGAAAGAAGTCTGCAGGCACCCAAGCTAGTCCTCTAAATTGATAGTATCAAGAGCAAGGCTCCTTCTTCCTTTTGAAAAATGCTTTCCAAAGACTGTTCCAAAGTTCCTCTTTTCTCTTTGTTGTTGCAGTTCCCATCCCATCCCCTACCAGGATGGGGATCAATATCTTCCCAAATGGTTTATTTTTCAGCAAAAGAGGAATGACAGCAATAGACTGGGACAGAAAGAAAATGGCATTCTGAAGTTGCAATGGAGCCCTTCAGATCAACCAAGTTTTGATTGAATTGTTCCATGATGAATTGAAGCAGGGAATTGTTCCAAAGCAGCAAACCAAGTTAAGTGAACTTGAGAGACTTCATTGCCTTTCAAAATACTGCAAATTTGTGGACGAGGTGGATGTTTGTGACCTATTTTTGAACAAGTAGAAATTTGAGCCAGCACTTCTAAACATTACTATTCATTCATTGTCAAGAGGTTTAAACTTGCATGTACCATGCAGACGTTAAAAGAAAAGGGCAGTCTTGAGCCCATATTCAGATTGTTAGAACTAAACTGAGCTCCCAATTGTATTGGTGGGACCCTCACTGAAATGTACCATTCCCAAAAGACAGGAGAGGGCAGAGTTAAGGTTTGGACTGGACACATTCAAGAAACTAAGCTGAAACACTAAATGGAGCCCAGAGCAGGATTAGCCTTGCAACTCCCAAAATGTCATGAGAAGTAGAGAGTTTAATAAGGTGATCAAAGTCGGTGAGTGACTGATTTGAAATCCCATCTCAACACCCAACTTCCCTTGACATTTTTTGTTTAAGGAAGTGAAGTTCTAACACTGTAGATAATCTACAAGAATCCCACATGCAACAGTAAAAGCAGTTTGATGTTTCAGGGTGAGTTCCTGTTTTAATTCATTGGTCTGAGGTTATCTGAGTAAAGTTTCCTTGAATTGCAGTATGCCATTGAAGCTTTGTAGAAAGCCCAACCAAGAGTCCTTATGCAAAGCAACTCTGCCAAAAAGGAAAGAAAGAAAAGGGGGGGGGAACCCAAGCAGAAACTCAGGGAGCATTTCCTACTCGTGATCCTCATTATTTCTCAAAAGTCTTTTCCCTAATAGCTTCAGCCATGAGTCATTAGGCAGCCAGGGAGAAAGAATATAAGTACATTAATAACATATGACAATTTGCTGCAAGAAGAGCAGGGAGCAACAGAGTTTATGCCTTGTCTGGCACAGACAGTCTGCTCCCTTAGGTATTCTCCAATGTTCATGGCATTTACCTGGGAGCAGCGTGTTTCCCACAGAATAGTCTCCAAAGCCTCTTGAAAGTTTTCCACTAAATCATTTTTTCCCTTCTGACAGAAAAGGAAAAGAATGACTACATGTTGATATATACCCTGTTTCCACCAAAATAAGACATCCCCAGATAATAAGACCAATTGGGCTTTTGAGTGCATGGCAATAAGGCCAAGCACTTATTTCAGGGTTCAAAAAACTATAAGACAGGGTCTTATATTCAGGGAAACACGATATATATTTGGTGTAGTACAGTGATGGCTAACCTTTTTACCATTGTGTGCCAGGAGCATGGGGGGAGGGGGGCATGCACATGCGTGCCCACACCCATAATTCTATGTGCCCTGCCCCCACACCTGTGTGTGCGACCCTCCCCCGCTCCTGGCACGTGATGGCCCGGTGGGCCCGTTCTTCTCTCTCCCCAGGCTCCAGAGCCTTTCTAGGAGTCTGGGGAGGGCAAAAACAACCTTCCCCACACCCCTGGAGGCCCTCCGGAGGCAGGAAACAGCCTGTTTCCCTATTTCTGGTGGGCCCAGAAGGTCCGAAGATTAGTTGGCCGGCGCACGCTTGTGTGCCAGAGCTGAGCTTGTGTGCTCACCGATATGGCTATGCGTGCCACCTGTGGAACGTGTGCCATAGGTTCGCCATCACGGGTGTAGTATCATTAAATGGATTTGAAATGAAAATTAAATAATTGACCTTGCCTGACCCCTGACATGCATTTCAAAAATCTATAGTGACCTTTGCCAAGAAAGTAGATTGGAGATACCTGGGCTGTCTCCAGAGTTCCAGCAGTTGTAGCAAGAAAGCAAACTCACAGGCCAATAAGACAACTTTGTTATTAATGACCTGAGATACCATTTGTGACCATGGGAAGGCAGATACCAAGAGAAGCTACTAGACATTATTTACACCAATAGATGATCAATCATTTTAAGATGTCGAGAAACAGGAAGGAGCCTAGGCAAGTAAATAGAAGTAACACCGCATTCTGTTGGAAAAGGTAGTATGCATTTAAAGGCAAACTGTTCAATAGTAAATTCTACCAGAGAAGGGAGGATTTTTTTAAAAAAAATTAAATTAAACAGTTTATATGCCGCCCTTCTCCGGAGACTCAGGGCGGCTTACAGTGCGTTAAGCAATAGCCTTCATACTTTTGTATATTTATACAAAGTCAGCTTATTGCCCCCACAAACTGGGTCCTCATTTAACCTACCTTAGAAAGGATGGAAGGCTGAGTCAACCTTGAGCCTGGTGAGATTCAAATTTACAGTAATTGCAGACAGCTGGTTTTAATCACTATGCTTTTAGTCTACTGAGCTAAACCAGGCTCCTTTACTCAAAGGGAAAGTGTGTAAATTTGTACAGGCTTGGAGGATGGGACCAGCTGTGGGTTTCACATTTTGTTGCCACCAGTTCGCAGTGCATGTGCATGCTCTCTTCGCGCGCGTGCCTTCCACGCATGCACCTGGCCTCAAAAACATGCCAAAGTGGACGGCATAGAGTGGGGATGGCATAGAGTGGGGCAGGGAGGGCAGGGAGGGCAGGGAGGGCAGGGAGGGCAGGGAGGGCAGGG
>WNWU01000017.1:18319891-18340809 GCA_012654045.1 Ptyas mucosa | reverse complement strand
GGAGGGCAGGGAGGGCAGGGAGGGCAGGGAGGGCAGGGAGGGCAGGGGGGCGGGCCCACCCATGATTTCCGCTATCAGTTTGGGTGAACCGGTCTGAACCGGCTGAATAGCACCTCTGGATGGGACTGTGAGACTTGCTAGGAGACTTCTGACATGAATCATCCATCTACTGCATGTAGGGTCTTGCCCAAAAAACCTAGCTAGTACCTATGTCATATGATTGAAAGATAGTACATAACCATGAGTGAGTGGGAGAATGAAAGGGAATTGATTATTGAAACTGGTTAAGCAATTTAAGAATTTAAGATGTAAGAATTAAGTGAAGAATTTCATTTATTATCTAAGAATTGTACTCATGGTCTACTGTTGTGTGAAATCCTGAACTTCTTGACTTTGTTCTCTGAGTACATCTCGAAGTAAAAAAAGAAGAGGTGCTGAAGTTGGACCCCAGAAATTTTATGTCAGGTTTTGATGGGCATCATGTTCTGTGCCATTTGCATTTCTCAGAAATAAAAGTTTAGGCACATGATCTAGATCAGGCAACTTGGCAACTTTAAGTCTGGAGGACTTCAACTCCCAGAATTCCCCAGCCAGCATAGCTGGCTGAGTTGAGTTAGGTTGAGTTGAGTAGAGTAGAGTAGAGTTGAGTTGAGTTGAGTTGAGTTGAGTTGGGTTGGGTTGAAGTCCTCCAGGCTTAAAGTTGCCAAGACCCCTGAACTAGATGTTTGACCTTAAAAAAAAAGGCCTGGGCTATATAAAAAGTTGTTAAAAGACTCAGTTTTGAAGTACTATTCAAAGGCACAATCTGGTCAACAGTCTGAACTTTCCAAGTGGAATTGATGATGATGTTACCTAATTTGAGTAATGGAACATCTGTAATAAAACACGCAAGCTCAGAGAGCTTCAAGGACCCCTCATGTCAACTCTGAGCTATACATATTCTCCTTTTTTGGAATTGATGACTCAGATTAAATTGTTGAATTGAATTTTTTAAAAAAATTATTTGGAAAATGGAATAGTCCTGAGGACCAGATTGAATAAAAGGACTGAATGAAACTGATTTCAGTAAAGGTAGTCCTCGAATTATGACCACAACTGAGCCCAAAATTTATATTGCTAAGTGAAACATTTGTTAAGTGAGTTTTATCCCATTTTCCAACTTTTCTTGCCACAGTTGTTAAGTTGTTCTGCTACCGGTTCTCCAGAACCCATCAGAACCTGCTGGATTTCACCCCTGTGGTAAGGTTATAAGTGAGAGGGAGGGCAACCTACAATGACATATCTCATTTTCCACAATCAGCTATGAGATTATTGGCAGCTTGTCATATTGCCCTCAATTCTGCTATGACATTAGCTAAGATACTGTCATTGCAATGATTCTTCTGCTACTGTTTAATTTCCCCCCAACTTCGTGTACTCTCAACAATGGAATCCAGTTCCCAGAATCACCCCTGCACCAAACAGTAGTTATAATATATTATAAATATTTGTGTTAAACTGAAGATTTCAGTTCTCCAACCCATCATTTACTGTGTTATACGATGGAATTAACTTGGAATTTGATTATTCAATAAAAGATACCATCACAAGAGTTGGCCCAGTAAAAGACCTCATCAATTTTATGCTTTTGAGACCAGGTTGTAAAATGTAACAAACTGATGAGAAATTCACTTTTTAAATATACTTGTTTATAGCTATCATAATTGCAATTCAACCTTCAGGCAAAGAAAGCTTATAAACCAACTCCAATTTTTATTTTTAAAGTATTTTTCCTCTTTTTCTGGGCATCTTTTAAAAATATATTCTCGTCTATCAACTTTGAAACACAAATCCTTTCTTGTACTTAATTATTTTTCCCCCAAGATTCAATCAGGAAAATAGGCAATGCTGTTTTTGTGTACATGATTTCAAGGCTATAATTTAGCTTTGGTGGTACTTGCATCTGATATCCCTCAAAGGAAAAAAGAAAGAAAGAAAAGTAATTAGTTTCTAATGAAATAGCGTGTTTGCAGTCCCAGCTATAGAAGCAGTAGAGTCTATGGTTTAGGGTAGAGAAAGCCCACATATTGAATATCCCTGCCAAAATTCTTCATTTGACTTGCAGCTGGAAAAATGAAGGGGAGATTAATATTTGATTTTTCAGGAAAATTTCTGAACAGTTCACATAGTGCTTATAATTATCTTTTAAAATTCCTTCCTTCTTTCCTTCCTTTCCTTCCTCTCTTCCTTCATCCATCCATCCACCATGCCAGAGAATCCAATGTGGTCATTAAATGGGCTTTAAATGATCCCCCCCTTCTCTCTGTGTGTGTGTGTCTGTGTGTCTGTGTGTGTGTGTCTGAGAGAGAGAGAGAGAGACAGACAGACAGATAGACAGACAGACAGAAGCTAAAGAAAAACAGGTAATTCTCAACCTACAACATTTCATTAAGTGACAGTTACAATGACCCTGAAAAAATGTGACTTATGACCGTTTTTCAGTTACAATGTTTGCAGCATCCCCATGATCATGTGATCAAAATTTGGATGCTTGGGAACTGGTTCATATTTATGACCGTTGCAGTCTCCCAGGGTCACGTGATCACCTTTTGTGACCTTCTGACGAGCAAAGTCAATGGGGAAGCCAGATTCACTTAACAGCCGTGTTACTAACTTATCAACTGCAGTGATTCACTTAACAGCTGTAGCAAGAAAGGCCATAAAATGGAACAAAATTCACTTGACAAATGTCTTGCTTAACAACAGAAATTTTGCGCTTAATTGTGATCATAAAGTCGAGGACTACCTGTACTATCTTTCCACTGATAGATATTATTCTTTGAAGCTGTTTGAAATATGTTAAGTTAAATGTCTAATCCAATCAAGCCACCTCCCAATACAGCCATGGAAGGGTTAACCCAACCCCATATCCCACCATGCCATCTCACCTCAGACTCCTCCCCTTGGGTATAAGAGGGCTCACCACAAGGCCATCCAGCATTTCCAGATGTGTACCTGTGAGAGATAGATAAAGGTTAGTCAATGTTACACTGAATAGGCCTAGGAATAGTCCAGGCCTGTAATAAAGAATTGAAGCAAAGATAAAGCTGTGTCCTGTGAGTTATTGGGTTAGATCCATCACTCTTAACAAAATGGTAGCAGAGGATGGTTACCCATAACTCCGAATAATGACTGAACCAGCTGTTCACTCTGAAAAGAAGAACAGAGTAAACACAAGAGCATTCATCAGGCAGATGGCTGCACAACTCACACCCAGAGGTGCTGCAGCAAAAAACACAGCGGCTGAAGTGAGTACCCCAACGACATGGACTCACTGCACAGAAATGAGGGGCAACGCGAGGAAGCGAAGGACTGCGGACAAAAGACGTCGCAAAAGGAAAACCAACTCAGAGAATCCATACTAAAACTGATGGAGGTGCCCACCAGCGAAGAAGACCTCGTTGCGAAACTCCAGGATCTCCTCGGGAACTATGGAGCAGCGATCGAGGCCCCAGAACCGACCCAAGAAGACACCGCACTGGTAAGGGACGGGCCAGCTCAATTGGACAACTTAGAGCCAGCCGAATCCATTTTTGCACCTTCTTCCCAGTGGCCATCTTGGAATGGCCAGCAACCAATAGAGAGCCGGGATTTAAATCTAATGGCGCGAAACGACCAAACCCCCAAAACAAATGGGGAACAACCCAGGGACAACAACAAAGAACAAATCCAAAACGATCAGAGCTCGCCTACCGAGCTCAAAATAGAAAAAGCCCTAGAAACGCTAGCGGCCGCATTCGGCCTCACTTTCAAGCCCCCACACAAACCGCTAGCCAAAAGGGGAACCCCGAAAAGCAAAGGGCTGACGAGGGGGCAACCACCACCTGCCTTGACCACCGATTAATGGCAGTCGCCACACCACCACCACGACAAGCATCGACCATGCTGCACCACCTGGTACCAACCCAAGACACGATAGAGGGAGGCCAAGCCAGACGCTCACCAATCCTGCGTCCACCGCTGGGATTCTCTACTCACCCAGGAACCAGCGCCCATGGATTGGGATCCTCTGCCACCACCGCCACCGCCGCCGCTGAGCCGCTGGGCCCATGGAGGCCTCATCCGCCATCTGCCGCATCCCATTGAGCATCTGGAGAAGAACCAGCTGCTTGGAGGGAGACCCAGATGTCCAGCGTCCAGCCCAGGTACTCCAGAGGCGGGCCCGATCTTCACCCAGCAGGCCTGGGCCTACAGCCAGGAGCCACGGACAGAAGCTCCTCACCCAACGACATCCAACACCAAATGAGCTTCACGCATGCTCAGTTTTCACCTACAGAGAGAGAGGAGAGAAACATAGAGACAAATCAGTACAGAGTAACAACATGCATACTCGTGCCTTATTGTGAGTTCCCTCATTTATAAAACCATGGACAGCTACCCTGAGTAAATAACTATTCAAACAGTTCTGGGACAATACCTGCTAACTTTCCAAAATTACAAATAGATGGAGGGAATTTCTTGGAATGGAACCAGCAGCTACAGATTATTTTTATGAAAGAAAATGTACTCTTTTCAATTTCCAAACCCCCAAAAAGGCCTTGGTCATTCGAGATTGACTGTGCCCATCACAAGGCATTTTGTATATTGTTAACCAGTATCCCAACTACTATGTATCCTAGCATAGGTGACAATTTAACTGTGTATGAGGTCATGCAAAAATTATATGGTTTATTCTATAGTCAGAGCAGAGCAACCACAACAAGGATATCCAGAGAATTCCACTCTGCCAGACTCAGGCCAGGGGTCCTCATGAGTGAACATATATTGAAACTTAATGCGACCAGGGCTGAACTAATGCAAAGGGGTGAAGTAATCACTGAAAAGAGCCTTGGATAGTACAGTGGTCTAAAGCCCTGTTATTAACATCCAGCTGCCTGCAATTATTGCAGGTTCGAATCTCACCAAGGCTCAAGGTTGACTCAGCCTTCCATCCTTTCTAAGGTAGGTAAATTGAGGACCCAGTTTGTGGGAGCAATAAGCTGACTTTGTATAAATATACAAAAGTATGAAGGCCATTGCATAGCACATTGTAAGCCGCCCTGAGTCTCCGGAGAAGGGCGGCATATAAATCAAATTTAAAAAGAAAAAAGAGTATGCTGAGCATAGTTATAAATTCACTAGACAGCAGCTGGGACAATTTCATGACTCAAATAGATAGTCTCAACTTAGAGCATCTGTCGTTAGGCACACTCACAAATCGCCTAATTGCAGAAGACAACCTTAGGAGGGACCGCCACCTATCCAGGTGGGAGCCCAGACCCATTAAGAAAGTTGAGTTCTAGGATAGGACAAGGAGCACCCCTGAATGTTTTTCTTGCAGCTCCAGAAACCATTTAAAAAGAGATTGCCCCAGGAATAATAGGGACAGGGGATACAGTGATCGCAGGGAGAGACGATCACCAGACCGCAGATCTTTTAGGGAACGAGGGCGCAGATGGTCACCCAACCCCAGACGAAACACTGAACGTAGGGACACCTCCAGGGACAGCAACCCAGGGTCCATGTACGGGTTCACACTTGGGAAAGCAGGCTCCAAACAGGGGATAAGTGAAAACGGGTGGCTTTTAGATTCGGGAGCCACTAACCACACTACACATAACCCAAACTTATTCACTTCCCTCGTGGAGACAGATTTTGAAATCAGAGTAGCCAACCAGAGCACAGCCAAGGTAATAGGAAAGGGAAATATACATATCCCTGGAACTGGGGAAATAGAGGGGGTGCTATATGTCCCAGAGATACCCCATAACATGCTAGCCACCACAAAACTTACACTGGACACAGACACCGAGGTAACATTTAAAAAGGGCAAGGTACAGTTGTTCAATCTAGGAAAAAGGGTTGGGAAAGTAACCATGCATGAGGGGCTGCCATATTTCAAATCTAACAAGAGCAGCGAGGGAAGTGTAAACACAAGCACCACCAATGAGCAGAAGGGAAACTCTGAGTCAGAAAGGGTACACCAGATAGAGACTGATTGTATGTCATCAGGTAAAGACAAGGTATCCTTCTTCATAGAAAACTAGGACATATAAGCTTCCCAGTTGTTGAAAAAATGTTGGGGTGTACTGAGGGCTTAAAAGTAAAAGATTGTAAAAATTATTTGGAGTGTTCGGTGTGTAAATGTTCGAAAATTAAGGTGAAAGCGAGGCCCAAGAAGTCAGAGCGCACTACTGACTCCACATTCCAACTAATTCACATGGACCTAGTGGGACCACTGAGGCCTTCCATTGGACATAGAAAAAGATTTTTCCTGACCATTGTGGACGATTACAGTAGATATGGATATGTGTACACTCTCAAACACAAAAATGAAATGTTCCAAAGGTTCAAAAAATTTTATAAGAGGATGGAACTGCAACATGGGGCAAAAATCAAACAGATAATGACTGACCAAGGTACAGAATTTATGGCTAAAGACTTCACAAAATGGATAAAGGAAAGGGGCATATTACATTTTACATCTTCTCCTTTTTCCCCATTCCCAAATGGAGTCATAGAGAGAAAGAATGGTGTACTCTAAACAATGATGAGGTGTGTCCTAGAAGACACTGGAATGAACCAATCGTTCTGGTCAGAGGCGTTGCACTACTCCAACTATACTCTGAACAGGTTGTGGTCAAGTTCAATTAATACAACTCCATATGAGTTAATGTACAAAAGAAAACCCAACCTAGCCCATCTACACATCTTTGGTGTTCCGGCAGACGTTCAGATCCCCAGGCAATTGAGAAAGAAAGGAGAAAAAATATCCAAAAGGCTGAAATTTGTGGGGTATGAACCAGGGACAAAAGGTTTTAGATTCGTGGATAGCAATAACAAATTCATTGTGTCTAGGTCTGTGGAATTTCATGAACATTCACATTGGTCGAGGATTCATTCCAATGACATTTTCCTTGGTAAGGGTACACACACACATGCCCAAAGTGATGAGGAATCGATCACTGAAAAAACGAAAGAGACCAAAATGCACAAGCGCAAACACAATGAACTGAGAGCCGAGGAATGGAAGGAAGGGCATCCCACACTGAACCTAGATAGCCTCACTGACAAGGAAGCCGAATGTCTGCATGAAACAGCTGCACCTCTTGAAAGACCAGTCAGGACCAGTAGGAACAAATTACCAAAGAGACTTGAGGATTATGTCATGTCCATACATACAGGCAACCTCACGCCTAGTTCCTACGAAGAGATACTCGGCCTTCCCCAGGAAGAGAAAGAAAAATGGATACAGCCCATGGAAAAGGAAATGGAGAGCCTCAGGGATCTGCAGGTATACTCACCAGCTCAAGTTCCCGAAAACAAAAAACCAATAAGGACCAAATGGGTGTTCAAAAGAAAAACCCTAGAAAACAACAAAGCATTGTACAAAGCAAGGTTAATCACACAAGGCTTTGCCCAGAAATATCCTGAGGACTATATGGACACCTACTCACCCACGGTCAGGGCTGAGAGCATCAAGAGCACACTTGTAATAGCCACCATACTAAGGCTGAAAGTATTCCAGTTCGATGTGCAAACTGCATATCTCCACGCAGAACTGGATAAGGAGATCTATGTCAAGGCCCCACCAGGGTACAACAAAGGGAAAGATAACACTTGGCTACTAAATAAAAGCTTATATGGACTAGACTGTCAGGCAAGAGGTGGTACGACTGCCTAGCCCAGGCCCTCAACTCTATGGGCTTCAAGGCCATCTCAGCGGACAAATGCTTCTTTATAAGGAGAGAAAAGGGGTCATTTGAGGGCATCCTTGTCTATGTGGATGATATATTGTACATAGGGAAGCAAAAGGCCAAATACAATAGGTTTGCCGCTGAACTAGGAAACCGCTTCTCATTGAAATCACTAGGGAAAATAGATAAATACCTAGGAGTTCAAGTGACTAAAACCAACAAAGGTTTCAGGATCTCACAAAGGGAGAAAATCATAGAACTACTGTCAAAATGTAACATGTCAGATGCAAAGCCCAGCGAGACACCCATGCAACCAGATTTCATAAAAGGCATGTACAATGAAGCCAAGCCCTTCATTGATAACAAACTGAATAGGTCTACTAGAGGGTCACTATTGTACATTGCCAACTGGACCAGACCAGACATTGCTTTGGCTGTCAACTTACTGTCTAGACATGTAAGTAAGCCCACCACTCTACACTGGGATGCCATCAAAAGGCTGCTCAGGTACCTAAAGTACAGTGCTGATGCCCAACTATGCCTCAAGCCTGACCTATCTGTGAAACCAAGATTAACCTGCTATGTGGACTCTGACTGGGCCGGAGATATCAAGAGTAGGAAGAGCACTTTGGGTTACATACACTTCTTGAATGGCAGCCCTATACTCTGGTATACGGGAAAACAGAAGCTGGTAGCCACCTCCACCACTGAGGCAGAATTCGTCTGCTTGTCCAAAGCCACAAATAACCTAGTGTGGTTTGATGACTTGCTTAGTGACATTTGGACTGAACCATCATATCCAATAATCATCCATGAGGACAACAAAGCAGCCATAGAGATATCAAAAGTGGATGCAGTGGGACAGAGATCAAGACATATCGACATTAAGTATAAACATGTTAGACCAGTGGTTCTCAACCTTCCTAATGCCACGACCCTTTAATACAGTTCCTCGTGTTGTGGTGACCCCCAACCATAAAATTATTTTTGTTGATACTTCATAACTGTAATTTTTTACTACCGGTTCGGTGGGCATGGCTTATTTTGTGGGCATGGCTTGGAGTGCATGTGACCGGGTGGGCATGGCTAGTTGGTCATGTGACCAGGTGGCCATGGCTATGTGTATAGGGACTACTCAGAGGGCTGAAAAAAGTCATTTCTGACAGGTCCTTGCACTTTTGACTGGTCCTCACACTTATGACCATCCTCACATTTATGCCGGTGCAGCATTCTTAACAACCATGTCACTCATTTCACAACTGCTTCTCTTCACTATGGTGATAAGATAGGGCAAAAACGTAAAATGTGAGGACAGTCGTAAGTTCGAGAACTGGTCAAAAGTGCGAGGACCAGTCAAAAATAACTTTTTCAGCCCTCTGAGTAGTCCATGTGCACAAAAGGACTACCCAGAGGGCTGAAAAAAGTGATTTCTGACAGGTCCTCATACTTCTGACCGGTCTTCGCACTTATGACTGGTCATCATTTATGCCCATTGTAGCATTCTTAACAACCGTGTCACTCATTTCACAACTGCTTCTCTTCACCATGGCAACAAGATAGGGCAAAAACGTAAAATGTGAGGACAGTCGTAAGTTCGAGAACTGGTCAAAAGTGCGAGGACCAGTCAAAAATAACTTTTTCAGCCCTCTGAATAGTCCATGTGCATAAAAGGATACAGCAATAGAGAGGGATGAAGGAAGGGAAGGGAGATTAGAGTAGGAGTGAAGGTAAGAGAGGGAGGAAGAGAGGAGGAGAAGGAGAAAGGAAGAGGAAGTAGGGAGGAGAAGAGGAGGGGGGAAGAGAAAATAAGAAGGAAAGAAAAGAGAGAGAGGTGGTAGGTTTGAGGAGAAAGATTGCTGTACAATAAAAAAGATGAAAGGGAAGAAAACCAACCCCAAACAAATATAAAGATATTAAGATATTAAGATATTAAGGGGCCTTGGATAGTACAATGGTCTAAAGCACCCTGTTATTAACACCAGCTGCCTGCAATTATTGCAGGTTCGAATCTCACCAAAGCTCAAGGTTGACTCAGCCTTCCATCCTTTCTAAGGTAGGTAAATTGAGGGCCCAGTTTGTGGGGGCAATAAGCTGACTTTGTATAAATATACAAAAGTATGAAGGCTATTGCTTAGCGCATTGTAAGCCACCCTGAGTCTCCGGAGAAGGGCGGCATATAAATCAAATTAAAAAAAAAAAAGAATGAATTGTTAAACGTTGGTTTTAGTTTGGTTTTATTAGATTTATATTTAATTAAACTTTAAAGAATAAAAGAGAACAAATATGAATAAATAGCAATAATTAGAAACACATGGTTCTATTTTTGCAGGCACAGGTCTACTCATTTGTTTTCTCTTAACACTGATCAGCTGTAGGGTGGCCCTTTGAAGCCCCGCGGCAAGAATTTAAAGTTTTTTTCCCTTTAGCCATCAGCTGGGACTTGGGAGGCACCAATAGATTGGGAGTGGACGGGGTAAGCAACTGGCAACCGGCGATCCAACAGAGGCAGAGGGTGAGGGTGAGTGAAGGCGTGGGGGGAGGGACGAGAGAGGGCTTTGGCGACCCCTGTGAAATGGCCGTTTGACCCCCAAAGGGGTCGTGACCCCCAGGTTGAGAATCGCTGCATTAGACAATTCTCAGAGATAGGCTTCATCAAAGCCATACACTGCGACACTGAAGAGCAAATTGCTCCTATACTTACTAAACCCTTACCGAACAAACAACACTCATACCTCACATCAAAATTATGTGTCTATGGGTAAACCATGTATTTTATGTGCATTAACCTGTATGTTTGTGAATGTGATATACCTGTCATCAATTAGACATTTAGAGGGGTTTTTGTTAAGTTAAATGTCTAATCCAATCAAGCCACCTCCCAATATAGCCATGCAAGGGTTAACCCAACCCCATATCCCACCATGCCATTTCACCTCAGACTCCTCCCCTTGGGTATAAGAGGGCTCACCACAAGGCCATCCAGCATTTCCAGATGTGTACCTGTGAGAGATAGATAAAGGTTAGTCAATGTTACACTGAATAGGCCTAGGAATAGTCCAGGCCTGTAATAAAGAATTGAAGCAAAGATAAAGCTGTGTCCTGTGAGTTATTGGGTTAGATCCATCACTCTGAACAAAATATTTTGCCCCTGAAATATCCACATGTCCATTTTGATTCATTTTTGCTCTGGAAGTTAGCCAATTCTGATTTTCTGCCTCAGCTCTAGTTTCAATGTTCCCTGTTTCCTGGGAACCTAATATTGGGAAGCAGCAGAATGGCCAAGGAATCATCAGTGGATGGGACTTCAGTCAGGTGAAAATTGCATCATTGAAACTGATAGCTGCCCAAATCTGTCTTCCATATTTTTGCTATTCCTCTGGGAAAGAAACTATTTTTCTAAACATATTTGCAGGGCGCTTTAGATCCTCTTGAGAATTTCTTGGGTGACATGGTTGAACATCTATTGGTGCAAGATGGCAGAGGGCATAAATATAATCATAGACACATGGGGCGGGGACATGCATCCCAACAGAAGGTCAAAAGAATCTCATGTTGACATCATGGCACCTATTGTGTCATTTCAGTCTCACTGTTATTACAGATGGATTCGTATAAATTTGATTGCCTTTTGTGGAGAACATTGGTGACGTCAGCGTGATAGGAACTGTGGGGACAGCGCTCCGTTCCCTAGGTCCCAATTTTCAGTCTGAAAGCTGACGTTTTTGGCTCCATTGACCACAAAGAGGTCAATAGATTAAAGGGAAAATCCTGAGGACCTTGGGGGTATCAAAAATTGCCCTGAAAGTTCAAGGAAAGTCCCTTAATTCAGCCCGGAAAAAACCCAACCTCTTGTCGGTTGGCCAGAACGCTGACAGTTGCTTAAGGAAAAGGGAAGTGAGGATCGAGCAAACAGCATCAATAAGAATAACTAATTACTCTTATTCTGAAAACTTTGAAAGATACAACAATTAAAACAACGGATACATAACTAAAAGAAAAACTTCAAACTGATCGGCAAAGCAGAATTATTAAGAAGAAATGGAGTTAAAGTATAACGGAGTGAGTTAATGAGGCTAATTGAAGTGTGAGGGGGCGAAACTGACAGGCAACGGAACTGAGGCGATTTTGAGGAAGCGCAACAGAGAGGTGTGGATTGGAAATAAAACACATAGTTATAGAATTGACAGACAGAAATTGGGAAATAGACAAAGATTATTCATCTGGGGAAAGGAATACAGATGCAAGTGTTGGACTTATTTCAAAAAAAGAAACGGAGGTGGTGCAGAGGCAATAAAGAAGAGATGAAGAAGAAACAGTAACTAGTTTCAGGAGTGACTGTGAGGGATTTAAAAACTTTGTATCGGTGGCAGAGCTTCAGTGAACAGTTACTGTAACTATATTAGAGTATTAACTTGCAAATAAATAAAAAACATTGAGGCTCTGGAAGAGGTGTTTACAATATTTTTAGAAGGCAGATTGAAGGACTTTGGAAACAATTACAAGCGAGATGACTGTAACGACACAAAACCAAGTGAGGATTGCAACTACTTCAATTCTGGAACCTAATACAATGAAAGAAACTTATTTTACTGTTTGAGAGACTTAATTTATTTGAAACTTTTTATAATATTTTAAGTACCTTTATCTATTTATTTGTTTATTTATGTAATACTTAATGTTTTAATATAGAATATAATATATAATATTATAGCCCAAATAGCATAAGGTTTAGGATTACTTAAGTTTAAATGTAAAATATATAATTTCTAATATAAGAAAAGTTGGAATATATATTAATATTATATAAGTTTTGAATAGATATAATAATACAACACATAGCATATCTGTTTTCTTTTATTTTCTATTCTAATAGTATTTTATGTGACACAATTTAATATTAATTTAAAAATTGATATGGTGTTAAAAGAATAAATTGAAAAATTGATTATTAATATTGACATACATTGATATGAATAAGAATAAATATATTAAAATTGATAAAATTTAATAGAGATATAACTAAAGATTTAATAGAACTTAATAGAATTAATAATATATTTAAATAGAATATTTAATTTAGAAACTGAAGTATGACTTGCTGAGATATCATATTTTATCCCTGCTCCTCATTTAAATATAATTAATCCCTCATATAATGATATTATAGCTTGATTTACAGAAATTAGACTGTATTTGAAAACTAAACAAGTGATATTGACTACTGTAATTATCAGAAGGAAAATCTTACTATATACTACAGACAGTGCATGAAAATTTGGGAACTGCAAAATTAGAAAATTAAGATGACAACTACTGGCTCATCAATAATGACAAAACCAGGTAAAAAGGCAATAGTCAACCAAACAATGTCTCCTACGTCATCAGCACAACAGAAAACAATAGACACAATGTTACTTTCAGAAAAAGAGAAATCTCCTCAACCAATTAACATCAAAAACATTCACTCAGTATTAGCAATGATACAAGAGAGTATGAACAAAACACAGGAATCAATTGCTGATAATCATCAAGAAAGTAGGAAAAACCATGAGGATTTGAAAATGGACATAGGTGAAATTAAGGATAATCTTTAAAAAATGGATAATAAGATGGAGAAAATTCAACAAAATATTGCCAAAAATGAACAACGGATCCAAAATATTGAAGATAAGATGGGCAAAGTAGAAAAAAAGATAGAAGAGTTAGAATGCAATCAAACAACAATAAATAAAGAACTGGAAGATTCAATTTCATTTTTAGAAATGGAAAAGGCGTTATTTTACCTAAGATTTCAAACAGAGCGGAAAACAGAGAGGAAGATTTGAGAGATGATGGGAATTCTGGTGGAAGCGACGTTAAAGAATAAAGAAGAAATTAATAAGGAAATTGATGAAGTCTATAGAGTATTCACAAATTACACCCGAAGAAACAAGTTACCAAAAGAGGTTCACATTAGATTTGCAAGGAAATTGGTGAGAGAGGAAATATACAAAAAAATGAGAGAAAAACCAATTATATATAAGGCAAAAGAAATAATTACATTACAATAAATACCAAGAAGAATAAGAGAAACAAGGAAAAATTATAACTTTCTGACAACAGAATTACACAAACATAAAACAATGTTCCAGTGGTTTACACCAGAGGGATTGCTTGTTTCATGGTAAGATAAAAAATATAAACTTGATATACTAGAGAAGGCACAGCAATTTTTTGATAGGAATTTTTTTCCTGAGGAAGAAGAAAAATCTGAAACACAGCAAAAAATTGCAAACCATGAGGACAAACTGAGAAAAATACAACAAGAAGAAAGAAAAAGAGGGGAGAAAGAAAGAATGGGAGCAAGGGATAAAATACAAATTACAGAAAAAAACACTAGGAAAATAAGAACATCAAGAAAATAGAAATTTGAAATGGAGAAAGATTTAAAATTGATATCGATTAACATAAATGGACTAAACATTCCATCAAAGAGATCACGTATTTTCAGAAATTTACAAAAATTGAAGATAGATATTATAACATTACAAGAAGTTCATATTAAAAAAAAACAGCGCAGTTTATTAGAAAACAAATGATTAGGAACACTTTATATGGCACTAACAGAACAAAAATAGAGAGGTATAGCAATGTACATCCGGAATCATATACAATCAAAGAAATTATTTGCTGATGAAGAGGGTAGGACGTTGATGGTTGAAATTGAAACAGAAAAGAAAAAGATATTACTAGTATCACTTTATACACCAAATGGAGCCCAAATTGATTATTTTAAAAAGATACACAACAAAATTAAGGAACTGGAATACCAAAACATATGCATAATTGGAGATTTTAATGCAATTGTAAACATAGAGAAGGACTATAGGAGTTGTAAACATAATAAATCCAGGAAAAAAAACACTTCCAGAAACATTTTATGATATAGTAGAAGAATTTCAATTACAAGATGCCTGGAGGGAACTCTATTATAATAAACAACAATACACATTCTATTCAAATCCACATCAATCGTGGTCCAGAATTGACATAGCTTGGATGACGGTAGAGCTTATAGCAGACATTAAACAAATAGAAATTAAACTAACACATGGGCTGATCATAGCCCCATTGAAATAACATGGAAGGGACACCAAAAGCATAAAAGGTGGATGATGGATAGAGATATTATAAATGACAAACAATATGTGGATATGATCTGAAAAGAATTGAAAATATTTTTACAAATTAATGTTAAAGAGCACACCAGTCTCCAAAATCTATGGGACACAACCAAGGCATATATCAGAGGCTTAACTGAGACCTATACTGCACAAAAAAATAAAAACAAACAACAAATAAAACAAAATTTACAGACAAAATTATATCAATATGAATTAGATCTACAGAAATAGCCACATAACCAAGAAATTAAGGAGAAAATAAATTTAACAAGGCATAAATTAAATTTGATCACAATAACAGAAATAGCAAGAAAAATAAAAATCGCTAAACAAAACCAATTTGAACATGCAAACAAAACCGGACGGTGGTTAGCATATAAATTGAAAATAGAAAAACAGAGGAATAGTATAATACAGTTAAAAGATGTAGATGGTTGTTTATACCAGAATATTGAAGACAAAAAACGAATTGCAAAGGAATTTTTCAAAAACTTATATGCAAAGGAAGAGATTAGAGAAGAAAATATCATAGAATATTTAAATAAAATAAAGATTCAAGAATCAGAAAAAGAACATATAGAATTATTGAACAGACCAATCTCAATGTTAGAATTAATAGAAGCAAGAAAGAAACAAAAAAACAACAAGACACCGGGAACAGACGGTATACCAGCAGAGTTTTACAAGACATTCCAACAACCATTAGATGATATATTAATACAAGTTTTCAATGATACATTAATGGAACCTGAAATTCCACAGTCATGGAATGAGACAATAATCACATTAATACAAAAACAAGATTCGGATCCCACGGAAATTAAAAATTATAGACCAATTTCTCTTCTCAATGTAGATTATAAACTATTCACATCAATTATAATGCAGAGATTGAAAAACCTAATCAAATACTATATACATCCTGATCAAAATGGTTTTATTCCTGGAAGACAAATTCATAACAATACAAGAACAATTATTGACACTCTGGAATTCTATGAGCAAAGATCGGAAAACCAGTTAGCTCTAATTTTCCTAGATGCGCAAAAAGCATTTGATAATCTCAACTGGACATTTCTAACAGCACAATTAGAAAAGATGAAATTTGGAGAAAGATTTATAAAAATGATTAAAAAGATATACAACACCCAAATAAACAAAAATACAAATTAATGGAGATACAACTGACCAATTTGATATAAAGAAAGGAGTGAGACAAGGATGCCCATTATCTCCTATATTGTTTATATTAACATTGGAAATATTACTAGAAGAAATCAGGAAAGATACAGAAATAACTGGACTAAAAATAAAAAATCAAGAATATAAACTGCAAGCCTTTGCGGATGATATAGTACTCATCTTAGATAAACCCATACAATCTGGACCAAAATTAATGATAAAAGTACAGCACTATGGAGAAGTAGCAGGATTGAAAATTAATAAACAAAAAACTAAAATTTTAACAAAGAACCTTAACAAGTATCAAGAAGAAGAATTGGAAAATATATTAGGGATACAAACAGCAAAGAAAGTTAAATACTTAGGAGTATGGATTACAAACAAAATATCAATGTTGAAGGAAGACAATTATATTAAATTGGCTAAACAAATAGAAAAGGATTTGGAAAGATGGGCAAAACTCCAATTGTCTCTTTTAGGTAAAATTGCTACCATTAAAATGAATATGCTGCCAATATTGTTATACTTATTTAGGGTGACACCAGTAAATCCAGGAAGAACGTATTTTAAAGATTTAGACAGAATGATATTAAAATTTATTTGGCAGGGGGAAAAAGCAAGAATCAAATTAAAACATCTACAAGACAAAAGAGAGGGGGGGGGAATGGGACTCCCTGATTGGCAGAGTTATTACAAAGCCTCAGCGTTAACATGGATAAAAGATTGGATTGAACTCAAAAACATAAGAACATTAATATTGGAAGGTTTTGACTTGACAAGGGAATGGCATGCATATCTTTGGAGAGAGAAAATTACAAAACAAGAACAATTTTGCAGACATATTGTAAGAGACAATTTGCTTAAAATATGGAATGAAATCAGAAAATATCACTACGATAGGATTCCTAGGTGGACTTCCATAATGGAAGCACATATTTATCAAAATACAATAGATATAAATAAATTAAAAAGATATCATTTAAGATATCAAGACATCTTACATGAAGAAGGAAAACTAAAAACAAGAAAAGAATTGATAATGCAAAATGTGGAAATAGAGTGGTGGTCATATTTGCAATTAAAATCCAGATATAAATCTGATATGGAAAAAACTGGAATTCAAATGGAACCAAATCAGTTGGATAAAATTTTATTAGGCCCCAATGAGAAATTAATAACCAAAATTTATAATTTTCTAATGGAATATAAACTAGCAGAGGGAGTAGTTAAAGAGAATATGATCACATGGGCGACAAATTTTGGGTATGCAATAGAATTAAATAAGTGGGAAAAATTGTGGAAAAGTATTAATAAATTAACATTATCTGTACCATACAAAGAAAATGCTTATAAATTGTTCTATAGGTGGCATCTACCACTGGCACGCATTTCTAAAATGTTTCCCAGTACATCTCCACTCTGTTGGAAATGTAAAGTGCACAAAGGGACATACTATCATATATGGTGGTCATGACCCAAAGCTAAAAAATTCTGGAACAATATAAAAATGCAACTGGAACAAATAATAACTCAAAAAGGTACTATTAAAACCAGAAACTTACTTATTAGGAATACCTACAAGCAAATATGAAAAAGAAATAATATATTTAATAACACACATTTTGACTGCAGCAAGAATCATATACGGACAAAATTGGAAACAAGAAGAGGTCCCAACTCAAGAGAAATTAATATCCAAAATTATGGAATGCGCTGAGATGGATAGACTCACCAAAGAGATCCAAGGAAAGGAAGAATCTGAATATTATCTGGTCTGGCAAAAGTGGTATAAATGGTTAGAGGGAAGTGAAAAAAAAAGAGAAGAAGAAAGAAAGAAAAATTAAATAAAAGAAAAGATATCAATAGAGTAAAATAATTTTTTACATCAAATGAAATTTAAGAAAGAGACACCAGATATCAATAAAATAATATCATTATATAAGGTGAGAGAAATAATGTAAATTTAAGAATATAGGATATTGATATTGCAACAATTCAGATATTATAGGTAGATGTCATTAAGAGGATGCTTGTTATAAATTGTTTTACTTGCATTTATAAAAGTATTATGTGGTTTCTTAAATTAATAAAAGTTTAAAAATTTAAAAAAATTGATTGCCTTTGTTTTATTTTTGCACGTCACACCAACCCTTTCCATCTTCTTTGGCTGTTTTTGCTTCTCAACCTGAAAATCTCACTGAGATAGTTTCCCCATTCTTAATGTTTTCCTGAACTCTTGAGATGCCAGGAAGATGGCAAATCAAGCAGACAGATTCACTGTTTGCTCTCAACCCTGTAACCTGCCCATGACAATTTCTCTGAAGTTTTTCTCAAATGAGAAAAAAATATTTATTTGTTTGTTTTATTTGCTGCCCATCTCCTCATGAGGAGGCCCTGGGTGGCTTTCAATATAGATAGAAATACAAATAGAAGCAATTCAATTGAGTGAACACATTAAAAAACAAGGTGGGGAGGAAGCTATTTTTGCTCAAGCACTAATTTATTCTGGTTGGAAAATTGATTGCTTCTCGTTGCAGAAATGAATTAACTTGACCATAAAGTATTACTTTATTTTACTTTACTTTTACTCTTCACTAACATGGTAGGATTTGATTCATTTCTATCAAATAGAAATGAAGCATTATAATTTGGATTATAGTTTCCAAGAAAGAAGGAAGGGCACTGGTTGACTCCAGCTTGATGGAGCTACAAATTGCCTCTCTCCATACGTCATCCTTAGTGAAGCGTGCAAACCTGCATCTGCATTTCCTGCATCAGATAAGGGGAGCACATCTTTCTCCTACTGTCCTGGCCACTTTTTACAGAGGCACGATTGAGCACATTTTAACAAACTGCATCACTGTTTTGGTAGAAGTGCCTCAGATAGAAAGTCCATACAGAGAGTGGTAAGGACAACCAAGAAGATTATAAGAAGCTCGCTTCCTGTTATTCAGGATACTCTTTATAAGCGCTATGTGCTTAGAGCTCAAAGCATTGTTAGAGACCCCACACACCTACTTCATGGTCTGTTTCAGTTGCTCCTCTCTGGGAGGAGGTTTCAAAATTTTTCTAGCAGGACTACCAGACTCTGTAACAGCTTTGTTCCCTATGCCATCCATCTAGTAAACTCGTAAGATTCATTTTTCTCACCATGTACATGTATATATCTGAACTAGACTGCGTTGTTTCTCTGTGTCATATAATATATGTGGGTATATGCACACTTTTGTATTTATTTATTTATTTAGTCATGTTTATATAGTGTATAATGGAGGTGATGACCCTTTGAGAGCTGTATGGAACAAAAATTCATTGTAATGTATGGCGATTAGTGTACATTCAAAGTGATAATAAAGTTATTCTAAATCTAAGTCTAATTCCTGGCCCAGATTCTTACCCAATGTAAACTCTAAAATGATTGCTGCAAGGACAAAATTAAATGCCAGCTGCTTATGTCAAGTACTCCTTCCTGCAGTGAGAAACTGGAGATTAATTATTCTTCCCTTTCATTCTGGATTGTATCCTTTGTAAATGATGCTGCTGCTGATGTGTCAATTTTATGGCACGATGTAGGAAAGCAACAGAGATAAACAACATAGAAATGGAAGGGGAATGAAAATCAAATGTAATAGCTGAAGGGGTAATAATAAATTAATAATTCAATCCAAACAAAGTATTTCAAGGTGGGTTTTTTTTTAAATGAACTATTTTCGTATATATATGAAGACACTAAATGAGAAGCATACCAGTAATTTCCAAAACTAATGAAACAAGAAAGGTATTTTGTATAAGCAGAATGCTAAGTTATTCAGGGGGGAAAAAGTGTGCAAAATCCATTAGACGATAAGCTGCCTAGCTTTAGAAAATAAAAAATTTGAGGTTTGAAACCACAAAAAATAACCCCACCATTTACCATTACTGAAGAAAGAAATCAATGTAAAATTAAAAGCACAGAACCACAGGAACAAAGCTGGAAGAATTACTAAATAAGACTAAGGGAATTAAAAGCTGTTGGAGTGCAACTAGCATTGAAAATAAATATTTGGCCAACATTTACTTTGGCATCCCTTTGCTGGATTTTTATACTGAGATGTATAATTTGAATATGATGCAAAAAAAGGTTTGTGAAGAGGAGATAGATATACATACATACATATATATATATATATATATATATATATATATATATAATATACCATGTTTCTCCAAAAAGACCACCCACCTTGAAAAGAAGGCCTATCACGTTTTTGAATGCATGTGATCAAATTAAGCCCCACCCACAAAATTAGTCTTAATTAAGACCCCACCCACCCTGGAGTGTAGGGGGTGGGGCGAGGCACACAGCTAGGGTGGGGATGGGGGGGGGGTGAAGCTGCCTTACTTGCCAGGCCTCACACACCCCAACACCTGCCTTGCCTTCTTCTGTGGCCACTTCTTCTGCAGCCACTTGCGACCACTTGCCCTGGCCTCTGTTTCACCCTCAGATGCCTGGCATCTGAAGGTGAAACGGAGGCTGGGGCGATGCATGCGAGTGGTGGCAAGCGGCCACAGAAATGGGCCAGCAGTGGGCTCCTGCTGGGCAAGGCTGTCGGTGCTACTGCTGCCAGTTGAGTCAATAATTAGGACCCTCCAAAAAGAAGGCCTAGCCATTTTTTCGGGGGTCAAAAGAAAATAATACCCGGCCTTCTTTTTGAAGAAACAAGGTGTACATAGATTATAGCTAACTAGTGAGAGAGAGAGAGAGAGAGAGAGAGAGAGATAGGATAGATAGATAGATAGATAGATAGATAGATAGATAGATAGATATAGATGATATAGATATAGATATAGATATAGATATAGATATAGATATAGATAT
>WNWU01000017.1:18294755-18313746 GCA_012654045.1 Ptyas mucosa | reverse complement strand
AAACAAATAAACAAATAAACAAATAAACAAATAAACAAATAAACAAAAATTTCACACTTATGACTTGTGCAGCATCCCTGTGGTCACCTGATCAAAATTCAGATACTTGGCTACTGACTCATATTTATGATAGTTGCAGTGTCCCAGGGTCATATGATCCCCTTTTACGACCTTCTGACAAGCAAAGTTAATGGGGAAGCCAGATTCACTTAACAACCAGGTTATTGCACTTAACAGCTGCAGTGATTCGCTTAACAGCTGTGGCAAGAAGGGGCATAAAATGGGGCAAAATTCACTTAATTATTTCGTTTAGCAACCCAAATTTTGAGCTCAATTGTGGTCGTAAGTCAAGGACCACCTGCATGTGAAGATGAAGAGGGTGTTCTTTAAAATCATTAATGGGAAGCGATATAGAAAAAGCACATTAGGGACTGATTCTCATGGAGCAAATCTAGAGTCTATTTGATTCAATGGCACATAATCAATGAATAGAAATGTTATATGACAACACGATAAGAGGATAAGATAAATCCATTCTGGATCATAACAGCCAACCTTATGGATTCAAGTGGCTTAAAAACATGGGCAGGAGAGACACTTCTTCTATTGCTGTATAATATAATATGCTGCCTGTGATCAAACCTATTGAGTCAGATGGCAGCCATACCACATGATCAAAGTCCTGGCTCCCTCTTATGTATGTTACATACTATACATAAATAAGGGGTAGGGCTTTGATCATGGCTGCCATGTTGATTTTTTTGAGCTCCCTGCAGTTGCTTTTGCTAATAGACTCTGGGTAGCTGATTTTGCCAGCTCAGTCCATTGGTGTCCATGGGCAAAACCAGGAAGATGATGGGCAGGGAGTCATGATGCAAGCCACACCCCTTTTGTACAAACACTATGCATGTGCAAAATGATAGGGCTTACATCGTGACGTTACAAAGATCAAAGGTCTTGCTTATTTTGAACACCACCACCACCACCGATGGTACAGTCCCAATTAAATTGGTATCTTTCATCATGTGTGATGGTAGCAAATTTCATAGGGTTTTTTTTTTTTTTTGGATATTGTGTGTGTAAAAAAGTTATGTTGTTAATCTTGAATTTTCCAACATGTAATTTCAGTGATTGACTTAAAACTCCATGTTGTAGTCATGGGAAGTTCAGAATAATGCAAACCTATTTTCCCCCTGAGGAAGTGAAAGTTGGACTTTGAAGAAGCAGGAAAGGAAGAATATTGACACCTTTGAAGTTTGGTGCTGAAGATGACTTCTGAGAATAGCATGGACAGCCCCCCCCCAAACAACAACAACAACAACCCCACATCAGTGAATCATCAAACAACTCAAGCCAGAGTTTCCACTTGAGGCACAATTGACCAGCTCAAATTATTCTACTTTGGGTATATTATCCAAAAGTTTTTGCTCTTGGAAACAGTTTTAATGTTGGGAAAGTTGGAAGGAAAGAGAAGAGGACAACCAGCAGCAAGATGGATAGATTTTGTTACAATGACAATGAGTGCAACATTGGAAGACCTGAAAGACTAAGTTAGGGAGAATTTGTTTGGAGAAAATGGGTGGAAACTAATCAAGGAGAGAAGCAATTTAGAACTAAGGAGAAATTTCCTGACAGTTAGAACAATTAATCAGTGGAACAACTTGCCTCCAGAAGTTGTGAATGCTCCAATACTAGAGGTTTCTAAGAAGAGATTGTTTGAAATGGGATAGGGTATCCTGCCTAAGCAGGGGGTTGGACAAGAAGACCTCCAAGGTCCCTTCCAATTCTGTTATTCTATTTTAACATAAGCCTCACCTTCTTCCTAAAGCAGGGGTGTCAAATTCGCGTTGTCACGGTGGCATCATGTGACATATCGGGACTTTTTCTCCCTTCGCTAAACCAGGCATGGGTGTGGCCAGCGCGTGATGCATCTGGCCCGCAGGCCGCAAGTTTGACAGCCCTGTCCTAAAGGAATAGTAAAAAGTACACAAACCATTTATCCATTGCTCTGTTATTCTAGTAATTTGATAATACATTTGACATTTTACTCATTACAATAGTGCTTAGAGGAAGGAAGGAAGGAGGGAGGGAGGGAGGAAGGAAGGAAGGAAGGAAGGAAGGAACGAAGGAACGAAGGAAGGAAGGAAGGAAGGAAGGAAGGAAGGAAGGAAGGAAGGAAGGAAAAATTGGTCTAGTGGTTAAGGCACCTGGGTAGAAGACAGGCGATGTGAGTGCTAGACCAACCTTAGTCATGAAAGCCAGCTGGGTGTCTTAGGGACAGTCAGTCTCTCTCACTCCAACTCACATCACAAGTTTGTTGTTGTGAGGAAAATAGGACAAGGAAGGAATATCAGGTATGTTTAGTTTAGTTTAGTTTTATTTAATTTATATACCGCCCTACTCCCGAAGGACTCAGGGCGGTGTACAGCCACAAGATAAAACACATAAATACAAAATTTAAAAGCAGAATAAAACCGAATTAAACAATTTGGCCAAAGACAGATTTAAAACACCCCAATAATTTAGAACAGATTAAAATTTACATTTTAAAAAGGAAAAAGGGAAAATTAGGCCAGGCCAGCCTGATGGAATAAAAAGGTCTTGAGAGCGCGGCGGAAGGTGCATAGATCCAGGATCCTCCGTATCTCCGGGAGGAGCTTATTCCAGATAGTAGGTGCCCCCACAGAGAAGGCTCTCCCCCTGGGGGCCGCCAGTCGAGATTGTTCGGCTGACGGCACCCAGAGGAGCCCCTCTCTATGAGAGTGTACCGGCCGGTGGGAGGCTACTGGTGGCAGTAGGCGGTCCCGTAAATAACCAGGTCCTAAGCCATGGAGCGCTCTAAAGGTGGTAACCAAAACCTTGAAGCACACCTGGAAGACCACCGGGAGCCAGTGCAGCTCACGCAGGAGAGGTGTTACATGGGAACGCCATGTCGCTCCCATAACCACCTGCGCAGCCGCACTCTGCACCAGTTGGAGCCTCCGAGTGTTCCTCAAGGGGAGCCCCATGTAGAGAGCGTTGCAGTAGTCCAGACGGGAAGTGACAAGGGCATGAGTGACCGTGCATAAGGAGTCCCGATCCAGAAAGGGACGCAACAAGTTGTGAATGCTCCAACACTGGAAATTTTTAAGAAGATGTTGGATAACCATTTGTCTGAAGTGTAGGGTTTCCTGCCTGGGTAGGGGATTGGACTAGAAGACCTCCAAGGTCCCTTCCAACTCTGTTATTCTATTGTATTCTATTGTATTCTATTGTAAAATCTATCTATATAGTCACTAGGATTTGAAAATGACATTTTTTTAATGGGAGGAAGACAAGAAAGACAAGAACTTCTTCCAGTGGATATTCCTTCATATGGTGCATGATCTTATGTATCTCTCTCATGTGCCCTTTGGCTCCAAGTTAAAGGTCCCTAAGCAATGTAGTCTTTTTCCTTGGCAGAGAGCTCTCTTAACTTTCCAATTATTTAGGGTGCCCCCTTTCTTTGCATTTTTGCCAACTGTAAAATTATGTTAGGGGGTATTATTCAGACCTCTGCATAGTGACTGTTGTCTCCCCACACCTGTCTATATCTTTGTTTATATCATGTTAATTTTATTTCTTTTGTCAGCTTCCTATTGCTTCTAAGCACTGAATTTGTCTTTTCTGCAGCCACTGCATTGGCATTTTCATTTGGCTATCCACTAGGAATTCAAGAACCATTTCATGATCACTTACTGCTAGCTCAAATCTCATTTATATATACATGAAGTCTGGGATTTCGGAGTTATCATGCATTACTTTCAGGTTGTAAAATAACTGAATTGCAATTGCCATTTTAAGGTTCCTTCACCTACTTCAGAAAAGTTCTTTGAAAACTCTTCACTATACTTTTTTGGCATCGTAAGCAAATTTGGACACCTCACTATTCATCCAATGTTCGAAACTTAGTTTGAACATAAGTTCCATTTGGTAGAGTAGAACTTCTAAATAAATAATATACTACAAACCACTTATTACCTCTTTTAATAGAAGAATTTACATCAGCCTCTTTATTAATATTCATGGAGGAAAGAATCTAAATATCTTTATATAATTCCTTTGTGATTTATATAATGGTAGAAAAACTAAGGACCTGCAGATGTTCCTGAACTACTATATTCCTCAATATTGGACAAGTTACCTGTATTTTCTGGTAGCTGTAGAACCAGAAATGGCTCTCCCTTCATTTAAGATAATACTAAGTGCATACTTGCATTGTTATAGAAAAAAAGAGAGCAATTATTTAAACACAATTTTCAAAGAGTTTAGCCCCCATGAGCACAGACACATAAACCAGATTTCATTTAATTATGCATTGTGCTTGAAAAGATTTAGTTTTCTCTTTATCAAGCAATGATAAATAAAATATGAACTCAGTAAATTACCAGTTTCTAAAATGTTGATAACATGTATGCTTATGAACGATGTTTTTCCCCATTTGAACAGAATTAGATAAAGAATAAGCAGAACTACAAGGAAAATATTATCATATTTTTATATCATTACATGGGATTCTTTATCTTTTAGTAATTGACTTTATCATTCTTGCATCCTTGCATAATTAGAGAGAAAGAGAGAGAGAGATACAGGGAGTGATAAAGATGATAGAGAGATGATGGATAGATGGAGAGAAAGAGAGAGAGGAGATAGATAGACAGACATGATAGATAGAGATGATAGATAGATAGATAGATAGATAGATAGATAGATAGATAGATAGAAAGATAGATGATAGATGGATGGATGGATGGATGGATGGATGGATAGATAGATAGATAGATAGATAGATTTCAAGGTATTCACCACTGATCTTTATTCTTACCCAGACCATTTCAATTTGTTTCAGTGTTACACATATATCTTATCTGAAGCAAAAGGTGGTGAGGAAAACGTCTAGTGGTTAAGGCACCAGGCTAGTGAGTTCCAGGTACTTCTTAGACAAGAAAGTCGGCTGGACCAGTCACTCTCTCTCTCAGCCCAACTCACCACACAGGGTGGTTATTGTGGGGGAAATATGAGGAAGAAGGGATGTTAGGTTTGCTTGCTGCCTTGAGTTTGTTATAAAAATAATGAAGGTGGGAGGTTTCTTTGTCAGAAAATAGTTTGTCACAAAAGCGACTGCCTGCGAAGGCTCCTGGTTTGGGGCTGAAAGGCAGAAGCAAAAGCAGTTTGCTCCATCCCATATTTGAGTAGACCAGGTTGCCCAACCCAGTGGTGGGTTTCAAAATTTTTTACTACCGGATCTGTGGGTGTGACTTGGTGGCGTGGCAGGGGAAGGATACTGTAATATCTCCATTCTCTCCCCACTCCAGGGGAAGGTTACCGCAAAATCCCAATTTCCTCCCAATCAGCTGGGACTTGGGAGGTAGAGAATAGATGCAGGCGGGGCCAGTCAGAGGTGGTATTTACCGGTTCTCCGAACTCAAAATTTCTGCTACCGGTTCTCCAGAACTGGTCAGAACCTGCTGAAACCCACCTCTGCCCTAACCCTAAGTGTTTTTTCACCAGAAAAACACTTAATAAAGGTGGGATTTTAAAACATCTAAGAAATAAATGATATTTCAACTGTAACTTTATAAGGAAAATGTCACTCAACATAAAAATTCACTGGAGACCTCATTTTCAAGCAGAGTTCCTCAAGGAAGCCTAACCTTAACCCTAAATGGATCCTCAAGGGGATTTCTATATTTCCTCTGTTAATTCAACAATAATTTGAATTTTGTTCAACTGAACTGCAATTCAGCTTTCAACTGCAACTCACTGATTAAACCTTGTCTAAGCATAAAATGAATTTCATTCTGACATCACTTTCAAGCAAACAGCACAGAGTGTGACTCTAAGGGTTCTGATTGGAATTTCAACATTTCCTTAGGACATGTTCTAACACAGATCACAAATGGCTTAGTGAAGAAACTTTAATTAAATATAAAAACTCACCCTTAACCTCATTCTGAAGTAAAATTCAATCAGAGTCCTCATGAAAGCTAACTTCTAACGCTAAGAAGGATTCATAAAATTTCAATATTTCCCCTACTTACATGACAGAACACCCAATTTCAACCAATTTTTTTACTTAGAGGTGAAATATTCAGTAATCACCAAAATGTTACCGGTAAACTGACATTATATTCAGCCAGAGAATGCAAGGCAGCCTCAACCTAAGTAGATCCTTACTGGAATTTCCATTTTTCTGCTATTGACAACACAAATTGTTCCATTTCCACCTTCTCTTAGCAACGAAACCTTCTCTAACCATAAAAATAATATCTTGGCTCATCTATGTGTTAGTTTTTAATATCAACAAAGTATCCATATAATTCTTTTCTTGACTCAGAAAACAGGTATATTTTAAATAGCAGTTAATTAGAAGTTCAGGTTGGACCATTCATGGAAGCCAGGGGATACTAAGAGATTTCCCAATTATCCATTCAAATAATTGCTGCTATGTAGGCACAGGTTTCTATCAGCGGAAATGCAGAAAATGGGATGAAATTCTTAAGCTTAATTGGATGGTAGTTCCATTCTAAAACATAAACATACACACTTATTTCACATCAAAGCATCATTTGAACTAAATGCTCTGTTTGTTTCTTTTTGCAAATATCTTTAAGATGATTGTTGTGAAACAACATTTTGGCATTTCTTTCCTGAAGAAACTAGAAATGGGACTAGTTCTGCACAGCATCAAAGAAGCAGCTTGGCATCACAGATTAGATACTGGCATTTATTGGCAGTGCCCATTACCTTTTCTTTGTCTCTGCCCAGGAGTTAATTAACAAAAATGCAAACATATAGGGACTCCTATATTAGGCAGACAGAGAAGCATATTCCAGGCTATGTGTTGTGGCTCCGACCCCCGAGCCCATCGCATTGGAGGAAGAAGGCTCCGAACATGAGGGAGAGGAGCCAGCCAGGCCTCCCTCCCCTGGCCCCTCCTCTCTGGCAATTCCTCAGCTGTCGGCCGAAGGAGAGGAGATTAGCCAGGAGCCAGTGTCTCTGATCGGTCGGAAAGTGATGAGGGAGACAAACTGTGGCTGGACCCACGTCAGCGTCGGCGTGCTAAAAGATCCCAGCAAATGAGGAGGCATGCCAGGAATTAGCTGAGTCACTGGACCACACCCCACAGGCTATATAAAGGAGTGGGGTGGCAGTTTGGATTCTGTGACGGACAAAGTTTCATTCTTGTTAGGTTCTTGGTGCCAAGCCTCAGTCGGCTGCAAGGATTGGAATTTAGACTGTGTTTTCCCAGCTGGTGTGTATGTATTTGTTATCTGGTGAAGGAACACCCCCCCCCCTTGTTTAGTAAAGAACTTGGCAGCCGGTTCCCATAGGGCTGCCAAGCCTTGATAACGAAACCTCCATTGTGCCAGTCATTTAACCCTCGTCTGTCTGTGTGGGTGTGTGCGTGTGGAGGACGGGGACAGAACACTATGAATGTTTGTGCTGGTTCCTTGTTGATTCTTAAATCATGTTTTGAGTGCACAATTTATTTCAATAGTTGGTTCAGCCTTAAGATGATTTAGATTTTACAGGAGTGTCAAAACTGGTGGCTCGTGGGGTGGATGCATCACACGCATACCAGAGGTGGTATTCAGTAGGTTCTGACCAGTTCTGGAGAACTGGTAGCGGAAATTTTGAGTAGTTCGGAGAACCAGTAAATACCATCTCTGACTGGCCCCACCCCTATCTATTCTCTGCCTCCCGAGTCCCAGCTGATTGAGAAGAAATGGGGATTTTGCAGTAACCTTCCCCTGAATTGGGGAGGGAATGGAGATTTTACAGTATCCTTCCCCTGCCACACCCACCAAGCCATGCCCACCAAGCCATGCCACGTCCACCAAGCCACGCCCACAGAACTGGTAGTAAAAAATTTGAAACCCACAACTGGCGCAAACCACACCCACCCCAGCTCCATGAAGGGGAAAAACATCACAAAATGTCATGTGATGACAACGTAATACCATGAGTTTGAAACCCATGGTTTAGAACGTAAGTGATAAAAATAGAATTACTTTTAGAAGATTTGTCCATTTGAAATACAGAGTGTAAAACAAAAGGACAAAATTAGCATACAGAACTGAAAGAGAAGTGTTCATTTACCATCCAACTGAAAAGTTTAGGAAAAAGAAGGCGTCTCAACTCACCCAAATGATATCTCCAAGATAGTGTGCAGACCTTAATTTCTCATACAGATCACCATTCTATATAGATACATACATTAATTAATTGGCTGCTAGCTAGATATGATTAGAAAGTAAGAGGAAAGAGATTTTTTTTGATGCATATAGAAAATAAGATGACTAATTTTTACCAGCTAACATATAAAATTAGGGATCTTACTGCAATTTTACAGTGAAAATCACCACATCCCTACAGAGACTTAGAAATCAAGATATGAGCTCTCATATATTTAAATATGAATATAAATTTATATTTACTATAAAAATATTATTTAACATAGCATATACATGCAGAGTATACATAAAATTTCTAGGAGATGTGTAATTATATAAAAGTACCATCTCTAGGGAAGCTATAGCGATGATATATTTATTTATTTTATTCATTTATTTATTTAAATTTATATACCGCCCTTCTCCTGCTGGACTCAGGGCGGTGCACAGCCAAAAATAAAAAATATTCCAATACAAAATTTAAAATTATTAAAAGAATTATATAAATTTGCCCCCAAAATTTAAAACAATCCACATTACAATTTAAAATATCCAAGGGTGGGGTTTCATCCAGCTTGATGAAACAAAAAAGTTTTTAAGGCACGGCGAAAAGCCCGGAGATCTGATATTCTCTGTATCTCCGGGAGGAGGTCATTCCAGAGGGCAGGTGCTGCTACAGAGAAGGCCCTCCCCCTGGGGGTCACCAACCGACATTGCCTGGCTGAAGGCACCTTGAGGAGTCCCTCTCTATGGGAGCGTACTGGCCGGTGGGAGGCTATTGGCGGCAGAAGGTGGTATATAAAACTAAGATAACACCTATTAATTTAAATGGCAGTTAAAGCAAATCAAATTTAGTTTTTGCTCATTGCTTTTGAAGTACAACCCTCCACTCATCACACACAGGCTAATTCTGTTTGTGTGCTATATTGTAAATGTTTTAGGATATGTTTGTTTAAAACAAGTCCTGTGTTTATATTCTGCAGATACCCCTCTTTTTTGTTAGAGAAATGGGAATATTTTATCTGCCAATTGTGGGTTTTTACCACTTTGCAAGGAAACGTGCTGGAAACCCTTGGAGAATTTCTCCATCTGATTTAATGACCATTTTATTGGAGTCTTAATAATAACCATCCATCAAATTATCAGGAAACATTCATTAAAATTCAATGAAGAAAGGGAATAAATGAAGTCGGCTCAACTATCAATAAAATAACCAATTATATGGACACTGATAAAGTAATTATTTGCATATAGATTCTTAGTTTGGGGTAAGAGTTTCATTGACAAAATCATTTCATCAGTTACCTTCAGCCATATGAATAATGTTGATTTCCTGTGTAATAATAAATACATACACTTCCGAAATAAGTTGCTAATTAGAGCTAGTCCTCGAGTTACGACTACAATTGAGCCCAAAATGTCTGTTGTTAAGTGAGACATTTGTTAAATGAGCTTTGCCCCATTTTACGAGCTATGTTGCCAGAGTTGTTAAGTGAAGCACTATAGTTGATAAGTTAGTGATCCAGTTGTTAAGTCAATCTGGCTTCCCCATTGACTTGGCTTGGATCACATGATTCTGGGACACTGCAATGGTCATAAATATGAACCAGTTGCCAAGCATCTGAATTTTGATCATGTGATCATGAGGATGCTGCAAAGGTCCTAACTGTGAAAAGTGGTCTTAAGTACATGTTTAGGTGCCATTGTAACTTTGAACAGTCACTAAACGAACTATTGTAAGTCAAAGACTATCTGTACTATATACGAATACTAACACTGGTATAGTATGGAACCTCCTGCAAATAACTCAATGTCTGGAATTACACTGCTTGAAGAATTAAAGCCAAGTCACATTTTGGTTCAACTCTCAAGAATCATGAGACCCATTTACTACATATATTCATCCAAATTGCTATAATAGTTGGCCATTAGTCAGTATAGCAGCTCCTTTCCAACATTTTCAAAGAAAGCAGCAAATCATTACTAAAGCCTTGATATTGACCGTTTTACTATTAAAAAGACAAATGACTTTGATATTAATACTATACCTTCTCACATTTTAATAGACTTTCACTCTGATTTATTATTCAGCACCTCAAATCTTTGGCTAAGTTTACAAAATAGAGCTAAGCACAGTGCCAGTTAATGGAATACTTTACCTTTTAAAAGTGCATTTTATTTATTTAGGATTTTTCTTTCATTTACAACCCATTACATCCCCCATATGACTCTGGGTAGCTTTCAACTAAGAATCAATGTATCTATTTAAAAAAAAATTATAAATGTTTTTAAAAATGTTTTAAAAATGTTTTATAAAAGTTACAGCAGAACAGAAGAGATCGAAACAAAACAAGTGAAAATTAAAAAAAGAAGACTCCACAATAAGTCTATCCTGAAGGCTTGGGCAGAACAACCAGATCTTTTAATAGCTTCTTGAATGACATCACAAATTTTTTATATTAAAGCACAGTTTTTAACACAGGTTCGGGAGGCATGAATTTTAAATGCTACATATAAAAGTTGAATACAATTTAGAACGAATGATTGAGGCTCTGCACACGAAACTAACGTCTCTCCCAATCTTGGTGCTACAAAGCAGACGCTCGGTCATTCATTCTAAATTGTATTTAATAATGATGGAAATTGCAAGCAAAAATGTGTGGTTACTCTCCCCCCCCACCCACCCAGTGGTGGGTTGCTCCCAGTTCGGACCGGTTTGCAAGAACCGGTAGTAAAACTGGCAGGAGGCTCCGCCCACTGACCTGGACGTCATCATGGGTGATCTGCGCATGTGGGCATGATGCGAACTAGTAGTAAAGGTAAGTAGAACTCACCCCTGCCACACACACACACACACACAAATGCATGCTTTGGAACAGGGGTGGATTCTAAAAATTTTTACTACCAGTTCTGTGGGCGTGTCTTATTTTGTGGGCGTGGCTTGATGGTCATGTGACAATTCTTTAGGATTTAGCAGAGGTACTGTCTACCAGGCTTTTAACTGCTTGCAAAGCTGTACCGGTCTACTCATTTGTTTTTGGAGGCACCGGTCTACCACCACACTGCCTTTTAACACTGATCAGCTGTAGGGTGGCCCTTTGAAGCCCTGCAGCAAGAGTTTAAACAGGTTTTTTCCTTCTAGCCAATCTGCTGGGACTCGGGAGGCAGCAATAGATTGTGGGTGGGGCAAAATAAAAGGTAAGAATAACGTGGGGGGGGGGGCGGGAGAGCCCAGCTCCCGAACAAAGAGAACCGGTTTGGTCATATCGTCACCGCTACCAGCTCGGCTGAACCGGGCCAAACCGGGAGGAACCCACCACTGCTTTGGAAGTCAACTCGCATGAGGCAAAGAGGAGAAGTGATGAATTATTTGTTTGTTTGCCTTTATTATTGTCACAAATAACTCAAGACACCAAATCTATCCAACACACCTTCCTTCTCTTATTTTTTCCCCAAGTCAACAATCCTATGAGATGGGATGGTTGAATATCCTGGGGCTCTTGTTCACTTTTTTGGTAAATAGAAGTTTGTCTCCTAATATGGTAAATACTTTATCAAGAAAGTCAACTGTGAGCTTGTGAATAGGTATGTCTCTTATGATAGCTGTTTGGTGAATGAATTCACACCTCGATGTTTCAAATGCGTCTCCATCTCAAAATATTGCTTCCCTACACCATAAGACCCAGTGTATTAAAAAAAAACCACCAGAAATAGATAGGGAGAAGTTGTGCTCCATTTGTCATGGGTGCAATACAGTGAAGGTAAGGGGGCATTTTATCTGGGTCATGTGTGAATGATTACAGTTCTCCTAAGTCAGTGTATGAACGAGCTAGAGAAAAGGATATTTAGCATCACTCTTAAGTATGAAAATATTTCCCCTTGTTGACAAATGAAGAAAAGAAATAAACAGCCCTGGAAAAATGACCTCAGGAGAAAAGGATATTTAGTATCGCTCTTAAATATGAATATATTTCCCCTTGTTGACAAATGAAAAAAGGAAAATAACAGCATTGGAAAAATGACCTCAGGATACAACTCAATATGCAATTTGCAATTTCTAATTATTTATGCTTCATCAAAGAAGTAGAAACAAAATATTACGCATTGAGAGACCCACAGAAGTCTGCCTAAATGATGTTGACTTTCTATGTATATTGCATTTTAAAATATCAGAGATGTTACTTTGAGTTCAATTAAGTATTATGCAAGGCAATTTTATTTTATTTGGAATCATTCCTCACATTTCAGTCAGACACCCAAGGCTAATATAAACACATTTTTTCAAGATGGCAATATGTAAAATAGTTTTGAAACAAGCAAGAAAATGTTCAGGAAAAAAACCTATCTATCTATCTATCTATCTATCTATCTATCTATCTATCTATCTATCTATCTATCTATCTATCTATCTATCTCTTCTTCTTCTTCTTCTTCTTCTTCTTCTTCTTCTTCTTCTTCTTCTTCTTCTCCTCCTCCTCCTCCTCCTCCTCCTCCTCCTCCTCCTCCTCTTCCTCCTCCTCTTCCTCCTCCTCCTCCTCTGTAAACCACTTAGAGAGACCTGTAAAGCACTGTGAAGCGGAATATAAGACCCAAGTGCAATTGCTATTATTTATTTATAAAATTTATAGGCTGCCCACCTTACCTCAAATAACTCAGGGCAGCTTCGTCTCTCTCTCTCTCTCTCTCTCTCTCTCTCTCTCTCTCTCTCTCTCTCTGTCATCTCAATCATTCATCTAGCTCAACTAGTCATTCAGTATCAGTCATCTGAATAATAGCAGAATCAAAATCAAACTGGAAAGTTAAATTTCTAAAGATCTTCTGTGGAGAAATTATCTCTGAAATCAAGATTTGGTTATCCTTGGAAGAAAAGAAGTGAACTGGACTAATTCATATACTGATCTGGAGGATTTTCCAGAACACCTTTTTCATAGAAAGTGCTTCAGGGAGAAAGTAAAATATGAAATGTGATTGCCTGCCTTCCTTTTAGTACAACCTTCCTCAAACTTTCTCCAGGTATGTGGACTTTGGTATTCTCTAGCTGTCATGAATACTGTATTGCTATTCCAAGAAAGCAAAATCCCTTCATTGGTTGAGAATTATTTTGGTTGAGAAAAACAGCTCCAGACTTTTAAATAAAACAAACACTAAATATCTCTACCACCACTACAATTTATAATCTTACTTCGAAAGGAGTCAATATACAAAATAAAATCTCCTCAGTCTTAGAGAAGGAGAAGACACATTGCTTCCTGGGCATACTATATATAGATATGGAGAATATGACATTACCTGCAGAATTAAAACCTTATTATTGGAAGTCCATTGCCAATGTTTGATGAAAGTAGGAGAGTGAAAATTTCTGAATAGGATTTCTGGTGGAAATTTGTGCCATGACTGGAAGAAAAAGAGTAAATTCTTAGAAAAGTAAGCAACTCAGGCAACTCTAGGCCTGCTTCTCCTCCTCCCTTCTATCCAGTTCTGCATTTTAGAAGTCTTGAGATCTGGAGAGATCTGTAACTTAGCATCATTATAATAGAACTAGCAAATTTTCAGTCCTTGAGTTATTTTGAATTTTTAACTCCCACAGTTTCTTGTCTGGGCTGATGGAAGTCGAAATTCTAAACATCTAGAAAATACCAGCTATCTGTCCCATATTTCCTAAGGATCATATGCACCAGGGCCTATAGCAGAGGTGGGTTTCAGCAGGTTCTGACCTGTTCTGGAGAACCAGTAGTGGAAATTTTGAGTAGTTTGGAGAACCGGTAGTAAAAATGCTGACTGGCCCTGCCCCCATCTATTCTCTGCCTCCCAAGTCCCAGCTGATCGGGAGGAAATGGGGATTTTGCAGTAACCTTCCACTGGAGTGGGGAGGGAATGGAGATTTTACAGTATCCTTCCCCTGGAGAGGGGTGGGAATGCCATACCCACCAAGCCACACCCATCAAGCAATGCCACACCCATCAAGCCACGCCCACAGAACCGGCAGTAAAAAATTTTGAAACCCACCACTGGTCTACAGGAGTAGTTCCACAATCTCTCAGGTCACTGCAGGGTTAAAAAATCCATCGCTGGATGATACCTTAATACCAGTTGGAGTTTGTACATTTTGTGTGTCATTTTGGTTAGTGCTCATCAAGGTTTCACTGAATGAGACCTGAAGGCTTGGCTGATTGCCCAAGCATAGGGATTGGGAAGTTAGTGAAGCTTCAGATGCTTTTCCATTACTGTATTTGGGTTTTGTTTTTTTTTATTCTCAGCTGCCATTTCTTTCTCTTTTTTTCTGGTTATACGTTGCATTTTATTGCATTATTGTTTTAGTTTTAAATTCCATTCATCGCCCAGAGTCACTTTTCTATGTGATTGTATTTTATAACAACTTATTTTTATTGTGTTACTGTTTTAACTTTAAGCTGCCCTGGGTCATATATTGAGGATGGCTATGTAAATTGATTAAATAAACACATACATATAAACGTACTGTCATGGTTCTGAGTAATGCACCCAACCAATTCAAGACTCTGAGGCCTTGGCCTCCTCAAAAAATCCTGTTTATTGGGTCCAGCATATCGGCACGGTCAAATGTGAAACCAACGCTGAATAATTCCTACATTTTTGGTATAATTAAAGAATTGCTACTGGTTACCCCCCTTGTGTCACAGGTCATGTTAGCCAACCAAGCAGATGGTGAATTTTTAGCACTCCCTCCTGCTGTTGCTAGGGCATGCTGATCTGGCCTTGGTTCTCAGAAGTCTTATCATTGTTATGTCTGGCACATTGGAGGAAGACATCATACATTCCAAAAGTCCCTTCTTCCCCCCTTAAGTATGGCAACTAAGAAACAAAGCAAGAAAAATATGGCTTCAGCTAGAGTCATTTTGAGAGTTGACACATACCCTGGATTGCTCAGGATCATACCAGCAATGCCATGATCCATTATCTGGGGGTGGATAGGATCCACATGGGACAACCAGAGTAAGATTGAATCCCAGTGAGATGGAATTATTTCAAGATTCTCAAACAACTGCAGTGTTGTCTTTTGATGGGGCGGCATAACAAAGCAGGCCTCTGATTTGGAAGTCCGCTTGTTAGTGCTTTATGGACAAGTGGAAGAGTTGGGGGTTAGCCCTACATGGAACGTGAATTTTATATAACAGTGACTTATTTCCTTGTCTTGATTTCATTGGCCTATTGCAATGTATTCTTCATTGGGCTGTCCCTAAAAGCTACTTGGAAGCTTCAGCTTGTCTAGAATTCAGCAGCTCAGTTAATGATCAGTCTTTGTTGTTGCAAGCACATATTTCTCTCCCACAATGGTGCCTCTCACAGACTGAGAGGCACCATTTTTCAGTCACTATGACTATGCTACAGTAATGAGCTACGGTGGTGCAGTGGTTAGAGTGCAGTACTGCAGGCTACTTCTGCTGATTACCGGCTGCCAGCAGTTTGGCAGGTTGAATCTCACCAGGCTCAAGGTTGACTCAGCCTTCCATCCTTCCGAGCTGGGTAAAATGAGGACCCAGATTGTTGGGGGCAATATGCTGACTCTGTAAATTGCTTAGAGAGGGCTATAAAAGCACTGTGAAGTGATATATAAGTCTAAGTGTTATTGCTACTGCTATTTCCTGGAAATCACACCTGGACCCATACTATTAGTTTTCCAAACGCTATTAAAATTGAATTTTCTTCAGTGGACTTATAGAAAGTGATAGGGTGCTTTCAGCTGTGTGATTATTTTTATTTTTATTCTAGTGCTTGCATGAGTTCTTAGTTTAATTTTTATCGTGGATATTTCAGAGTATCATTGGTGATGTTGTTTAGGTTCTTATGTGTGCTCAAGAGCTGAGAGCCTGGATAATTGTGGTGGGTATCAATTTGAGACAGAAATAAAAAAAAGTTACATTTTAAAAAAAGATGAAGCCCCAAATTCTAGTGGACTGCATAAAGTTGTAACAGCAATTTCTTATGAGGGTTTTCAAAGGTACAAAGCTGAAACCTCATCTAACACAATATCTAATTCCTCCAATACTATAAAGAAATAATAACAACAATAAATTATGAAATTTATACATTCACATATATAAATGTGAATTTTATACATTCACATTTATACATGTGAATGTATAAAATTCACATTCCATGTAGGGCTAACCCCCAACTTTTCCACTTGTCCATAAAGCCAAATTTTCATAAATTTCGGCTTTAATAGTGTTCATGACTATTCCTGCTTTAGATGTGTTGATCTATATTTATTTATTAGGACCCTGGAACAATGTATGAAAGCTGTAAAATATTTTCTGCTATTGACATTCAGACAATGACATTGAAAGAACTGGGATGCTTCTGGAATTACACAAAGTTTAATTCTCTGGCCATCGTTCTGAAAGAAACCAGTGAGTCTGATGGGATTCCCCACCCCCAGAGAAGTGTGGTGGAATGTAGTCTGGATTCCCAGTAGGGAAGGGCAACATTCGGGAGGGCAGAGTCAGTGAAGCATGGAGAGTTTGGTCAGGAGAGGGTTAAGAAGGTTCCTCCCTAGCAATTCCCAGAGTATATCTACAGTTATGCAACTAGTGGCTTTAGTTTGGCAAGATTCTGTTTATAGATGAGGAACAATAAAAGATACTTATTTTATTTTATTTTATTTTTATTTATTTAATTTGTATACCGCCCTTCTCCAGCTGGACTCAGGGCAGTGAACGGCCAAAATAAAAACAGAGCATACAAAATTAAAAGACAATTTAAAATAATTAAATAGTTTTGGCCCACAATTTAAAACAACCAAGTTAAAACCAATTTATAATTTAAAACCAGAGCAATAGGGTCAAGCCAGGCCGGCTAGATGAAATAAATGTGTTTTCAGGGCTCGTCGGAAAGCCCGGAGGTCAGGTATCATGCGTATCTCTGGGGGTAGGTCATTCCACAGGGCGGGTGCCGCTACAGAAAAGGCTCTCCCTCTGGGGGTCGCCAGCCGGCATTGTCTGGCGGATGGCACCCTAAGGAGGCCCTCTCTGTGCGAATGTACTGGCCGGTGGGAGGCTATTGGCGGCAGAAGGCGATCTCGTAAGTACCCTGGCCCTAAGCCATGGAGCGCTTTAAAGGTGGTCACCAACACCTTGAAGCGCACTCGGAAGACCACAGGAAGCCAGTGCAGCTCGCGCAGGAGAGGTGTCACATGGGAGCGTCCCGTTGCTCCCATAATCCCCCGCGCAGCCGCATTCTGGACCAACTGGAGCCTCCGGATGCACCTCAAGGGGAGCCCCATGTAGAGAGCAGGTAGTCCTCGATTTACCACAATTGAGCCCAAAATTTCTGTTGCTAGGCAAGATAGTTGTTGAGTGAGGTTTGTCCCATTTTATGACCTTTCTTGCCACAGTTTTAAGTGAATGACTGCAGCTGTTAAGTCAGTTAACATGGTTGTTAAGTAAATCTGGCTTGCCCATTGACTTTGCTTGTCAGAAGGTCTCAAAAGCAAAACGCGTGACCCCCCAGGACACTGCAACCGTCATAAATATGAACCAGTGGCCAAGCATTTTGATCACGTGACTATGGGGATGCTTCGTAAGCGTGAAAAATGGTTATGTATCACTTTGTTTTTAGTGCTGTTGTAATTTCAGACACTAAACGAATGGTTGAAAATCGAGGACTGTGTGTACGCAGAAATAACACCGCGTATCTTTATTGGTTCTTGGGAAGAGGCTGACAATAGGTAAATATAGATATGCAATATTATTCTGTCTATAACTATGGCGAGATCTAGAGTTAGGCATTTGGATTTAAAATACGTCACTAAGGACTTCATGGAAGAGTTAATGTCCCAAACGCTTGCTGCAAAGTGCCCAGGGCTCTTGTGTTCTCTCTTTCCCTTTAGTTGACTTGAAACTCTTTAAAGAGCAGGAGCCATTAAAAACAGCCCTGCTCTGCAGAGATTTAACTGGTTGCCAATCTTTGGAGTGAGATAAATATTTTAAAATGGTACCCATTGTGCAATAAAGGAGCATTTGCCGCTTAATGCCGGCAAATTTGGAACAGATTACTGACACTGCCAGCTCGCATTTTAATTATGCTCAAAGGCTGAGGATGCTACTCTTATGAAAAAAATAGGCCATCTCCTCAAAGCAGAACTCTTTGTAATTTTGCAGTGCTTGCAGGTTGTGTATAGGAATGCTAAATTTTCCTCAGCCCAACATGCCACTCCAGCACTTTCCATTGGAAAAGGCAAAGTAAGTGTAGGTTTTTGTCTAATTGGAAGGGAGAATCAGAAAGGACACATAGTTATTTGGAGGTTCGGGGTTATGGAAAGCTTCCTTCCCCCCCACCCCCCTACTTAGCTGTTGAGACAGAGGTGAATCATCAACAAGCCGCTCTGCAGTCTCTTGAAATGAAATGCTAATTTAAAGCGTCAGAAACTGGCAAGTTCAGACTTTAACTAGGGAGGCCATGTAGCTGATTTCAATGGTTCTTGAAAATGTTAATTAAGATTCCAGTAACACTGAAGAGTGGAGGTTTTATTGCTTCCCTTAGCAGCAGTGATGTAGCATAAGGAAGGGGAAAAAATGTTAGTGCAAGCAAAATGTGATCTTTGCAAAATTTTAAAAAATAATTTGATGATAGATGCTACTAAATATCACCTGGCAGTTGTGAATGAATTGATGGATTTTTTTTTCTTGTAGGCACATCCCAAATTCCAGAATGTATGCATGAACTGCTGTTTAATTAAACTCTTAATTTAATTAAATTAAGCTATGGAAAGAAGGAAGGAAGGAAGGAAGGAAGGAAGGAAGGAAGGAAGGAAGGAA
>WNWU01000017.1:18246751-18294745 GCA_012654045.1 Ptyas mucosa | reverse complement strand
GAAGGAAGGAAGGAAGGAAGGAAGGAAGGAAGGAAGGAAGGAAGGAAGGAATTCCTTCTTTTCAAGATACTATTTTTTAATGAATACATTTTTAATGATTGTAAGGAATGGAAAGAACCACTCTTCCTATTAAAGACACTTGCCTAAGCAGGAATTATGAGGAACTTTCAGAGGGATACCATTCATGTTTTGAAAGACCCCATTTTGTATCTGCATGGTTGCCCTCAGATACATAGAATGTGTGTCAAAAAGAAGCAAGAAACCACAGACACAATTTGTTATTCACTCACATCTCTCTTCCCTGGCATAATACCCTAGAGAAGTATCAGTTAACAGTTTCTACTAGCTAACCCAAAGCAACAAGTCTATGTGCTATGCAAGTCAGATGTAATGAGTATCACAGTTTATCATTCTGGACAAAATCAAGTTGATGAAGATTAATTCAAATCTATTTTTGCCCACGGACTTACAGAGAATGCGATGTAGCATGTGTGTTATGTTCCCAGATTTCATCTGTCACTACAGCTGGCCAATGTTATCTTGCACCATCTCTTCTCTACTCTTTGTAGTGAATATTATATTCACCTTTTCCTTTCTATAGCATAAATTGTAAACATTGAACAAGTACATGGACAGGAAAACAATGATGTGCGCACACATGCAGATACACATACATGTAAATTTTATTTCATAACCTATCAAGATGCAGACTTCAAAAGTGTAAACGTTAAAAAAATTATAAAAAGTGTAAACATAAAGTCAGTTTGATCAAATGTTAAAGGCTAAATAAAAATCAGGAGACTGTCAGTTCTAATCCTGCCTTAGGCATGAAAGACAGTTGGATGACTTTGGGCCAGTCATTCTCTCTCAGCCCAACCCACCTCACAGGGTTAGTTGTTCTGGGGAAAATAGGAGGAAGAAGGAATATTGATACATTTGTCATTTTGAGTGATAAAAATTAAAGCAAACAAACACCATATTTAGTTGAAGCCATTGGTTTAATTCATTCAAATCCTCCTAGTGACTATGGATGCTATCTAACTTTGCAATGTTGCAAAGAGAAAGTTGTAATGTTTGGCACCTGAATGAACTGGGGAGAAGGCCATGAAGATAATGGAGGTGAAGCAGCAGCAAAATTTATCTCCCAAAACAACAGGAGAGTGAAATTAAACATACTGAAAACACAGCAAACGATGTCACAAGTATTTGGTCATGCAGGGCTGGATAGAAGGAAAAAGTCTAAAATAGAAAGGAAGAGTTAAGTATCAATTACAAGTAGAAGTTACCTGGGTTGGGGGTAGGAGGTAGGAGGATATGGACTGTGGATTTGTAACAGGAATCCCTGCAGATTTTACTCCATTAGTCATTGCTGACTATAGGGGGTAGTGCTCGTCTTGGTTTCAAAGTCATTAAGCCAGTCTTGTCTGAAGACATTTCCGTGGTCATGTGACCAGCATGACATCACAGAGTCTGTTATCTTCCCACTGAAATGATATCTAATTTATCTACTCACGTTTACATGCTTTCGAACTGCTAGGTTGGCAGGGGCTGGGGCAGGAACAGGAGTTCACCCCATCACGTGACGCTCAGGTCCTGAACCTGGGCTACCAGCTTGCCAGCCGACAAGCTCATCATCTTAACCACTGTGCTACTATGCTGCCTAATTTTGGGATTTGTAATAGGTCAAATTTCTAATTACAATGAAAGGTTTTACCAATCCTAGGAGTTCTTTCTGTGGGAAAGATGTTGATGGAATAAGTCACAGACCTGTTAACACTGGGGTTCTTTGCTTATTTTATTTATCACATTTAATATATCGGTAGCTGCCTATCTCATGAATGTGACTCTGGTTGGTGTACAACAAATTTATCAACTAATTATTTATCACTGTAATAATATAGTAAGAGGAGTGAATGTCATATTCTGTTATTTATTTTGCTAGCTGTTCGTATTTTATTGTATTTATTTACTTACTTCACTCAGCTTTTATTGTCTCATTTTTTTAAAAAAATTGCTGCTCATTGACCAAATAAATATTATTGATGGATATCAATTAAGATAATATAGAGGTGCTGGTTGGAGAAAAGATTCCAGATTTGATCCTTGCCCCTTCTAGCTTTATGTCCATCACTCATCACTATCCTATTGCCATTTCTTAAAACCAAAACAGCAGAATGCAAAACAAACAAGGAAACCACAACAAATCCTTGAGGAACGTTTACCACAATTTATTATCTATCCTTTCAATAATCCTTCCTTGTTTACTTTTTATAATATATGCTTTTTATAATATGTAATATATATATATATATATTACATATATATAATATATGTAATATAAATTGATTAAAATACTGATTTTATCTTTCACCATCTTCTCCCATACTTCTGCAAGGCAGCTTAAAAACATTGCATTGATTATCTAATTTTTTCTGGATCCTCTTCTACCTTACTTGCCATTTTCACCAAAACTGCCCAAGAGAAACATGCAGAACTAAAAATGCCCTTTTCTGAGCTGGTTAAAATGCTGCTCTTGTACCTTGAACCTATTCTTATCAATTTTGGCAAGTTTACATTAAAAGACGCTAACAAATGTTTATAATTCTAAATATTATTTACGTTGAACTATCCATGGCAAGCTCATCCATTCCTAACAAAATAATCCCTGAACCTACTTATGAGAAATAAGATAATATTATTTATTCTTAAGGAATTACTATTCTTAAAAATAGTAATTTGGTCCATGCTATCATGCAAGAAAAAAAGTTATTTCCATTTGATATTCAAGGGAAGATAAAAAAAGAGTTAGGTCTTGAACTGTATTAGGACAAGTCAACCAGTCACAATAGAAAGATATATTAAATTAATATTACTATTCTGTGCTTAAGTAATACTTCTTAAAAAATACAAATAGAAACTTATCAGTATCTGGAAAGTCAAAGAATGCTGTTGACTTTCATCTATGAAAATAACTATGTTTAACATTTTTATAGCAAAATTACAGATAATCAATTATTAGTTTTTCTATTCTGCATGATTTTATAATTCTAATTTACATTTGATCAATAATTAACAGTACAAATTATATTTTGTCATTACCTTGAAACTAACCTTAATGTTCATGTCATTTGACAATCCCCTCATGTTCCAATGATGTAGAAAATCTTACCCCTTGTTTCAAAGGACATTTGATTTTTGCACAACTTTTGGATGATATTATTTTAATATAACTTGATTGAGAGAAAATGTCCATTGTACAATAGAATATCGTTTGAATAATGAATGCTGAGACAACAGAGAATGCTATTATTAGTTATACTAGTTCTTTAGTTTTATTCATTTGTTTATTATTGTGTACTATGGAATTTGCATAGAGCACTAGAATTGTTCAGTATTAGGAAACAAATTCAGTAGCTCTATTGATTGACTGGAAATAAATAAATATAATACATCATACAAGGACAAAAAATAATGTATGGAAACTAATCAAGGAGAGAATCAAACTGGAATTAAGGAGAAACTGCCTAACAGTGAGGACGATTAACCAGTGGAATAGCTTGCCTTCAGAAGTTGTGGGTGCTTCATTACTGGAGGTTTCTAAGAAAAGACAGGTCAGCCACCTGTCTGAAATGATATAGGGTCTCCTGCTTGAGTAGGGGATTGGACTAGAAGACCTCCAAGGTCCCTTCCAGTTCTATTGTGATTGATGGATCATAAATAGTATATATAATGAATGTACAATAAAACAAACAAATACATTCCAGAAATCTAGAAAATATATCCTATGTCTTAAGTGGTTCATTCTGAATTAGTGTTCTTAACTAAATGCCTGCACAATTTGAAGACAGAGTGATTTTCAATTCTAACTTTCAATTAATTCCAGCATGAATTTAAGACAATAATTAAGGAATAAAGCTCAGTTCACAGGAGATTATTTAAAAAACAAACTTTAAGCTGTTCATTGATTTTCCATAATTCACCCCCAAAAACAAAGCCAGCAAATTACTCCATGCATCTCTAACTTAATCACTTAGTTTGGAAATAAAATATAACTACTTCACATAATTCCTCTTACGCCTTTGAACTTTCTGAAGAAACATAACTAAGAGACATTTCAGGACAAATTAAAATGTCAAATAAAGCTAGTCGCTTGTTCTTCGTGACTGACATTTATTTAACGGCAGAAAATATGTAGTAGATATAATTTGAAGTCTGGTTGAATTAGAAGAAACATTTGAAAGTTATACTTTTACTCCTGCTGGAAAAAGTTCCAGGAGAGAATACATGATCTCAAATCTTCATGAATATTTCAGAAATGACTTGACTCCAAAAGACTTTGGAATTACTTGCAAGGTTGAAACTACCTAGATTATATTCAGAATATTCCAAGACAGAACATTTTCCAAAATTCTAATACCACAAAACATTTCTACAGTTTTTTCCCCCGTATGGAATTAAATGACAAGGTAAAATTTTTTTAGAAAAACTGAGGCAGTGCAATTAGTATTGATAATCTTAACCTGTTGTTAAAATAGCTGCAGTATATCATTGTTTTCATTTCTATAAGCCATTAGTGTCTTACATAACTAATGAAGATAATTAGGGTCAGGATGGAGAACTGGAAACGGAAGGCCTATCTCTGAAAGATAATGGAAGAGAATCTCCAGTATGATAGCCCGGTAAGAACAAAAATTCTGAATTTGACCTTAGTGCTAGATGCTAACTTTTGTCATGCTAATAAGGCTTCTGAATTGGTTCATAGTGTTTAGGCACATTTGCACATAACAGTTTTACAGTTCAAATGGAGAATGGTATTGTGTGGAATTGGATAGAAAGATTCATTCAAAAACAGGCACTGGTATCCTGAAATCTTGGCTTTTGACCGAGTCTTGGAGTGTAGAGCAGGAAAAAAAGTGACCAGCCCCAGTTATAACAACGTCAGGGATCACCTCTGCCTGATTCTGACAAGACATTATTTCTACTGAATCACAGTTTTGCACAAATCATAACTTCTTTCTTGAATCTTTAATGGCTATTTGGTAGATGAAATAATCCCACGGTAAAAGTATAATGAAATGAATATTGCTAGTCTGTTCTTTCCCTGCCTGCATTGTTAACATGCATTATGATCATGTACACATGATCCTCCCCCCCCCCCCCCCCACAAAAGAAAGAGGAAACGCTACTGAATGAAGGAAAATAATTAGGAGAATGATCTGGAAGAATAAATGTGACACTCTGCTAAGCACACTCATGGAAATAAGGCAGTGGTAGGTTGCCCCTGGTTCGGACCAGTTCGCAAGAACCGGTAGTAAAACTGGCGGGAGGCTCCGCCCATTGACCTGGACATCATCATAGGTGATCTTTGCATACGCAGAATCTTCTGCGCATGCGCAGAAGAGCGCACGCGCATGGGCGCAATGCAAACCGGTAGTAAAAGTAAGTAGAACCCACCCCTGAAATAAGGGGGGGAAAGGCAAATAGCTATATTGTATTTGTTAACTCTTCTGAATTAAGCAGGGTAATCTGAACATAGCAATACAATGCTGATCAACTCATAATTATAGTTTATTCATTCAAAATTATACATAGGATTATTTCAGTCAGGTGCAATTAAAGAAAGTTGGCAGAAAACAATTATCTTACAAAGGAGACAGAAACTAGACTATGTTGGCCCCATCTGAATACTCAGTCCATAACAGAGTGTATATTTAAAGTACTGTCCCCCAAATGGCTCCCAAGTGTATAGAAAGAAAATAAAATGGCGAATTACTAGAGGCCAGTGCCAGAAATAGGAGTTCTCCCTGGAGACAATAATCATTACAGAACATCAGAGCAAACCTAAGTACAAATGCTGTTAATGTTTTGCCACTTTCAAATCACTGCCAACTCTCATTAATCAACTGGAGGCATAGCGGTGGGGATCAATAGGCCATTTTGATTTGCTTGTCCCTCAAAGTTGAATAGATGGCCCTTGGCTCGTGCTCCACTCAAATCTGGTCTAAAATCATTAAATAAGTCATTGCCAAATTAGATGTATTTGGGCAAAACATAATTCAGTAATAACTGACATTTTCTCAATAATATATCCATTGTCCTTTGATTTTAAATTCCTTTAACCATCATAAATTTCACCAGCCATTGTGATTAGAAGGACTCTTAACAGCCATGGTTTACAGTAATCACATAGTAAATAGAGTGGTTCTTAAAAGTTTTGGAGCCCTTTTTGAATATTCAGTATTTCTGCATAAAGACAATTTGTTTTCCAAACTAGATAAAGAGGACCCAATTAAACACGATTCAAAGACATTATATTTGCTCATTAATTTATTGAGGAAAATGATCCAATGTGATATATTTGTGTGTGGCAAAGGAATGTAACTTCTAAGGTTATTGATTCATTTCAAGCAGAAATCAGTCAGGTGTTCCAAACAATAATAATCATTAATGTGATAGTTCCTGTTTTATATATATAAAAGGAGATTTCTTAGAACCTCCAAAAAAATCTCCCAAATATGTTTTAGTTGTTGATGCTAACCAAGCTGGAAAAATGTTACATCTCCAGTTTGGATGGTGGATTGATTGGACCATGTGATGGATTTGTGGGTGCAGGGGAAGGGACTTGGACTTTCCTTTGGGTGGGGAAAACCTGGGAGCTTTCAGATTTGGATTTTCCCAGATGTGCCAATATGGCATCTCTAATAAAATGGATCTTTGAGGAATTGCCTGCCTCAGAGTCTTACTTGCTTGGGAATGTTACTTGAAACCCTGACATTAGTTTTAGTACTTGTCTTCAGAACTGTTATGAAAACCCCATTGTTTCCTTTAATTAATGAATACTTATTTTTCATATCTTTGGAAATTTTAAGCATTCAATGCGAAGTTGCTGAGTACCTGCAATTGGATATTACATTATATCAAATTATTTCTCCATCTAACTGAATCTCTTAGCATGAAAAGAAATGTTCACAAAAAAGTTTTGCTTTAACACACACTGATAATGAATTGCTAGAGATTCAATCCAAGGGTGGGCTTCAAAAATTTTAGCAAGGGGTTCTCTGCCTGGTTGCTGGGTGGGCGTGGCCTAGTCATCCTCCTGCACCACAGCAGGGGGGCATTTTTGTCCTCCCCGGGCTCCAGAGGCTTTCCTCGAGCCTCCAGGAGGGCGAAATCAGCCTTCTCAGGCTCCGGAGGCCCTCTGGAAGCCAGAAATGTTTCCGGCCTTTTGAACTTCCAGTAGGCCTATTTTTTGCCCTCCCTAAGCTCAATGTGCACCCTGCACTTACCTGAAACTAAAATGGGCTGTGTGGGAACTCCTGGGAGGGGCAGGACAGGGTGGGAGGGGCCAGCCTGTAGTGGGATTTGGGTAAGGTGACCAGATGTCCCGCTTTTGGCGGGACAGTCCCGATTTTCAACAATTTGTCCCGCGTCCCGCGGCGTTTTAAAAAAGTCCCGATTTTAATAAAAGTTTTTAATAAAGATTTTTATAAAAGTTCTTTTATTAGCCAAAGTATTCGAGAGAGCACTCCACTTCCTCCTCTTTAAGCTGGATCTATCTGCCACTAAACTTACATGTAGCTTTCTGAGTGGATGTGTGAAGGGGGCAGTTAGTTCGTTTAAGCATCCCTTAATAGAAGCGGAAGGCAAACGGGTGGTTTTCCTCGGCTGCCCTTCTTTAGCTGGATCCTGCTCCTTAATTGCTCCCCCAGCCTCCCATCTTCCTGCCTCGGTTCCCGGCTTCCGATCCGCCACGCCCCAGACGGCCTGGGAAGGATGCTGAGCTGCTGCATCCTGTGTGGTGGGCTTGGCCTGGAGTGGGCTCAGAGGAGTTTGGCCAAGGCTTCTTGGCACGCACACTGTCTCTCTTTTGGGCCCCCCATGGGAGCAGCGGAACACCCCCCCCACTGCGTGTCCTCTGCGCTTGGTCGTGTGTATCGGGGGAAGCGGGGAATCCTCTTGCTCGGATGCTGGTGTAGCTACTTGCGAGTTTCGCATCATGCCCGGGTATTTCTTGCCGCTCTCCCTCTAAAAAGGATCTACTTGAACGCGGTGCCCTCCAGTTGTCTCGCATTCTTTCCAGGCGGCGTGGTCACCTCCCGCTGCTGTGGGAGCATATTCCAGTCGCTAAATCCTCGGGCTTCCTCAGATTGTCTGCCCCTCTATTTTCACTGTCATGTATTCGACTTCAGCTGCCCAAATTCTGAAGAGCCCCATAATTTAATTTTCTTCAGAAAATTTTATTTACGCAAAAAGAAGAAACTTAATTAAGCCTTCATATTTCCTTATTTGAAGAATAATCAATTCTGTTCCTGTTTCTCATGGGGAGAGAGAGAGAGATTGCAACTGAACACCCAATTTATGAGGCTTAAATAGGCATAGACCACACATATTGAAGTCTGTTTGTTATAGCTAGGAAATGCAGAAAGTATTTTTAAAAAAATAATATGAAATTTATGATATACTGGATTAAGTAGTTATTACCATATTCTGTTCTTTTTCTTTTCATTATTTATTTTTTCACCCATAATTCTAAACAGAACCCTGATTGTATTTAGTCATCTACACCAGAGCAATTTTGACCTTATATTGTGGTATGCTGTGCTTCTTTGTAAAAACTATTGGCGATCTATGTTGCTTGAAATCTAGAAAACAAATCCTTAACTTTAGAAATTTGCATGCCACAAGACAATATTTTTCTACACTGAAAAAGAAGAAAGTGATACTGACATTAGGTTAATTCCATAGAATCTATGATGTTCTTACTTTTCACATATTTTAAATAATAAAAGGACTTGTTATTATGTATGATAGAAAGAACAAGTAGAATGGGTGATTAAAAATGTATGTTTGAGACAGGGGAATTTGGGGAGAAAATTATTAGACTCCAGTAACTGAGGAGTGTATAAAATACATGTAGGTGCTGTTTCAACCAAGCTGAAGCCTTTTTAGCAGAAGGTATTAATATATTCTTAGTTTCATTCTGATTCGGGAGCACCTACCTTAATTTCTAGGACTAGCTCTAAAGGGTTGGGTTATAACCGTAGGAGTTGAGAAATAAGAGTTTGAACTTTTTTTTTTTTGGCTGTATTCTTTTTTTTTTAAAATAAATTTTTATTTGTTTAAAAGTACACACAAAACAAAACTAGTGATAATAAAACATACAAACCAAACATGAAAACAAAGAGTTCAAATATACATTTTGTCAACTATATCACAACAGTAATGTATGTTCTTATTTGTGTTTTGACTCTTGTTTGTTTGATCTTATTCATATATCTAGTTTTATTATTTACTTTAATTACTATTAACTTATGCTAGTGATTTATGTTCCTGTTTCTGTAACTCCAATTGTTCTTTATTCTTTTTTCCTTTTTTATTTTTCAATCAAGTATACCACTTTTCCCATACTAGATAATAGTCATGTTCCTCTTTATCTTGTAATTCTTTTGTGAGTCTGTCCATTTCTGCACATTCCATAATCTTATTAATTACTCTATCTTCTGTCGGTGTGTCACTACTCTTCCAATTTTGTGCAAAAATTATTCGTGCTGCTGTTATTATATGGATGATTAAGTATTTTATTTCCTTTTCATATTGTCCATTTATTATACCTAGTAGAAAGGTTTCCGGTCTCATTTCTAATCTTCGTTGTGTGATTTCTTCTACTTGAGTTCTGATCATTTGCCAGTATTGTTTTGTTTTTGGACAGGTCCACCACATGTGGTAATAGGTTCCTTTATGCAATTTACATTTCCAACAAGATGGAGAAGTGTTGGGAAATATTCTTGCCAGTCTGGCCGGTGGAAGGTGCCATCTATAGAACATTTTGTACATGTTTTCTTTATATGATGTAGACATTGTTAATTTATAGTTTATTGTCCATAATTTTTCCCAATTATCTAATTGAATATTATAGCCAAAATTCTTTGCCCAAATTATCATATTTTCTTTGACCACTTCTTCTTCTAATTTGTATCCTCTTAAATAATTGTAAACTTTTTTTATTAATTTATCTTGTGTTCCTTGTAGAATTTTATCTAATTTGTATTGGCCTTTTTGGAATCCAAATTGAGCCAAATCTTTCTTATATTTTAATTTTAATTGTAGATATGGCCACCAATCAATATCCATACCCAACTCTTTCAATTCTTCTCTTGTTCTTAGTTCCCCTTGATTATTTAGTAAGTCTTTATAAGTTCTCATTTTGGTAATGTCCATAGTATTTGGATAGATCTGGGCTTCCATGGTTGATAACCATTCCGGGATTTTATTGTAATGTATTTTTTTGATGCCCTGCCATGTCTGATATAGTGCTTGTCTAACAATGTGTCTCTGAAAATATTTATGTTGCTTATCTGTGCCCTCCCACAGAAAAGCATGCCATCCTCGTTTTAAGTCGAATCCTTCCAAAGTCAATAATCTTTTATTTTTGAGTTCCATCCATTCCTTGATCCAAATTAGTGCTGATGCTTTATAATATGTCTCCCAGTCCGGTAGTGCCAATCCTCCTCTTTCTCTTGTATCTTGTAGGTGTTTTGTTTTAATTCTTGCTTTCTTCCCTTGCCATATGTAGTTTGCTATTAATTTATTAAAATCCTTAAACAAGTTTTTCCCCGGTTTTATTGGGATCACTTGGAATAAGTACAAAATTCTTTTTAATGTTTACACCCAGAAATATCATATTGTTAGTTCAACTCACTTCCTACTAGAAGTACACATGATGTAATCCTAGAAGTAGGAGAGTTTTATAATGGCTGAATTGCAGAACTTTGGAAGTCTGTTTATACTTTTTGTCGGGCCCTTAAAACCCATCTTTTTCGGTTAGCTGGCCTGGCCTGACCCCATGTTGGTTTTAAAGCCTTTGTTATTGATTTTTAACTTAAAATTGGGCCAAATTTATTTATATCATTTTAAATTGCTTTTAACTTTTGTACATTTTGCTTTGAGTTGGCTGTTCACCACCCTGAGTCCGAAAGGAGAAGGGCGGTATAGAAATGTAAATAATAATAATAATAATAATAATAATAAGTCTTCTGGCCATATCTATGGATGTTTTTTTGCATTTTTTTCTGCAACCTCTTAAGGTTGTAGAAAAAAATGTTTTTAAAAGTAAAAAAAAAAGTTGGCCACGCCCACCGAGTCACATTACCCCCACAAGCCACACCCACAAAATAAGCCACGCCTACAGAACCAGTAGTAAAAAAAATTTAGGAACCCCCCCCCCGGTCAATGGTGTCCCTCTTTACCAATGTTAAAATCTGGTCACCTTAGATTTGGGGGTTCTCCAAACTGCACAGAATCTTAGCTAGAGGTTCTCCCGAACCCCTGCGAACCCCCAGCAGGTTCGCCCCCACCCCTGGTTCAATCTCACAATGTTCCTAACGTGATCGCAATTGGCTTAAAAAAAGAGAACTACTACTACGTATCCCCTTAGATAATTATTATGTCCCACTTTTACAGCAAAACATTAACATTGATATTCTTAATAGTGTGACCCTGGGTTGGCAGCACACAAAATTTACAAATGAATAATTGTCAGAGATTCATTTAAAGCAGCGCAATGCTGGCGCTCCACCATTTGCTGGATGCTACATGAATTCATTCAGGGCACATTTGGAACCTTGATTGTAGAAATTCTAGAAATGTATCATTTTGAGGCTATATGTTTTGTCTTTTTATTTGAATATCATGCCTAATAATTAAAATAGCAAATATATACATTCCGTCCATTGGCTTTCATAAATTATTAGAAAAGCAGACAGATGTTATGCGACAGACATGGTGAGAGCAGGGTGAAAACTGCATGGTGACTTCCCTGCCTGCTGCAAAGATTGCACAACAAATGTGCCATCTAGATAAACTGCTTCATAATCAATTAGTCCTAGAAGCTGCAGACCATCAAAATAGTGTCTCAGGAATGCTACTGTTTCCACACACACAGGGACAACTAGACAGGAGCAGCTGAGAAATCTCAAAACATGGTTGAGATGGTGGGGCCAGGAAGTGGGACTGATGTTTCTCAGGCACGGGGGAACATTTGGAGACAAGCAAAATTTAGATCTAAATGGAGATCTAAATTTTTATTACAGATTCTCAATTGGACAGAAATATTATTTCTCAAAATGTATTTGCAATCAAAATTGGAGGATGATGCAAACTTATATATAAGAATCTAACTTGAAGGATATTTTGTGGTTACACCATCCTCCAAAATATGCTTCTATTTTCTATGTTCCCAGAACATGTTTTAGATTGCATTATTTCTTAATTTCTTCTTCTTCACTTCATAATCTTTTTGATTCAAGAACAAACCTTATCATAATCTCAGATCATTCTTGACTTGCATTAATATTTCATTTCAAAAATGTTCAATTAGTTAATGGTAGTTAATACCATTTTAAGTTATTTCTTAAAATGGGATGATCATTTTTCTGATGATATTAAATGGCAAACAGTTTTTTTTACTTAATCAAAATTCTATTAGTCCACAAGTTGTATGGAATCCATATATAGCTTGAGTATGAGGTCCTTGAGTATGAGATGTGTATTGCTTAAGCTTCTGCAAAAAGAAAAAAAATAGAACTCCTAGGTACAAATACATAGAAAGTTTACTGGACATCCATTCTCCTCCTCACCATTTGTAGTCAGTAAATGGCAGTAACATTTATAGAATTGAAAAAAAATGTAAATTAAAGATTCAATAAATATAATTCTCAGTTGTTTAAAATTCAGCTTTTTGTTCCATTTGTTTTAAATTATGTATTATTTATTAGATTCCTGATATTTTAATATCCTCAAAACAAATTCACTATGTCTGCATAAACATTGCCCATATGTAACTTAGACCTAATGCATTGAAGTCCCTTGATGAAATTCCTTGCATAATTTATTCATTTTATTCAGAGTTTATTGAATGCCTCAAAAATGCATCAAAAAGAGTTGACTGTAGATTTTCTACACTGGAACTATAAGTAATTTGGGGAAATGTTTATTATATTTGGTCAAGTCTGTTACTTATTTCTTTTAGAGTAATATTGTAACATACATAAGTAGCGTATATGTTTGCAGATAAGCCAAAATATTAGTTTTCAAAATACACATCCAAAATTGGGTTTCCTTACCCACTGAAGGCTTATTTATGAGTACACACAGCAGATTTGTGGATAAATATTTTCATGTTAATGATGTGAATGTCATTCCATGTATTACAATGTTACAGAGCAACAGCAGCCACCGGACAGATAGAAGAACCAGCCTTGCTAAAAGAAAATCAGAATAAATTCTGCCACAGTAAGTAAATCTTTTTTTCCCAACATTCTGGAATGTTTTGAGAGTGTCAAGAGGCATAGAAATATTGACCCCCATTAATGCTGTATACTTGGATTTCAAAAACTCTTCAAATACTTGGATAGTACAGTGGTCTAAAGCCCTGTTATTAACATCAGCTGCCTGCAATTATTGCAGGTTTGAATCTCACCAAGGCTCAAGGTTGACTCAGCCTTCCATCCTTTCTAAGGTAGGTAAATTGAGGACCCAGTTTGTGGGGGCAATAAGCTGACTTTGTAAATATACAAAAGTATGAAGGCTATTGCATAGCGCATTGTAAGCCGCCCTGAGCCTCCGGAGAAGGGCGGCATATAAATCAAATTAAAAAAAAATAGATTTCTCATGAAACACACACATACACACACACAAAATGTCCATCTGTCTCTGGAATTGAAGGCGAGGATTCTTTGCACAGGGGATACAGGAGGGAGAGCCAGTGAGGATTCGGGCCAGTTCTGGTCTGTAAATCTAGTTCTATTCAAGCTCTTTTTCTTTAAGTTTTAGAATAAAAGAGTTGCATGGGATCTTGGAGGTCTTCTAGTTCAACCCCCTGCTCAAGAAAGAGATCCTATATCATTTCAAAGAAATGGCTGTCCAGTCTCTTCTTCAAAGTCTCCAGTGATGGAGCACCCACAGCTTCTGAAGGAAAGTCGTTCCACTGGTTTATTGTTCTCAGGAAATTTATCCTTAGCTTTAGGTTGGTTCTCTACTTGATTAGTTTCCATCCATGGCTTCTTGTCCTGCCTTCAGGTGCTTTGGAGAATAGGTTGATCCTCTCTTCTTTGTGGCAGTGCCTCAAATAGCATCCGTAATGATATCCTGGTGGGTGGGCGGAGCCTCCACCACTGATGCCCAATTCCTGCAACCATTCTTCATATGTTTTAGCCTTTAGCCCCCTAATAAACTTTGTCGCTCTTCTCTGCACTATTTCCAGAAACTCAACTTCTTTTTTATATTGTGGTGGACAAAACTGAATGCAGTATTCCAAGTGTGGTATTACCAAGGCATTATAAAGTAGTACTAACACTTCACATTATCTTGATTCTATCCCTTTCAACAGTTGCATAGTTTGATGATATTTGCACATGCTGATTTTAGTATGGGGCACTGTGCAACTATCACATATAACCAGCATGCCTCATTCTCTTTCTTCTGGGCACTCCATTGTTGCTTGCTGATTCTTCTATAATTTACCTTTCTCTTAATGATTTTTACATTTCATATTTTAACTTTCAAAATGGCTGCCTTATTGGTTTCAGGGGTAGAATCTCATTCTACTTCTTTCTTTTCTGAAAGAGGTTAGTGCCACTGGAGGGAAGAGTCACTATCTGCTTTAAATCCATTCCATTTTCCTTGTTTCTAAAGTAATTTCCTAATTTCTAAGAGAAGGACTGCTAACTACAAAGGCAGCCATTGTTTTCATACAGGTTGAAGGTGTTTTGAATGAGTGTTAATTTGGGGGTTTGGTTGCTCTTGAATGTACTGTACTGTACTGACTGGTACTTACAAAAGCAGCACAATGAAATTAGTAGCTTTTTGTTAGTTTCATTTCCTTGACACAAACCAGTTCCTCTGTTTATCTTAGGGCATTGCAATCTATTACTTCTGATTATCTTCCCTAAATGGAGGTAAATATTCTATGCTTTCCCTTTTCTTTTTCCTGCCATACTAAAGTCAATTTATTCTTTTGTGCAGTTATGCCAGAAAATAAAAGGTATGTCTAATTGTACATGTGGAAATGCGAACAGTCTGAAAGGGAAGTGAACCCAAACAATTAGCTGAGCTTTGCAAATGAAGGCTATTTTCTTTTGTTCTTGAAAATGTTAATTATTCCTTGCAGCTATGCTTTCATGAGTGGGAGTTGATTTGTTTAGCATCCATTGTATTTTTCTCTTTTATCCCACTGAAATTAGCACTGGCTCTGTTTATCATAACCAACCTCAATTAATGTAATCTTAACTTACACATGTACTTGCTTATTCATGTTCAAAGATGTTAGGATGATAACGATAGTGGGGGGGAGGAACTATGTACGCTCTGAAACATTGAATCATGGTGGTTCAGTTATAAATCTTCTATGTAGGTTGAGCATCTGAGCTGATTCTATTTGTGAACCACAGCACAGGATAAGAAAATTGTTATTGATTTGATGACTAATAGCTTGAGTTGTGTTAATTGGAGCTGAGCCAAATACTGATGCATACTTCAATGAAAAAATGGCATTGGGAGGTCATTCTCAGAAATGAAAAAGCAAGAGAAATGTTGCTTAACCTTGCCCTTTTCTTACTATATTCCCTCTCAAAACTGCTCTCACCAATATCCTCCAAGGGAAAAATATTAACCTTAATCCTAACCCTAACCCTGTGAGACAGAAATAGTACACGCATCATAACAACATCTCAGTTGGCCCAAGGAGTTCCCCAGTATTAACTAGGAAAGATACTTTTAGTATTTTTTCAATATCATTCCAATTGATATAAAGGACAAGAAATTTCCCTGAAGGGGACTTCCGGTGGGATCGCGACATCGCCGGACGCTTCTTTTTGAAGCGCCAACCCAGGGTTCCGTAGAACCGCAAGAACAGCGACTATCAGCTGTCTTGTGGTTTGGAAACTTTCCTCCTGGTAAGAGGGGGGAAAGTGAGTAGACGGCTGGGGTAGAGCTCCCTAAGAGTGCCAGATTTTACCTATAATCTGGCGCTCGAAGATGAGAGCTCCCCGCTAAGCCTGTCAGTACTCCGGACCCTGGATGTCTCTGCTTTGCAGAGCTAGATCTCGTGACCATCCCAGCAACCAACTTTAAATAAATACTTTTTGAATCGAGCTGGCGGAGCATAAGCAGCAAGAATAAAATAGCAAGTTTTTTCTTTTTTTTAACTCCAAAGATTTTCCTTCTTTAAAAGATTTTCTTTAAGCAGAGAAAGTGAAAGCAAGATGGCGTTTGAGTTTCAACGGGGTGTGAAGAAGTGAAAGTTAAAAGCAATTATTGACAAGCCCCTGTTTGAAACGTAAAACTCTTTTCTGAAAAGTGGATGAACCAAGAAAGGAAGTAATTATAATAATTGAAGCAGTAATATAAATTACAAATTGCAAAGGGTCTTTTTTTCTTTTTCTACTTTTTTTTCCCCTGTCCTTTTGGAAGGGAAAGAAGAAGGGGGGCAAGATGGCTGGTCTTTTTGAAAGCAAAGAAAGCAAAGAAGGGTTAATTAACCCTCAGATATGGTCTGATTTTGAGGAAGCTTGGAGCTCAATTACCTCTGCTTTATTGGAAAAAATTGATACTATATTTCAAGCTTCTCAAGCTGGAAACAATGAAATACATGGAAATACTGAGTTGCAATCTAGCAGTGGGGGATTGATTGAAGAGCTGGGAGAAGGGGAAAAAAAACAACAGCCTATAGTATTTTTGGAGAGAAAGATGGATGCTTTGCAGAATAAGGAGCAAGAAATTTTGGGAGCTGATGAGACTTTGGCTATATGAATTTTTTGTTACAAAGTCCAACCTGCACTTAAAGAGCTGTTTTCAGAAGAAGTTATACTTTTGCAAAAATTTTATAATATGCAATCCCAAAAAATGCAAGATTATATTGGAGTTAAAAAAGGCAGAGGAATCAAAGTTAAGAAAAGAGTTCGTAAAAAGGAGAAGAAGAAAGACTGGAGACAAGGAAAATAACCCTGCTTGATGAGATGATGGTCCTTAAAAAGTATTGTTTAAGTGTTTAAAGATTTTGAACTTTTGGAAGAAAACATCCAACAGCTTAATGCCAGTTAACTAAGCAATGAGCGACGATGAGGAGGTAACCTACAGCTGTATTGGAATATTTTGAGAAGAATAAACAGATCACTGCAATGCTGGTGTGTTGGGTTGAGAAATAAGCCTTGACCTGAGTGATTTGGAATATTTTATTAAGGACTGTAATAAATTTGGACTTAATTGTAATTGCAGAAGTTTTATTGAATATAGTAAATTGGAGTTTTCTGTTTGAAGGTAATAAATATAAGGCAAAAGGACTAGGGGCCTAGGGGAATTGCAGTTGATCTGGTGGTTTCCCTAATACGTCTGATGAACTTATTAATCTAATTTTTGGCTGGATTTGATGGATATTATTTGAAATACAATTACAAAGTCATTCAGGGGTTTTTTTTTATATAAAGAAGCAATTTTTATTCAGGTGGGTAGACGCAAATGAAGACATTCTACATGCTGTTGGAAGATGTGAAGATAAGTACTGATAAATTAATAAGAGGTTTGATTATTATTTTTTAGTTAGAAAATGTTTTTTTTAAGTGTTTTAACTATAATTGGACCTTGATGGTTTAAAAGTGGAGGACGGAAGAGTTTATATAATATTTTATTTTAAATTTGGGGTTTTTGAATGAAGTTTTTTTTTTTTGTTTTCAATGAAAGAAGTTATAAAATATTTTGTTAAACTGTATAGATCTAATAATCTGCTAAGTGTGTATTAGTTAAATTGAGTAATGATAGGTTTGATTAGGTAATATTTAACTGTTTTATTAACTGCTGCAACTATAAATGGATACTAATTCTGTTAAATTAGATGGAATAGGAAGAAAGAAGACTTGCTTTCCTTTTATCCATTTGTTTAATGATTATGATAAGTGAGAGATGGAGTTGAATTTAGGGGATTTAAGCTGTATTTTATATTTTGTATTTGCTCTGGGAAGTCGGGGGGGTGGTTGGGGAGGGGGGAGAAAATGTATGCAAAACTTTTAAAACTTTTTCAATTAAAAAAAAAAAAAGAAATTTCCCTGAAGAAAATAAATGAACATTTTAAAAAAATCAACACTTACTGAAGATTACAAAGAAACAGAAACAGATGATAGATATAACAGATCCACAACAATAAGGAAAGTTTGTGAAGCTATAAAAAAGACTGAAACAGGAAAAAATTACTGGATTAGATGGGTTACTACTTTCTTTCTATAAATATTTTGAGAATGAACTTTTCCAAATATGATGATTTCTATACGGAATTTTATTTGGAGGGGAAAGAATCCAAAAAGCTGAAAAGAAGCTAATATAGCATTAATACCCAAGGAGATATAAGATTTGACTTTCACTGGAAACTATTAGATGATATCATTATTGAATAATGACTCTTAATTTGTTTACAATGATTTTGGCTGAGAGGTTGAAAATAATTTTGCAAGACTGTATTCCTAAGTATCAGTATGGGTTTTACCTAAAAATCAGTAAGCGATAATATAAAAATATTTTGGACATTTTGGAATATTTGCAGCATAATCATAAAAAACAAGCTACTGATTTTTTCAGACACAGGGAAGACCTTTGAGAATTTGAATTGGACCTTCTTGTTTGAAGTTTTAGAAGGTATAAATTTTGGAGAGAATTGTATTAAATGGGTAAGGATATTTTACCCTTCACAGAAAGCACAAGTGATTGTCACTGGAGATATAACAAAACCTTGTGAGGTATAAAAAGGGATAAGACAAAGATGCCCATTGTTTCCCCTCTTTTTTATTTTAGTTCTTGAAATATTGAATAGAGATATAAGCAAAGATGAGAGAATTCTAGGATTAAAGGTTAAAAAAGAAACTTATAAATTAAGGGCATTTGCTGATAACTTGGTGTTAATTTTGAAGGATCCATTAAAGGAAGCAGATCATCAAAGGGAAAATTAAAACACTTTGATACCCTAACAAGTTTAAGATTAGTAATCACAAGATGAAGATGTTAACAAAAACATGAAAACAGAAGATGAAAAAAAAGTAAAATATTCGGAGATCACTATGACAAATATGAATTGTATGTCATTTCCAAATAATTATGTCAAAAGGTACAGTATTTCTAAGTTTGTATGGAAAGGGGAAAAGGCACAAATCAAATATAAGGTGTAGGCAAAAAGAAAAAAGAGGAGGATTGAATTTACCTGATTTGAACTTGTATTTTGCAACTTGTTGTTTGGTTTGAATGATAGAATGGGTGTTGCTGAGAAATAAAAGACTAAAATTTTAGAGTTAGAAAAAATGACCTAAGATTTGGATGGCATATTTGTGGTATAATAAAATCAAGGTTAATGTAGATTTCAAAAATAATGTTTGATTTTTGTATGATGTATGATTATTCTCAATCATTGAGAATGATGATTTTTTTAATTTTAATTTATATTTATATGCCGCCCTTCTCTGGAGACTCAGGGTGTCTTACAATGCGTTAAGCAATAGCCTTCATACTTTTGTATATTTTATACAAAGTCAGCTTATTGCCCCACAACCGGGTCCTTATTTTACCCACCTTAGAAACGATGGAAAGCTGAGTCGACCTTGAGCCTGGTGAGAATTGAACTCGCAGTAATTGCAGGCAGCTGGATGTTAAGTGCTGCCTTAGTAGGAGCATTAGCTTCCTACGCCACTCAGGCTCCTGAATAGATATAAACCCAGGGTATGCCTCCCAACACAAGAAACATTTTATAGAAAAAACAATAATAGAGAAACACAAATCGTTAACATATCGTGAGAGGGTTAGGGTTAATATCTATTAGGAACATATTAACTACCATCATTTGTGATGGTTCAGCCAATTTAAGACCAAAGCAAAAAACCAATTCATAGAAACCTATCTGGATTATTACTTCCATAGATAGAAAAAAATAACTGAAAGATGGAATCTAACTGTACAGGAGCAGGTTATCAGTCCATTGTAGGTAATCTGCTCACATCTTTCATGGAGTAAATCCCCATCTTCCCCAAGACTTATGATTTTCATCCTGTGCACCGAGAAAGTATCAGATGGGTTCTCAGGCAGCACAGTCCATAAAATACATTGTAGAAAAGTTTACCTCAAGCGGAGTTTGACCTGATTCCATGGACGTATTGTGTAGTTTTCTTGACTATGATGTACTGTAAAAGTCCGTAATCATTGCCTTCCTTCAAGATGTTTTGCAACTTCTTAGCCTACATTCCCAAGATTTTCTACATTTCCCATCCAAGTATTTACTACAACGAATTTACTTTGGTAAGGATGAATACTTGGAATCATTATTTAAGTAAAAAGGTGCTCAGCCATAAGTGATATGCTGCTCTTTCTTCCCATATTGTTCTTATGATGTACACTGCCCATAGTCACTTATTGAGATGGGCAGCTATAGAAATCAGGTAAATAAATAAATAAATAAATAAAACACTGTAACCGAACAGTTTAGAAATGGTGCCATCTTTTTAGGTTCACATAAAATCCTTACTTAGGTAAATAGGATATGAAAAAGAAATTAAGCTGTATCTTTGCACAGAATCAGAAATATTCAATCTGTAATCCACACTGTCTGGTCATATTAATAAAGATGTGCATTTTTGTAAAGAAATTTCCCAAAGAAACACAATGTACTTGCAACTTTTCCAAATGCAGAATTTTATACACCAACCTTGAGATGAGATATATTTTGGAAAGGATGCCTAGTCTTATTATTCTCAAGCAAATGTAGGGCATTGGACAATGCAAAAGTACACATATTAAACTTTTAATAGTCTTTATGAGAAGTACTTGAGGCTTCACCTAAAATGAAGCTGGTTCCTTGAGAACGAATGAGATAATAGGCTCTTTGTGTAACTAGAAATCACTTTTCCAGCATAACCTTATTCCTTTGTGAGTCTTCTGCCATCCAACCCTTTCAGTGTTCCTTTGTTTCTGGAGGCTAGAAAACACTTTTCTAACAATATGGAGCTTCAAGGTGTTCTAATTTTCTACATAGGATGCTATAAAAAGGCCAGTTCAGAAAAGGATTTCCTGAAATAAAGTTGAGACTCCAACAAGTTAAACACTAACAAGCAAAACTGGTCACATTTTAAACTGTACTGTTTGCAGCATTCTGTATTTGAATTGCTTTGTTTTAAAATTATTGTAATCTGTTTCTAATTGTTCCCCACTTTGTGTGTGTGAGTGTGTTTTTTAATATTGAGAAAAGGGATTTGAATTTTTAAAAAGAATCAGTCAATCAAATCCTGTAAACAGGCCAACAATGGTACCCAATAGAGTTATCTTTTTTTTTCCATTTCGCTTAAAAAGCCAAATAGACAAACCATATCAGGTATAATAGATTTTCTTACATTTAAAAATGACAAGCATTATGCCTTGATTTTGAACTGGTTGCATTTTTTTTTACCACCATTGCTTTTCACTTTAGGATATTGGTCTCCACGTGACATTATTTTATTATATTATTTTATTCATTTATTATAGGATTCTCTCTTTTATTAGTTTTATTGTTTTTTACATGATGTTTTTATATTCTTGTAAGCCGCCTTGAGTCGTCATGTGTGAATAGGCAGCAATATAAATCTCCTAAATAAATAAATAAGAGGTCCAGCCCTCTTTAACTGAAGCTTCAGTGGGCCAAACAGAGTAAAGAGGGCCGCTCTCCTCAGGGTTCTGACGGTGAGCCAATGTCGTCTAGCGGTGCCCAGGGGTAGGGCGTTCTCTTTGGGTGCTCCCACCCTCTGAAATGAGTTACCTACCGAGCTCCGGACGGCTCCTGATCTTCGCTCCTTCCGTCGGGACCTGAAGACTTGGCTGTTCAAGCAAATAGGCTGACTCTGATTCCGGGTTTTATTATTTATTATTAATTAGTTATTTGGTTTAAAATGGGATTTTATTGTACATGTTTCTTAACTTATGTTCGCTGCCCTGAGTCCTTCGGGAGAAGGGCGGCATATAAATACATGAAATAAATAAATAAATAAATAAATAAATAAATAAATAAATAAGCCACTCAAACAAGGAGAGTCTGTATCAATGTATTCTTTTTATTGGAGGAGGCTGTATGTGACTTTGCTTACTTTCCCTGCAAGATTTCCCACAGATCAACTACATATAAAATATGACTTTCATTCCATGTATGAATAGTGGTATAACAAACATCTAAATAATGCATACCAGAAAATTTTGAAATGGATGCCTATAATGTTTAGAATTAAAAGAGGATAGGATAGAGCCATCCAAACCTTTCTTCCATGGAGTTATAACTGTAGTTTAAAGTCAAGGCAGTGATATCATTAGATAATATTAAGAAAAAATAGGACTCATTTTTGTAGCAATGAAAAGACACTACTGGTCCCAACAACAAGGGATTTTCATTTGGTGGGTCCTAGGCAGTAGTGGGATTCAAAAAAATTTACTACTGCTACTGTGGGCATGGCTTGGTGGGCATGGCATGGTGGGCGTGGCATGGCTTGGTGGGCATGGCAGGGAAAGGATACTGTAAAATCTCCATTCCCGCCCCACTCCAGGGGAAGGATACTGTAAAATTTCCATTCCCTCCCAATCAGCTGGGACTCAGAAGGCAGAGAATAGATGGGGGTGGGGCCAGTCAGAATTTTTACTACCGGTTCTCCGAACTACTCAAAATTTCCGCTACCGGTTCTCCAGTACTGGTCAGAACCTGCTGAAACCCACCTCTGGTCCTAGGCAGTCAGTCTTTTCTGCTGTGGCCCCTGCTTTATGAAATTTCCTTCCCTCCAAAGTGAAGCTGGCTTCATCCCTTTTATCTTTCTAGAAGTCCCTCAAGATCTGTTTGTATCAGCAGGCCTGGTGACCCCAGGGAACTGGAGTAATATTGAGATGGGTAAATCGTGTTTTCCTAATCTCTTTTTATTCTGCTTTTTTTAAAGTTAAAATAATTAAAAGTTTTTTAATATTAATAACATTCATCTGTATGTCTTAGTTTTGATTGTTGTACACTACCCAGAGTCACCTGATTGTGAGATGGTTGACTATCTGATTTATAAATAAACAAAGTAAATAAATAACTCTTTACTGGCTTCATTCAAGTGAACATTTGACTGTCCAGCACATGTATCAGCACAATGAAGTCTACATAGATATTCCTAATCTTTTTGCATGTTTATTTTCTCTTAGAGCTCTCATTGGTTTTATTTATTCATTCATCCCAGCATGCTGGCATAAGTTACAATTCTACCTATTTAAAGTCCAGGTTATATTCTCATTATGTGTAATACTGTCAATATGATGAATTTTTAATCTCTTACCTGATTTTATTGGTAAACTGAGTCTTGCCAAAATATGTTCTTTGAACAAATGGGAGAGAAGTCATTTGCTTAGATGGGCTGCTCAAAGTCATTCGCTTAGATGTGCAGCTACAGAAATCAACTAACTAACTAAATAGACAAACATGCATGAGTCAGTGGTTTCAGATTCCATTTACATTTGAATAATTCGAGGATATATTTTTGACAATTGACTCTCACATCCTTTGGTCCCTCCTGAAGTCTGCACCAAAGTGTTGAGGGCACCATCTGAAATCGTATAGAAAGTCCTGTGGAGGAGAATCAGCAATCAGCTACTTCTTCCTATGTAAATCTCTAGTGACCAGAATATTTCCATTTACAGAAAGACAATTTAGGATCCAAGCCATTGTTTCTAAACTTTGACAGCTAGATTCCATATGGATGGCTAGCTCACTGATATTCAGAGTGAATAGAGGACACCTAATACATCTTTTTAAAGATTAAAAAAAAGAGTAGAGTACTATTACACAGATTTGCTCTAAAGATATACATTATACTATATATTTAGAAAATACTGACTAAAATGCAGACTAAAGCCCAGATCATTTGTCATCCAATGCGGATAAGATCATGATATAAGCCTTAAGTCAAACATGACTGCTTCCTTGATGTGTCCTCTGAGACCCATATATTAATTATAGACAACTGCAAAGCAATTGTTTGGGTGTTGGTTCTACAACTCTCTAATCACAGAGGGCCCTATCCTCTTGGGGCTATGGTTACTCTGGTACAGATAGAGAAGTCTCAGAAGAAAGACTGTTGATTTCCATTTCTCACAAGGATCTAATCCTACCCAAGGAGTCTTTCTCATTCTTCAATATTTCCTGTCTCTGCCATGCCTTGTATCTTTTCTCCAATCCCATGTCTCACTGAATTACCTGCAAACACTGAAAACGGGAATGCTTTGCTCCTAAACATTATTATTAGGGCATTTTGAATTTCTCATTTGGATCCCTGGCTTTCTGAAGGGATAAAGGGAGTGGGAATGCCAAGAGATTTATTGCCAAAAGACTCTACTTCTTAAAGTCTTAATTTGTAATGTAATATGGTCTATTTTCCATGCCTTGGCCTCCCTCCTTTTCCCCCCCTCCTGCTAAGGTTATCTTTAGTGTAGAATTATTTGTGATAATAATATAATATAATAAATATAATATAATAAATATAATATAGTACAATACAATACAATACAATACAATACAATACAATACAATACAATACAATACAATATAATACAATACGATCAGAGTTGGAAGGGACCTTGGAGGTCTTCTAGTCCAACCCCCTGCCTAGGCAGGAAACCCTACCTTAATCTCTTTTTTATTTCAGTGGCATATAATGATGGACTTAATTGATTCAACTAAAGTAATTATCTTTCTCGGGTTATTCATAAACAAAGTGTTCCTAGTCTACCTTCTCTGTTTATGGAGTGAATCTATTCTATGGCAATATTTGTGTCTGGTTAATTTTGTTCCAACTGTTCATGTGATTGGGAATCTGGATTCCCTTATGCTGTAAAAAGTTTTAATCTACTTTCTCTAGAAATACAGAAAGGTTTGTTAGAAGAGACAGAATCAATCCTATCCTATTTGTGTATTTTTTGTACAAACTACTATCCCGTATGCATCAAACTATAACACAAAATTTCCTTATTTGGCCGTAATATATTCATACTGTTTGGGAAGGTAGATAGGTAGTCAACAACTATTCATAAAAATATTCTGGATCCATTCATATTTGATTAACTCATTTATTTACAATATACAAGAATAAGACGAAGAATACAGTTTGTTTACTCCCACCTATCCAGGGCAATGAGTTATTTAGAAGGGACAGATAAAGAAGAGAAAAAGCTATATTCCACCATTATAAATAATGTATGATTATTTAAAGAAAAATAAGCCAGAATTGGCCAAAAAAGTCTGACAGAGACAAAATAGAAGATTATGGATGACAGCAATAATCAGGAGATTACACAGGTCAAGGATATAACTGACCTGCACTTCAGTCTTAATTTATCATTCGGTGCCCAAGTAAGTTTTAAAATATTGTAATGCGATTTGAATCGAAAAACTATACACTTTGTGTTTAACCAGAAAAAATGTCTATATTATTTAGCTACCCTGATAAGACTATGCATTCTGAACAGATGCATAATAATAACCCTGACACAGGAAGGCCATGTCCCCACATGCATCTAACCATGGCAGAAATATGCACTGGCAACTTCTTTTCAAGTCAGGTCTCTACAATGTCACCTTCGTTACATCCTCAAATCGCGAGAGAGATAAATTTAAATAGTCTTTAGCTATACCAATACTGAATGTTTTTCTCCTTATTCCAAGGCTGTTCAAGAACAACCTCTGGGTTAATAAAATGATATAGGCTTTGTCTCCCATTTGCTTGGGAAAAAGTCAGGTAGATAGGTAATTGGGACATCCAATTTCATGCTGATAAAATTTTCTGACAATTTAAGGGTATATGAAGAGAACTGTAGTTCAGCAATAATATGTTCCCAATAGAGAAAATATGCTGGTTTTCTGTAGAGATTTGAAGATTCTATTTTTGGCAAACCAAATATCGGCTGACTTGTTCTACGTCTTTGATTTAATATGTATTTCAGAACTTAGTTATCTACTAATTCATGCAATATCCAATTAAAATTAAATATTTCCCCCCAAATGTATATTTTAAATAGTTACTGTATATTGATTTCCATGCAATTTACAGTAACTATTTAAAATATACATTTGGGGGGGAATATCTAATTTTAATTTATGTATATATGTTCTGTTTCACTTTTAATAATAAATAATCTCATGGATGGTTAATTAAGTATAAATTTGCATGTATTTTTAAACATCATAGTTTAATTCGGGACAGAATGAATGTAAGGGAATATACGCCAAGTTATATGAATTACCAAATTAAATGCTGCTTCCATCTTTTGGTACTGCAGTAATCAGCATGTATTCCAGTTTTAAGTTATAGAGAAGAAGGAATTAATTTGCAAGAATAACCCAATCAGCTTCAAATATTGACTATGATATCAAGATAGTTTGTAGCCTTGGTGAACAAAGCCCCCATTTGAAGTTTGCTCTCAGCATCTGACAGTCTGACCATCCAACATCTATATTCTCTAAATGGGAAGATTCAATGTTCGTTGCAATTAAATTAATATACTCTCTTTCATAATTCATTTCCAATCACGTAAATTGTAGATTTTGCATTTCCTTGTGCCTGCATTTCCTTCTCATGGTGTCTGGGACAGTGGTTCTGTCCAGTTCTTGCGAATTGGTAGTAAAAGCAGCAGGAGGCTCTGCCCACCCACCCAGATGTCATAATGGAGGATCTGCGCGTGTGCGCTCCCGTTGCGAACCGCTAGTAAAGGTAAGTAGAATCCACCCCTGGTCTGTGACATTCTTTGTGTGCTCTCTGAGTTGTTTCTAGTGTTTATAACTAGAAATACTATAAAGAAGTAAATCAATAAAACAAAGAATACTTCTAGCTATCTTAACACAATTGTATCATAGGGGAAAATAGTTTTGGACACTTATGGATGTTTTATCAAAGGATAAAGTGAGAATCAAGTCTTGAGACTAAAGGATCGCTGAGTCAATCTTACACCTAGGAAAGAGAATCTAGGTAAGGCAGCAACTAAATAAACAACACTAGGCCAACCATTATCACTATCACACCTTGACTCAATAAGAGTTATAATTTTGAACAAAGGCTACAGAACACCGAATTGTCTTGGACAGTAGGGACAAACAAAACCACAAGGTTTGGAATGAGGTGCTTTTAAGTCTGATTGTGAAAATCAGACTCTTAGGATGAAAAGGGGAATCACTGTACTCAATAAACAGAGTCCCTGCAGCTCCGTGGGAATGCTCACTCATCTAAACCAAGGATTCAAAAAGCACGGCCTCCCAACATTATTCTTAGTCTCTGAAAGCATTTTCAGAGTGGTGGAGTCAAAACTCTGCCTTTTGTCTGTGTGTGTAGCTTAAAAACAAAATGAGTGCTTTATGCGTTGCAAATGCATCTTTTCATCATCTGACCAGTGTTGAATATTCAGGTTCCAATTAATAGTGCAACATCTAAGTCTGCCAGCAATGGGAACATCTGAATATAATATTCAAGTACAGGAAGTCCTCGACCATAATTGAGTCCAAAATTTCTGTTACTAAATGAAACACTTGTTGTGAATTTTGTCCCATTTTACCACCTCTCTTGCCATGGTTGTTAAGTGAATCATTGCAGTTGTTAAGTTACAAACATGGTTGTTAAGTGAATCTGACTTCCCCATTGACTTTGGTTATGAGAAGGTTGCAAAAGTAGATTACATGATCCTGGGACATTGGAACCATCATAAATATTAACCAGTTGCCAAGAACCTGAATTTTGCTTCTGTGATCAAGGGGATGCTGTAATAGTCATAAGTGTGAAAAATGGTCATAAGACACTTTTTTCAATGCTGTTGTGACTTTGAATGGCCATTAAATGAACTGTTGTAAGCCGAGGACTACCTGTAGTCCTTATTTTAAACAGTTTCAGCAGCAGTTTAACTTGGCTCTCTATAATCAAATGGATGGTGAGCTGAGATGGTTGGGTAATGGTTAAAGAACATGAAAAATATCCCACACATATCTATCTCAGTACAGCATTAACAAGCTGCCTTCTCTGCACACAAACCTTTCACAGACTAGATCAGTGGTTCCCAAACTGTGCGCCGCGGCTCCCTGGGGAGCCGCGCTATCGTCATAAGGGCGCCGCGAAATATTCCGCCCGCTGGGTCTAACGCTGATGCGCCATTTCTGAAACGTCTAGTGCGCATGCGCAGTTGCAAGTCGGATTGCTATGGGAGCCGCGAACCGAAAAGGATTGGGAACCTCTGGACTAGATTATTAATCCACTTGATTACCAATATCTACTGTAAGTCCCTACCAAAATAAATGTGGTTCTTCCACTTACAATGAAAGCAAAATGAAATTTTGGCAGAGGCAACAAAGAAAGTGCTGAACATAAAGTAACATTCTTTGTCTACAATACACAATTGAATTTAAGACCACATGGACATTTTGTACATTTTAGGCCAGTGTTTTTCAACCTTGACAAATTTAAGAAGTGTGGACTTCAAATCTCAGAATTCCGGGAAGTTCACAGATCTTAAAATTGCCATGATTGAAAAACGCCTCTGTAGGTAAAATAAGCCCAAAACTAGTCCTTTAGCATTGATTAAATACAGACTCCATCCAACTGAGTTCTATGTGGGTGCTATTGATGCAATTTTCTTGGCAAGGGTTTTGCCGCTGCCTTTTTCTAAAATGCGTTCTCAACTTCCTCTCTAGCTTTCAACCTGGGAGTTTTTTACCTTTTTTTTTTTTTTTGGTATCTACTATCCTAAGGCTGTGCAAAACTTTTACAGGATGATTTACTTTGATGGTAATTTGAAAGAAATCATGCTGTTTCATAAAGCAATATTCCTTTCTAAGCAGGGCAGATACTGTTTGTAATAGAAGAGGCTCCAGGAGTAAAACAAAGTACCTTAACAAAAAAAATCACACCATCTCCATGGTGTGAAATGTCTCACAGAGAGATGAAGTCAGTCCAACCTACACAAACCTAGCATTTATATTACCAGTATACAGTAGTTTAATTAGCAGGTAAAATCCTGAAACAGTTCCAAGTAATAATTACACAGAATCCTTGCTACCAGGTCACAGTGACAAATACTAGCTTCCACAATACAAGTAGTGTGTGTAAATGTACACAAATGGTGTAATGACAATCATGATTTGATTACAGTAGCAGTCAAACAGAAGAAAGAGATAAAGTTGAAAGGCATTCAACTTTAGCAGAGAGATGAAGTTGAATGACATGGAGACCTCAGGAAGCTCACTGCTTTTGAAAAAGTCTCTCTGTTTTGGGGCCAGATTGAAGATTATCAGGAGGAGTCTAACTGCTGAAACCCTCGTTTTGTCACTATTGACATGGCTCATTTACATCCCATGGTTGCCAAGCAACTATGAGGGCTTCTCAGCCAGGACTGAATGTTGCAGAATATTCTGGACCATACCTCAGTGGTTAAGCTCTTCCAATTTTCTACCTGAATTGTCTTTCCAGCCGCAAGCCAGAATGGGATTTGCTAACAAACACAAATGCACAGTTGCTGCATAGGCAGAATCATCAACTTGCTCACTATGAACTGCTAGAAGTAGGCAACCGGTTGTCCACAAGGCCACATTTCCTCCCCCCCACCCCAAGCCATCTCCTGCCAGAGTTAATGGAGCTACAATTACAGAGGCTTCAAGCATCCACACCATCCTTTTGAATGGGAGGGAGGAAAGGAAGGAAGACCTATCCTGGTCCATTGCGTTGATATCAAATCTTTGCCGGCCATATCTGCCAGACCTCAGAGTGGACAGAAGGTCACAATCCATCCCACAGACCCTGGTGCTGTCATGCGGGCATGCAGTTCCTTTTCACTTCTACCTTTTCACTGTCCATCATTTTAGAGGAACACATTTTTAATGGGCAGGTTTCTAACAGAAAGCCTCTAAAGAAAAAAAATCCCTTCCTTTCTTTCTTTAATATTCCCTGACATGTGGAGCTTTTCTCTGCAAGGTTAAAGTATGTCATTCCGGAATTCAATTCACCCTCCAAGAGTTTTCAAATAGAACTTCTTTAGAAGAGTGTTTAAGAATACATGTTGTTTTTGACCTTACTTTAATTGTTCCCCTGTGTGGAACGTCCTGATATTTCACTTCTATTCTATCTTTTATCACTTTGAAGCCTCCATGACCAACAATGGTCTCTTCTTTTAATTTAATAAAAGCAGAAGAACCCAAGGAGGTGGCAGAGCCATTTGAGAGAAGATTATATAATGGAAGACAAGACATGCCCACATTTGTTAGTTTCCTTACAATGCAAAGGCCAGATGTGTATAATTCTTGAGACTTGTTGGGTTTTTTTAATATATAGATAAAAAGCATTGTCAAGTTCTTTCTCACAAAATTGAGAACGGCCAACAAAAAACAAAAAAAATGCAAAAAATCATTGCTCAGGATTACTTGGTAACACATTATTCTTTGCTGTGTAGCCCTATACTTAACCTTTCAAAATGTACTTGTAAGAAATTTTCCTCTCTTTCAGGTATAAAAAGCTTTATGTCTTCAAGTGGCAAATAATCCAGGTTCTGGAGTAGGTTCCCCTCCCCCTTTCTTTTGATGCTAAAACAAGAGAAAAAAATGTGTGTAACAACATTAGAAAACCTATTCAGGAGGGGAAGAAGAAATGCCATTTTCTCATGCTTATTGCCAACAAAGGCTACAATAACAATTTACTTTGACCTTTGTAGGAAATGCCAGCGCTGAAATATTACTAAGAAGATCCAGTCCACAGTGCTTATTTTGTAACTTCTTTGAAGAATCAGGACATAAAACACAAAAGATTTGATAGAGACTCAGTGTAATAAAGGCAACAGCACCTTTCCTTTTCAAAAAGAAACATAACCAAAACAAATAGCTTCACAGTATTGTAATCTTTCAGATTATATCATAGAGCGTGAATTTAAAAAATCTAAAATACATCACTGTGTATCATGATGATACACCAATACGAACATATTATTCTATATAAGTGCAGTGGTGGGATTCAGCCGGTTCAGGCTGGTTCGGGGAAACCGGTAGTTAAATTATGAGCTGGCCCCATCCTGCCCCTTCCAAGACTCTCCACGTGTCCCATTTTGGCTTCCAGATAAGTGCAGGGAGGCCTAATAGGCCCAAGATGGGGCATGGGGGGGTGCAGCGTCCCCCCCCAGCCCATTTTCGCTCCCAGGAGGCTTCAGGGAAGCCTTCTAGGCCCAAAACGGGGCGTGGGTGGTGCATCCCATTCCCCTCTGGCCCATTTTTGCTCCTGAGGGGTGTAGAAGGCTGAGTGCTGCCTGTCACTCTGGCTGGCCATGCCCACCATGGCCACGCCCATCCAGCCGGTCATTAGGGCAGAGAACCAGTTGTTGAATTATTTGAATCCCACCACTGCATAGGTGTAGATGGATGAATGAGTTTGAGAAACCAGAATGCAACTGGGTAGGATATTTCAGATCAATTGTTTCCCAAAATAAGCGTCAGGAGCATCTTTCAGAGCTGTTCCTGCATCTGCATCTGCTCTTTTGAAAATGCAGGCAGTTCTCGACTTACAACCAGAACTGGGATCAGAATTTTCATTGCTAAGCAAGGTGGTTGTTAAGTGAGTCATGTCTGCTTTTATGACCTTTTTTGCCATGTTTGTTAAGTGAACAATGAAGGTTTCTCTGATTCTACTTTCCCGACAGTTGCCTTTTGCCTCTTCACCAGTCCATCTATTCCCTCTAAAACAGCATGGCTGGCTGAGGAATTCTGGGACTTGAAGTCCACAGGTCTTAAAATTGCCAAGATTGGACACTCCTGCTCTAGAAGCTTCTCTGTTTTCCTAAAGAAAAAACAAGCCAACTCATCTTGAATTCCTGCCAGCTTCCAATGTCAGTGGCAAGTTTATTTCTTTTCCGTTTTATTTTTTATTTCTTTTTCTTCATGCATTTGCTGCGAGTATATACTACAAGTCCATATTTTTGTATAAAGTTCTTCGAGGATGCATCAATTACATTCCATACATTGCGGTAACATAGTAGAGCATCTCTCTGTCACTGCAGACAAGATTTATTTAGAATGAGGAGCCACATATACCCATGTGAACATTTGGCCATGAAGTCTTCTAACTTACTTACTTTTTTTCTAATAATTTTTTAAAAAAGTAGATGAAGAGGGCAAACGTGAACATCCCATTAAATATTTTCCAACAAGCCTAAAAAGTCTATACGCAAAGAACATCTTTTTCCCTTGGAAAAACAGCACCTCCCCCCAAGAAGCTCCAATTGGTTCAAAATGCCACATTTGATAACAAATGGAAATCACCATAATTAACTTTACGCTTACATTGCAGGCACTTGCATTGCGTGTCACTAGGTTTTTGTGTGAATTCAAAGTGCTGGTGTAAATTCAAAGTGCAATTCAATTCAAAGTGCTGGTGTAAAACTAGAAAGCCCTATGGCTTGACTCTTAGCTGTTTGCAGAACCTTTTCCACAGTGACACCCAAGCAGGAAGTGACCTGCTTGATCCATCCAGGACATACACTCCAGTGGTGAAATTCAAATTTTTAAACTACCGGTTCTGTGGGCGTGGCTTGGTGGGTGTGGTGTGGCTTGGTAGGCATGGCTTGGTGCGAGTGGCAGGGGGAAGGATACTGCAAAATCTCCATTCACATCCCACTCCAGGGGGGAAGGATACTGCAAAATCCCCATTCTCTCCCCACTCCTGGGGGAAGGGTATTGCAAAATCTCCATTCCCATTCCACTCTGGGGCCAGCCAGAGGTGGCATTTGCTGGTTTTCTGAACTACTCAAAATTTCTGCTACTGTTTCTCTGAACTACTCAAAATTTCCGCTACTGTTTCTCTGAACTACTCAAAATTTCTGCTACTGTTTCTCTGAACTACTCAAAATTTCCACTACCGGTTCTCCAGCATCTGTCAGAACCTGCTGGATTTCACCCCTGATACACTCCCAACAAAATCTTTTAATAGTTTCATCAGATAAGGGGGTAAGGGGCACAGATATCGTTTTTTAATTGCAGCCCTGTACTTTATATTAGCATCCTTCTGGAAGTCAGCTTCCTGTTCTCATTATTGGCTTCTCAGAGTAAAAATGGAATTATTCCACAGTGTATTTGGAGACTGAGGAATTGGCGTATTTACTACTTTTTTTATATTCTTCTCTAGAACTTGTTGAACTTTGAAGCCTATATATATGTACTTTATTCCCAAATGTATATAAAAGCACATCAGTTGTGATGTTGTAAGCCTCCCAGACTTGCCTTGCAGCAAGATAGAAGGCAAACAAATTTAATAAATAGATAAATAAAATAATTGTGTGGCAAAATCAGAACAATTTTAAAATTCCTTTGAGACCGCCTTCTACCACATAGTTCCCAGCGACCGGTAAGATCCCACAGAGTTGGTCTCCTCCGGGTCCCGTCAGCTAAACAATGCCAGCTAGTGGGCCCGCAAGGGAGAGCCTTCTCTGTGGCTGCCCCAGCTCTCTGGAACCAGTTACCTCCTGAGGTCAGGACCACCCCACCCTATTGGCCTTCCGAAAAGCAGTGAAGACCTGGCTTTTCCGGCAGACCTGGGGCCGTTGATCTCGCTGTTGCGATCGTGTGAGATCCGGCATGAATGGTGTGAATGGGTTTTAATGTTTTAATTTTTAAATGTTTTTATAATGATTTTTAAATGCATTGTAAGCCGCCCTGAGTCTTCAGAGAAAGGAAACATATAAATTGAAATAATAAAATAAAATAAAATAATTAAATTCCAAAGTTCTGTTGGATACATCCTTATAAGGGGAAGGAAGGAAGGAAGGAAGGAAGGAAGGAAGGAAGGAAGGAAGGAAGGAAGCTAGCTTTCCCCATCTAAGGTGAGAATTTTCCCTCCCCAGTCAGAGGAGGTGGACATCAGGCAGTCACTAAATGCTGTTCAAGAGCAACAGCATTGGCATCAAATTACACTCAGTAGCTAAAAGCATAAAGTGGAAGAGGTGTGGAAATACATGTTTTGAAACATTTATTCCTAATGAGTTATGTGATGTACAGCAAACTTGCTGAATAGGACCCTGAAGAATAAACCATTAAATCAAAACTCTGCCCTGCTGTTGCAACGATGCACTCTAATTCCTTCGTTTTGCTCTCCTTCTCCTCTTAGCCAAGATATTTAATCTGCTGCTCCATCGAGATTCACAATTTGCTGTTCTGCAACCATTCATTTGAAACTAAATGGCCAAGGATTAAAACGTATTTGCACAGCTGGCAAATACCCTACTCACGAGAGTATAATAAAATTGAACATTGTGAGTCAAGGACCAGATGTGTCAGGTTAGATTTCATTAAACCCAAGTGCTATTAAAGACCACTTTCTATTGGTGAGATTATTCTGTCTCCTCCCCTTAGTTTTGTGGTGGCTTTATTTCATTGACAGGGAGACACACATACACACAAACAAACAAACACAGAAAAGAAGCCACATAAGCACTGGTTATTGCCTTGCTTTGACATAATTTTGCAAAAGTACATAGGGATCCCAGACCTATTCTGCCTTCTCCATGCCTCCCTCCCTCCCTTCTCTCCTCTCCTCCCCTCCCCTCCCTAACAAACTAAAGCAGGAAGCAAACAGCTGACACAACAGGGACCAGAACAGATTCTTATGCACACAGAGAAGGATGGAGTTTTGAAAGAAGGTCACTTCATATACTGTACAGATAAAGAACCAGTGATGGGGGTGAGGCGGGGGTGATTAAAATGTAGCATGGCTCACCAAGATTAAAAAGGGAATAATGCCTAGGAAGGAAGATGACACCCGTCTCCCTGGAAATACAAACCATTGCTTCTGGGTTTTATGTAACACTCTCTGCGATAGATTGTGAAAACTTAACACCAGTCTTCAGACTGTAAGTCTTAGAAAGATTAAATTAGATTAACAGAGTTGGAGGCTCATCTTGTAGGTCATCTAATCCAACCCCCTGCCCAAGCAGGAAACCCTACACCATTTCTGACAAATGGCAGTCTAATCTCTTCTTGAAATCCTCCAGTGATGAAGCTCCCACAACTTCTGAAGGCAACTTCTGTTCCGTTAGCTGATTGTTCTCACTGTCAGAAAATTTCTCCTTATTTCTAGGTTGAATCTCTCCTTGTTCAGTTTCTATCCATTATTCCTTGTCTGGCCTTCAGGTGCTTTGGAAAATAGCTTGACTTTCTCTCTGCCCTTCCCTCCTTTGCTCTCCCTTCTCCCTCCTTGGATTAGGGCACAGGATTTTGCAATCACTTATCAGACTTGCAAAGCTCAGTTTTATAATTATTATGTCTCTAGGTAAGAAAGAACAAGCCTGATTTAATTCTTAAGCCATGTACACCCAATTTAGTTAAAGAACATGATCAGTATAGTTCTGATGTCAACCATGAAGAGGTAGTCTTTGTATAAATTATTTTTAAAGTCCTCCGTTTCTGAAGAATCCTTATTCACCACCTCTTCCACGTCAGCAGCAGCAGCAGAAGCCAGGGACATAAGTAGGAAGAAACAATTATATAAGAGTCAGATCAGCAATGAACAGATATGTTACTTATCACAACATGTTCACTATCATCAAGGTACTAGTTCCCAATCTTTTTTTTTTAAGGTGGGTTCTACATATTTATTGAAAACATTTATGGACCATCATGTAAGCCATCTGCAAACTTCCTAATTTCTAAGATCTCTCCAGATGGTGGTGTTAAGACAAACAGCTGATTCCCCAGCCTTCATATCACTTTTACTCATTAGTGGGAACTGACAATACATTGCTCCTTCAGGAAATAAATGCATTTTGTTTTCAGGTTTATAAGCCACACAGCACATTTATTTATTAAGAAAATGTGTACGGCTGACCAATTTACTCATAGTGGCTCCAGGTGACTTATAGAAGTAAAATCCCAAATACAAAACCCCTCCCACCTGTAACAAAACAAACAAACCACTTGTTGGACTCCATCTCTCCCTGGGTTTAATCCTGAGCTACAAATATTCTCTTCTGTTTGTAAAACATATGATTAATGCTTAATCCATGGAAAAACATCACCAGCACGCAAACTCCCATAATGTCATAAACTGGAATATTAATGTTGAGTTTTTACTGAAATTTTAGCAACTTTATAAACAAAAGCAGGATGAAATACCATCTTATAGTTCAAAACATGTGGAATTCATAGCACCTGAAACAGTTTTATGGCACCACAGTGGCACAGTGGTGGTTAGACTGCAGTACGGCAGACTACTTCTGCTTCCTGCCAGCTGCCTGCAATTTGGCAGTTCAAATCTCACCAGGCTCAAGGTTGACTCTACCTTCCATCCTTCTGAGGTGGGTAAAATGAGGAGCCAGATTGTTGGGGGCAATATGCTGACTCTAAACCACTTAGAGAGGGCTGTAAAGCACTATAAAGTGGTATAAAAGTGCTATTGCTATTTGTCCTCTAAATATTCTTCTAACAAAAAGAAAAAAAGTAGGTTTTTAAAAATACTACTTCCTCACTGCCCATAATAAATGCCTTTTATCTTAATGGACATAAGTCTGGTTTCTATTGTATTTTTAATATTCTAATATCAAAATCTCACTGAAACAATGAGCTACATTATGTATTAGCATGAAGAAAAAAAGTACTGTTGCCATTGAGTTATCTATATTGTAGAAACTGCAATTTGGAATTATACAGCTTGGAAATGTTTACTACCTTGAGAACAAGGCCAAAAACTGTGTCATTTTCTCTTCTTTCAAATACCACCAGGTTAAAAAAATATCCATATTTCTTTATTTACAGTAGATAAACATAAGGGAATATGGGATTTTCTAACAATTGATGAGGCTCAAAGAATTTTGAATCTTCTTCCTTGAATCCTAGGAGGCTTCAGATATGTTTTCCCCCCCTGAAAAGCAGCTCAAGAACAGTGTCAATGAAAGGTCTGTCGTTTAAAAGAAAAATAAACAAACACAGAGACACATATTTGATGACTCTAAGTACAACTATTTTCATAAGTCTAAAGAGGGCTTCAACAGCTATTTTTCTCAACCGTGTCTGATTCCCAGACAATGGATGGACAAGTCCCTGCAGGTTTCTTGGACTAGAGTTTCAGAAGTGGATTTTAAAAAATTATTATATTTTTATGCTGCCCATCTCCCTATAAGGTGACTCTGGATAGTTTGTCACTGTCTTCTTCTTAGGAATGAGAGAAAGTGATTGGTCCAAGGTCATCCAACAGGCTTTGTGCCTCAAGCAGGACTAGAACTCACAGTCCTCCAGTTTCCAGACTGATACCTTAACCACTACACCAAACTGACTCTTCCAACAGCTTGAATCACATTGCACAATGTCCATATAAAATGACGCACAGTTCAGTTGTGGGGGACGGGACCCCAAGCAGTATGATTTACTGTGTTATCTGAGGGTGCTTCTGTTAAAAAAAAAATACACAAATTTTTCTGTGCTTACAGTTATCTTTTAAAAATAGCAAATTTTGCTCATGTCATCTAAACAAACAGGAAGGAAATGAATGGGCCAAAAATAAAACCATCAAAAGACTTCCCATTGTCAGCAGTTTATGCTTCAGAAATAAAGAACCTCGATAATAGTTTTCTACAAAGACATATTCTTTGGTCCAGTGAACTTACAAATTCTACATCACAGTTCTGAAAATGAAAGAATCAGGTTTCTCATTTCTTGGCATTGACAAATGCTTGAATAGGGATTGGGGAAGAAAAAACATCAGTGTGCCCATCTCAAAAGTTGACTTCATTTGCAATTAGTTTCTCTGTTATATAAAAATGATGCATCAGTAACAATAGCAACAAAAACAAATTACTTCCTGTAACCAAATATGCAAAATAGTAGCCTAAAATAATAAAGCCGTCTCTTTCAGTGCTACTGTTATCCTCCATCTAATGTTACCTATTTCAGGTTATAAACCGGATGCAAAATTCAGTTCTCTCTTATTTGAAGAATACAATTGCTCAAAATAATTGTACTGGAATCAAGAATGATTCAGACAATAATCACTGGATTACTTTTTTAAAAAAAAGCAAATTGAAGATTCACAATCTGAATATAAGCATGATTCACGAGTCTGGTATTTGAGGGCAAATTCATTCAATTCCAACTATTCTTCAAGATTTTATTAAAAGGAATCACTTATTTTGACTACAGAGGAGAAGTATCATAATGCCTAAAATGCCTTCATTTTTTTTGAAGGATAAAATGAGGATAAGGATAGTAAATTGTGTAAAGCATATGAAGAACATTAACCCTACTAAACTGCAAGTGCATACTTTGAAATATTTTAGCACAATATTTTTAAAAAATATACTTCATGTTAAAAAAAAAAATCTAAGCTTCTTCCCAGACATTGTTATTCGGAGGAATACCAGGCAAGTCCTTGAGACTGTGATTACATTTTTTTCTCCCAAAGCCTCATTCTGACAAAGTCTCTGCAAATTAACTTTGATTCAATTTGAATTCAGATCTGAGATGGAATTAGGCATGTCAAAGGAGATTCTCAGTCATCTAGGTCATGGTTGTCCCAAAGGTGCTTTTTCAAAGGCAACTGGACTTTTTTTTTTCTTGACGACGTTTCGCTTCTCATCCAGTTAGAACCGAAAAAGCTTCTTGGATGAGAAGCGAAACATCTTCAAGGAAAAACAAAGAAATTCCAGTTGCCTTTTGAAAAAGCATCTCTGGAATTAGAGATGTTTCCATTTGAGTTCGCAATTAGAGATTTAAGATCCTCACGGTCTCCATCAATTCTAATGGAGTAGCATCAAAACTCTTGAGGCAGAATGGGATTTAAATGTTAGCCACATTCCCAATTCCTAAGAATACATCAAACATTTAGAGGCTGGCTTTACATTAGCCATGACCTGGTGTAGGCATTAAACAATTACTAGACCATGACACTAATCTCAACATCTTCCCCCCCCCCCCCCAAACCTACAGGACATGAAATGTATCCTCATTTTTATATACAGGACACCCAAGTAACTACTTTTCTCCCTATCCTGATACATTTCCAGTCCTCCTTTTAAGTCATCCACATTATTATAATTTCTTCCCCAACTATCTCTTGACTTCTGTCATACTCTTTCAGCTAACAGTAACTTTAGCAACTTCCTAAACTTTTTCAAGGGATTGGAGACAGTCTAGTCATTATCATAGATATCAACTGGAAGGTCCCCACCCAATCTTGACTCTATGATTCTTCTGCAATCTGACAGAAAAGGCCCAGGGATCTTCCCAGCTACCTCTGCAGGAGGCAGAACCACCTGTTCATTTGCATACAGAATGAGGAAGCAATTAACATTCTTCCCCAAATCCCATTTGATAGGTCAGGTTGAATCAATCTGATTCAATTGGAATGGAAGATTTGAGACTATGGAGGGCACGTTTCCATTTGAGCTTCCAATTTGGAATTAAAAGGTACATTCATTCCCTTTGAATGATGTTTTGAAGGAATACTTTATTAAGTGTTATTAAAACTACTGCAACTGTTTCAATTTGGGACAGAATAAGGTGAAATGTGAGCTATGCTTTTCAGGAAAGGTAAACCGACCTATTGGGACCCAGCCTAAACTTTTTCCCAGAAGGAATGAAAGGAACTTGGAAAGTTGTCCTGTTATTCTATTTTGGGAATAAGAAGGAAGTTTAGGCTGGGGTTCCAAATAGATTGATTTACCTTTCCTGAAAAAGGGGCATAGCTCACATTTTACCAATTCAGAAAATCAGATTTGTCACTTTTCCAGTACTCACTCCAACAACAGGCGTCACTGTATCCCCCAATCCACTTCCACAGAAGGTAGGTTCAGAAGTGAATGAGGTTAACATTTTTCTTACAAAACCCCACTTCCCAGCCATTTTGTCATACAACAAGGACCCAGGTGTCTCCTCAGATATCATCAGACAAGATGACGCAGGCTGCTCGCTGACACATACACAAAGAAAGCTAGCACTTGCCTGAACTCCCAACCCTGACCTTCTTTCAGGCAACAGGGACCATTTTCCCCATAGGACTCAGGAAAGCTAGTGCTTTGATTATAAAGCAAGTAAGTATTTAAGAATCTTCTCCTAAGTCACTACTCTTGATATTTTCCCAGCATTTCTGTTAGCAAGCCCAAAATCATTTCCCCACACTTCTCTGCCGAAGGTGGAGCACACTGCTCATTTGCATATCCCCCAAGGGGACCCTGAGCAGTCTTCTCCCAAAGCCCCATTTGGCAATTCCTGAGCTGAGCAGCCTAGTTTTCATTTAACCTGAAAATTTTAGTGACTTTGGCAGATGTTTTTTTCATTTAGTGACAAAATTCAGCCTTCTTTGAGATTCAGATTTCTTTTAATTAATCAGTTGTATTTTCAATTTCTTTTCCCTCAGAAAGAGGGAATCCTTTCCCTTGCCCCCCTTTTGTGTCTCCTCGTGGCCTTTTTTTCTGGAAAACGCCTAAAACAGCTTTGAGGGCTCAATGAAACAAGAGTTAAGTCTTGTTGTTCCTGAAGCAACTGAACTGGTGGAATATAATCTAACATTAACTCTGACACCCTGCTTTTCATGGGTATAAAAAGGTCATGGCAGCCAATAGTAATCAGAAAGTGTGTTTAAACATACAAAAACAACAAACCGAGACTAAGAAACCTCCTAGTGAACTTAAGAAGGAGGAAGCCATATTACACAACCTTTCATATGAACCCTCACCTCCTAACCTTTGATAGATAACCACACACTCTCTTTTTCCTAAACACACAATACCCCACTGAATTATTCTTGTCAATAAGGTCCACCTTTAACTTTCTGCTTCCCCCATTTTTCCAGACATTATTTCAAGCCACAGTGACCCCCAACATCACTGGTGATCCCTTTGGGTACTACAAGACTTTTGAGTAGAAAACAAGAGAAAGTAATATACTTATTTAGCAAATAATTATTGGATGAATTTTCTTCCAAAGTTTTCATGCTTTCTTGGTATTCTTTCTGGCAAGACAGGTGCATTTTCCCAGATATCTCTGCTGCTAATCTGCATATGGAAGAGAGCCCATATATTTCTCCCAATGCCCCCTTTGATAAGCCCAGTGAAAAGCAACAGTCAGTCAATTTGAACTGAAGATTTGAGATAGATTGAGGATAGCAGGTTTCCATTTCACTTTGTGATCTGATGGCAAACCAATTTGTTTCAATCTGCTTTCGGATTGCTTAAAGCAGCAACAAAAAATAACTGCTTGTAAGCAATGAAAGGTTAATCGCTAAAACACCTGGAAACAATGAAGGATTAATCACTGAAACACATGAAGAGGTAGTAGTTGTAATTGTGCAATCAAAATCCACTTTTTTGTATGTGTCACAATGTTTCATGCATGTATAAAGGGGCAGGATTTTGACCCACTTATGACCACCAACTTGAATTTGTTGACCCTTTCCCTTTCAGATTTTGGGTAGCCATGTCCTGCTCCTCTCACTAAAAGTATATCAACTGTTTGGGACCTGAATTTATCTTAACCATTAAACCAATGGTGATCTTTGCCAGCTGCTCCTTTAAAGAGGGATGAAATGCTCCCGATTCGGACCGGATTGCCTGATCTGGTAGTGATGGCAGCAAGTAGTTCAGAGAACCAGTAGCAAACATCCCTGTCCCCCCGCCATGCCCAGCTGAGCCACGCAATCATCAGAGGCTTTTTTTTTTTAAAGCATTTTTTTCTACAACCTCTTCGGCTGAAAAAATGCTTTTAAAAGTTTTTTAAAAAGCCTCTGATGATCACGCTGCTCAGCTGGGATCGTCAGAGGCTTTTAAAAGCATTTTTTCTACAACCTCTTCGGCATTGGACTCTCTATATAAAATATCACTTTTAAAGGTTTCTTCAAAAACCTTTTCTGTAAGAAAGGTAAAAAAGACTTTCAGCTATCTTTTGTCATACTAGGCATAATATCCATTCCCCCACATGTACGCTTTCCAGAGGCACCCTTGATACTTTTCCACCCTCTCTCTACTCACAGTGAGCTCCACATCAGCACAAAGATCTTCAGGGAATGCAGGATTTTTGCATATGGAAAAAGTCAATGAAAATTCAGCAAGAAAATGAATACAAATCCTCTCCCGATGCTTCCCAGAATGCTCTGCCTGAGAGCCAATTTGCCTTCCCAGCCATCTCTATGGGAGGCATAACAGCATGGTCATTTGCATACGGAAGGAGGAAGCCATTAATAGTCTCCTCCCAAAGCCGTATTTAGCAAGGCCTGTGTGAACCAGCCAGTGGTGGGTTGCTACTGGTTCGCCCCAGATTGGGCGAACCGGTAGCAGCAGTAGCAGGAGGCTCCGCCCACCGGCTTGCGCATGTGTGTCCGAATGCCCACGAGCAAACCGATAGCAATGGGTTTTGAAACCCGTCCCTGGAACCAGTCTTTAGTCAATTTGAACTGGAGAGCTGGTGCACAAGAGGGCATGCTTCCATTTTACTTGGGGATTTGATGGCAAACCAATTGTATTCAAACTTGTTTTGAGATTTACTTTTAACAATTTCCTTAAGCTGTAACAGGGAGCTCACTAAAACTCCTGGAACTGTTTCAATTTTTGACAGAATGAAAGTGAGCCATGCCCTTGACCCCCAGAACCAACCAGATTCCACTTTCTTTGGACTTCAGCTGTAGAGAATGAAAAGTCCACGGCTCATGGTACCAAAAGGGGATTGCATCTGTTTGGATAGAATGGGAGGAAAAATTGAGCTCTGTCCCATTTCCCATCAGCCCAGTTGCGCACCAGGGCTCATGTCAAGCAACAGCCTCCTTCAGGGAACGAGTGAAACAGCTTGGTGGACTTCATCTTAGGTGAATCATGACCATTCTTGGCAGGAATTGGTTGAAGTACAGTAGAAGCAAATAGTGGCTCCTAGCAGTATTTGTATAAAGAATGAAACAACACAGCAAACTGAACCTAATCCAAGCCAAAGATTGCTGCTTAAAAAAAATACACCTGTATGGATAACATCTACTACAAACACTTATTTACACAAAATGTTGACTTTTTTCTGCTTTCTCTCATGAGAACCAAAATTATTAAGTTTCTTCACAGGCAGTGAGATCACATTTTCACAGACCAAAAAGAGAGGGAAAAGAAAAAGTATCAAGGCTCCATTAAAGATACCGTTATGGAATCTTTTCTAAGTCACAGTAACTGCCACACTGTCCCAGAAATCTTTAGCAGCCACAGAATAATTGCTTATGGAGTAGCAAAAATCACCTGCATATCCAGCAAGAAAAGAAATATGCACTCAGATACTTTGCCAGTACTCTTTCTGGCAACAGCAGCCAACACTCTCTTCAGGGGGTAGAATAGACGTTCATTTGCATATGGAAGAAGGAAGTGATTAACATTCTTCTCCCAAAACATGGTTTAGTTATGCCCATATGAAACAACCTTGATTCAGTTCAAACTGGAGATCTGGGATATACTCACATTTGAATTAGTGATATGTTAAGAATGTTAAGATATGTTAAGAAACTACCGTATTTTTTGGTGTATAAGATGCACCTTTTTACCCCCGAAAAGACGGTGAAAATCTGGGTATGTCTTATACACCGAATGTAGCCCCGCCCACCTGCCAGCCCCCACCCTTCAGCCATTTTCGGCCAGTTCCAGGCGGCAGGGATCTGGGTCGGGGCACAGCCTGAGGAACAACCCTCCCTCTTCAGGATGGTGGGGGGGAGGGGAATCTGCCCAGCAGCTTCGGGGAACAAGGTGGGTGCCACGATTTGCAGCTGGTCACCCTCTGGCTGCACTGACTTCACTCCCCAGCAATGTGAGGAGCCGCCGCTGCCGCTGCCTAAGCCCTCTCTGCGCCCAGGAGCCAAGCCGAGCTGAATGAGAGCCCCTAAAGGGAAACGTTCCTCCTTTCCAGCCATCGCTGCCTGGATTCCCCAATGCAAATCTCAAGAGTCACGCTTCAGGTGGCGGCCAGTTCCCCTGCAATGTGCAGCGGGGAACTGGGAAGTGCTTTGGATTCGGGGAGGAGATTGTAGCGCTGCCGCCTGAAAGTGTTTTTCTGCACATTGCAGAGCTGCGCGCCCCCATCCTCCTTCTCAGCAGACTCTTCTCTTTCCTCCTGGCCAGATCCGCCGCCTGAAACACGGTGAACTTTTTTTTGTCTCTGCATGTCACATGCACACACCCCATGTTTGGAATCGGGAAGGGGATCGCGGGTCTGCCACCTGAATCCACGATCCCCTTATTGGCACCTGCCTTATTCCCCGAAGCTGCAGGGCAGATCCCCCCCCAGACCATCCCAAAGAGGTTTGTTCTTCAGGCTGTGCTCTGTCCCTCCCCCCAGAGCATGCGAGGGGTCTCTTTGGGAGAAAGCGAGTAGTCTCTGCACCTCTCGCTTGCAGGAGGAGGAGGAGGGTGGCGCCACCTTAAATGCTGGTAGGCAGAGGTAAAATACTTTTTTCCTTGTTTTCCTCCCCCGAAATTAAGGTGCGTCTTATACTCCGGTACATCTTATACACCGAAAAATATGGTAGTTTGATTCAATCTAATCCAAGGTATATTATTATTATTTTTTTACATACATAAAGATATTTAAACCCAGATATCAGTTTCAAATTTGGGAAGAGTAGAGTGAAAATGTCTCAAAAGAAATAGGTCAAACGTTTGAGACCTGAACTTATATTAACCATAGCATTATATTCCCTGAAGAAGTTAAACAGATGTTGACATTTTCCCAGCTCTTCCTTTAAGTGACAGCCAAAAGGGCATCTCCTTGTGCCTCCAAAGTGAGGTATGCTAAGCAGAAGTTCCCATGCTTTCCACCCATTCTCACCTTCACATTTTCCTCAGTCCCTCTGGAACAAAAGTAACTTCACTAACGATGGAGTTTCGGAACAAGTGTGTTCAATATAGATGAACAAAAAATTTAGAATTCCATCTGGCATTTTGCCAGCTACCCTTTTCAAGCAAAGTTGCTAATAATTAAAACTGCCCAAATGTTCAGTTCCTACGAGAAAGAAGCTAAAGACACTTGGCCAGCCTGACAATTCTAGCTCTGCCGTGGTCTCCCATCAGCCCACTAGTGTACCATCTGGCATCATTTTATTTTTATTTATTTGAATCCTATCTTTATTATTTTTATAAATAACTCAAGGCAGCAAACATATCCAACATGCCTTCTCTGTTCCTATTTTCCCCCACAATAACCACCCTGTCAAGTGAATTGGGGTGAGAGAGAATGACTGATCCAAAGTCACCCAGTTGGCTGTCGTGGCTAAGGTGGGACTGGAACTCACAGTCTCCTGCTTTCTAGCCTGATGCTTTAACCCAGGGCACCAGGGATCGGTTCCGTGGAGAGAGGTTTCCTTGTGGACCAGAGGAGCGTGGTTTTGTGTGCTGCCTGCATCCCACAGATGGGGTTTTGCTTGTTTGCGCAGCCCAATTTCTGATATGTCATGGACCGATCCACGGACTAGGGGTTGGGGACCCCTGCTTTAACCAGTAGACCAAACTGTCTCTATGTCAATAACAGCCTCTTTCTGGTTGTCACTTTAGTTGAAACTTTGGAGACTTCACCTTGTGTGAACTATTACTGTTTTTACAAGTCCCATTAATTTACAGGGTATAGCAGAATTGTAGACTGTATTGTTTAGCTGTTCCAAGAAATGTGAAGAGTTCAGGATGTTTGAAGAAGCCTAGCCATGATAAATGGAGTCAATGACATTTTCATTAGAAAACTAAATGTGACATCAAGTTGTTTGGAAATCTGCTTACTTATCCCTAGAAAAAAGAAAAATGGAGGGAACATTCTGATGACTTCTTTAGCAGGGGTGATTGGGGACCTTCTAATATATTAATGTCTCTGACTATTTATAACCAAGTTCTGGTTGTGAATTGCAGGAAATGGGTATGCCTGGTGCAGTGTGGGTAAACCTTTTTGGCACTGAGTGCCGAAATGGGAGTCTGTGCATGTGTGTATGTGCATGCCAGAAACCGTAAAAGCAGCCACCTGGCACACATGCACATGCCGGGAAGATGATTTTATGGTTTTTGGTGCACACATGTGCACCGGCAAGCTGGTCTTCGCGAGTGCATGCACGCCAGAAACCAGAAGACCAGGTGGCCGATGCTCATGCTTGCGCCAGAAATGGGAAGAGAGCCACTCGGCACGCACATGCGCACTAGATGGCTACTCTTCCAGTTTCCAGCACTCCCGCGCACGTGAAGACCACTGGCCGGTGTGCCAGAACCCGGAAGAGTAACAGGCGATGGCTGACGTGCCCAGAGAGATGGCTCTGCGTGCCACAGGTTCGCCATCACGGGTCTAGTGTCTAGTGAAAAGAAGGTATGACACAATAAGCAGTGTTTCAATATTTGAGGGGCTGCCATAAAGAAGGGGTCAACCTATTTACCAAAGCACCAGAAGGCAGAACAAGAACAAGAAGCAATGAATGAAAACTAAGCAAGGAGAGAACCAATCTAGAGCTAAGGAGAAATTTTCTGACAGTGGGATTAACCAGTGGAATAGATTAGACAGTCATTTGCCCAGAATGGTATAGTACTATAGGGCCTCCTGCTTGTGTAGAAGGTTGGACTTAGAAAACCTCACAGATCCCTTCAAACTCTGTTATTGTGCTTACTCCAAAGAACTGCAACATCTACTCCAGCAACATAAATGTACTATAGCAGCCATTCGTACTTTCTTTTTATTTTTGTCAGTCAATCAAACAGTAATATAGTATTATAATTTATTGCATGTATAGCCAAAGCTATTCTTACAGACTAATACACTGCAGCATTTTAAAGCCCCACCGTGACACTTTTTCAGCCTCCCTTACGGGCCACAATGACCCTTTCATTGTCACAAAAATCTTCAGCGGATGCACAATATTTGCATGTAGGAAGGAACAACTCACATATCTAGCAAGAGAAATAATCTCCAAACCTTCTGCTTGGCGCTTTACCTATGACCACATTGTTTTCCCAGCTATCTCTACAGAGGCAGTAAAACCATTCATTTGCGTAGGGAACAAGGAAGTCATTAACATTCTTCTCCCAAAACCCTGTTTGGCTAGGCCAGGTGAATCAACCTTGATTCAATTCAAATTGGAGATCTGGGATTAAAGAGGACATGTTTTCATTTTACACTAGGATTTAAGAGCAAATCAGTTGGTTCTACCTGCTTTGAGATTTATTTTTAAAAGATTTGTCCTTAAACTGTAAAAGGAAGATTGCTAAAACACCTGGAACTATTTCAAATGTAAACAGAGTGGAATGAAAATATGAAATGAAAATAATAGATAGCTTTTACTTGCTGAAAAAAAAACTTCAAATATTTGAGACCTGAATTTACATTTAGCATAGTAATCCCTGAAAAAGACTTTTAATCAACATTTTTAACTTGATTAACATTCTCCAAAGCATCTAAGGGCTGGACAAGAAACAACAGGTGGAAACTAATCAAGGAGAGAAGCAACCTAGGACTAAGAAGACATTTCCGGACAGGTAGAATGATTAATCAGTGGAACAACTTGCCTCCAGAAATTGTGAATGCTCCAATGCTAGAGGTTTTTAAGAAGAGATTGGACAACCATTTGTTTGAAATGGGATAGGTTATCCTACCTAAGCAGGGGTTTGGACAAGAAGACCTCCAAGGTTCCTTCCAACTCTGTTATTCTATTCTAACATAAGCCTCATCTTCTTCCTAAAGCAGGGATGTCAAACTCGCGTCATCACGGCGGCATCACATGACATATTGGGACTTCCCCCCCCTTCGCTAAACCGGGCATGGGTGTGGCCAGTGCGTGACGCATCTGGCCTGCAGGCCGCAAGTTTGACAGGAACAGTAAAAAGTACACAAATCTTTGATCCATTGCTCTGTTATTTTAGTAATCTGATAATAAATACATTTTACATTTTACTCACTACAATAGTGCTTAGAGGAAGGAAGGAAGGAAGGAAGGAAGGAAGGAAGGAAGGAAGGAA
>WNWU01000017.1:18229011-18246741 GCA_012654045.1 Ptyas mucosa | reverse complement strand
AGGAAGGAAGGAAGGAAGGAAGGAAGGAAGGAAGGAAGGAAGGAAAAATTGGTTTAGTGGTTAAGGCACCTGGGTAGAAGGCAGGCAATGTGAGTGTTAGACCAACCTTAAGCTGGGTGTCTTAAGGACAGTCAGTCTCTCTCATTCTAACTCACATCACAAGTTTGTTGCTGTGAGGAAAATCGGACGAGGAAGGAATATCAGATATGTTCACCTCCCGAGTTATAAAAAATGGGATAAAAATATTTTAAAAGAGTAAAAATATCTCATTGTCCTTAAAAAGCAATTACTCCTTTCCTCAATGTCCTATCTGGACATTTTCCTAGCCTCACCTCCAGGGCATAAAGAGTGCAGCATCTTCCCAAGGCATCTGCAGGAGATGCAATACAGGTTGGCCATATTTACATCAAAGAGGAAAAAAGGTCTTTATTTAAAACTTCCCCTCTGACACTTTCAACAGTGAACCCAGTGCCTTCTCAGCCTTTCTGCAGGAGGCAGAATCAACGGATGGTTTGTAGACTGCAGGATTTATTTATGCATTTATTACATTTATATGCCACCCATCTCATTCTGAGAAAAGTCTCTAGGTGGATACCATTCTTCTCCCAAAGCCCAACAAGACCTGTGCAAACAAGGCTTACTTTAATTTCTGCTGAAGTCTTGAGATGGAAAAGGACACGTTTTCATCTGAGAGTGTCTTTTGACATCAAGTCCATTGGATTTAAGGCTCTTCTTTAATTGGTTTTTTTCCCTTCTTCTCTTTTTCAGGGTGTCCTTTAGCTTGGTGGGAAATATCAAAATGCTTGTAGTTGCTTCAGACTTTGGCAGAAAAGGAGGAAAATGTGCTCATGATTCTCTATGGAGATTCTCAATCATCCATCTGATCCACTTACTGCTTACAGTGTGGAAGTGACCCAGGCAACTGCTACTTGACAAAGAGGACATCTCTCCCTCATGAAGATGTTGATTGGATATCTGGCAAGCAATCTGTCTGGAGTGCTGACTGGGACTCACAACACCCACCAGATGCAGCTATATATAACAACTGGCACAGTTTGGCCCATAAAAAGCTTCCTTTTCCTTCCCTAATAAAATGCTATAAGGACACAAAGAATCTGTGTATTATTTTGCAGTCTCCTTTAACCCTGTCTTGTTTGTTTATTTTGAACTGGATGAGAACAACAGTCTAGAGAGCTAGTTTGGTATATAGTAGTTAAGGCAGGGGTGTCAAACGGTGTCACGGTGGCGTCACGTGATGTATTGGGACTTCTCCCCCCCTTTGCTAAAATGGGGATGGGCATGGCCAGCGGGTGATCCATCCGGCCCGCAGGCTGGGAGTTTGACAGCCCTGGGTTAAGGCATCAGGCCAGTGGTGGGTTCCTCCCGGTTCGGCCCGGTTCTCCTGAGCTGGTAGCAGTGATGATATGACGTCACCGAACCGGTTCTGCCCCCCCCCACGTTATTCTTATCTTTTATTTGGCCCTACCCCCAATCTATTGCTGAGTCCCAGCTGATGGCTAGAGGGAAAAAACTATTTAAACTCTTGCCATGAGGCTTCAAAGGGCCGCCCTACAGCTGATCAGTGTTAAAAGAAAACAAATGAGTAGACCAGTGCCTGCAAAAATACATGAGTAGATCAGTGCCTGCAAAAAATAAATGGGTAGATCGGTACAGCTCTGCAAGCAGTTAAAAGTCTGGTAGACCAGTACCTCTGCTAAATCCCAAATAATTGTCACATGACCATCAAGCCACGCCCACAAAATAAGCCACCCCCACAGAACCCGTAATAAAAAAATGTAGAACCCACCCCTGCATCAGGCTAAAAACTGGGAGTTCTAGTCCTGCCTTAACCACAAAACCAGCTGAGTTACCTTGGGCCAATTCCCTTCTTTCTCAGCCCTAGAAAGGAGGCAAGGGTAAACTACCATATTTTTTGGAGTATAAGGGATACTCCCCCCCAAAAGAGGGTGGTAATATTGGTGCATCTTATACACTGAATACAGCTATTTTTGGCCTTCTGAAGCCCCACCCCACTTGTCCCATTTTTGTGAAAAATGGGCACATTTTTTCGCAAAAGCAGGATGTGCAGAGGGTTTGGGAGGCCTGCAGAGTGCTCCTGGGGACTGGGGGAGGGCAAAAACGTCCCCATTTTTTGTGAAAAACGGGCCCATTTTTCACAAAACCGGGGCCATTTTTGCCCTCCCCCGGCCCCCAGGAGCACTCTGCAGGCCTCCCAAACCCTCTGCATGCCCCATTTTTCACAAAAACAGGCAAAAAACTGGCCTGTTTTTCACAAAAACAGGGCATGCAGAGGGTTTGGGAGGCCTTCAGAGTGCTCCTGGGGGCTGGAAAGGGCAAAACCTTCTTTTTCTTATTTACCTCTTTGAAATCTTGGTGCGTCTTATACACTGGTGCGTCTTATAGTCTGAAAAATATGGTACTTCTGAAAAAGCTTGCTAAGAAAACTGCAGGGATTTGTCTAGACAATCTCTTGAGAATCCAACCCAATTGAACAGAAGGAGAGGGAGAGAGCCGAAAATCCAGTGACCTCTGTGCAGAGTTCAATTGGTTACCCATGAAACTCTGAAATCAAGTCTGAAAATGAGACTTAATTAAGAAGCTTAGTGGAATAAGAAAATCTACTTTTTTGAAAGCTGATTGATTTCTACTCTCCAATGTTCAGCAGCAAGAATGTTGCACGGGTGATGGATTTGGTTCATATTAGGCAGAGAGTGAAATAAAACACTTAATAATAGGAAATGAGGGAAAGCCAGGGGTGAAATCCAGCAGGTTTTGACAGGTTCTGGAAAACTGGTAGTGGAAATTTTGAGCAGTTTGGAGAACCGGCAAATATCACCTCTGGCTGGCCCCAGAATGGGGAGGGAAGGGGGATTTTGCAGTATCCTTCCCCTGCCATGCCCACCAAGCCACACCCACCAAGCCACACCCACAGAACCGGTAGTAAAAAAAATTGGATTTCACCACTGGGGAAAGCTATAATAAAATATGAATAAATCCTATAGTCCTGGATCCAGCATCCCAGTCCACCAAGGAGCAGTGTCCTATTCATAATGGCCTTGCCTGTGGAATGGAGAGAAGATGATTTCGTCAATTCCCCTCTGAATGCAGACCCATGTTCCTCATCCGTATCCTCTCCTGGATGTCCCCCAAAAGCTTCCAGAACAGATTTTTTTTAGGGAACATAAGGGAATTGTCAGGAAAAAAAGATCTGACAAAGAACTTGCTTTCTCCCTGCCTCAGTTCTGACAGTTAAAATACTCCTGCAGATTGGAAGTGTGCTGTGAATGGAAGAAGTTTTGGGATATTGAAAACAAGCATCAGTTTAGAATATATAGCACAGCCAGATAGAGGCAGAGTTTACATTGGATTCATTTCAACATTGTAATCAGACTGTATCATTTCACACAAATATGAATGTTTGTTATATCCACGTGGCTGCTGATCCTAGTAGGAACAACAAATAAGCATTATGCATGTCTGAACAGCCCTGTGGGTCCATTTGCATATCGCTGGCATTCTCCCAGAGCAGGGATGCCAATATCTATGTTCTTTGGCACTGAAGCGCCCTTTTTTAAAGATGAAAAACCTGGCTCGGAGCATTTCAGACTAAAGCTGAGCCAAGCTCCTGTGGATCAGAAATTACATTTGTAAAAAGCTCTGAAAGGAAGAAAAAGAATCTTAAGAACCTTTTGCCGAGAGATGCACATCACAAGGTTTAATCATCTAAGGATTAGCACCGAATGATGCTACATGTAGTTATTCAATCTTAGATTCGTGCTGTTTTTTACACCCTACCCCACCCAATCCCAAATATTTTGGGTTATATTAAAACTCTTCCTAACACAGATCACAGCTGGCCACATTTGCTTCCATAAGACAAATAACCTTGCTGGCTGGGGATTATGGAAGTTGGTGCACCATATCTGGGAGGCATAGGATTAAAGAATATCGTTTCAGCTTTGCTTCCAACCACAGCCATTAATTAATTGATGCAACTACATAACAACTATGTTGTTACCTAAAGTGAATAGTTCAGGTTTATATTCCTAGGGGTCATTTCTAAGAGATCTTTCAGTAATTGCTGAATTATCACCCTCCCTCTAGCACTCCTAGCTAAAACAGTCAATAGGGAGCTGGCTGGAAGTCATGGTGCAACCAGAGGTTTTCCATTCCTGCATCAAACGAGTATCAAATTATTATACAACTGACAACAAAAGATATTTCATCTTCAAAAATAGATTGCCTTAATAAGCACCGTTCCAGTGTTAGAAGCAATAAATGAAACAATTAACAAGGTTTAAGTTTTCTTAGGGCTTTTCCCGCATAAAAGGGCTGGGTTGATCTGGAATGAGGGCCATGTGCTGACCTGGAGGTCTTTGTACGCAGAGCCAATTAGCTACCAGGCCTAGTAGCTGCTTCAGAGGAAACAATGCAAAGATGTTTTTTTTGCCATAGAGCCTTGCCATCACTCCTTTGCTCATTAGGAGGAATCTAAGGAGCAGCTTTGCCATTCTGCCTGCACGGTCAGGCATTATTTTATATATACACGTGTGTGTGTGTGTGTGTGTGTGTGTGTGTGTGTGTGTGTATAAGAGCCTTGTTGGAGCAGCGGACCAAAGCGCTGTTAAGTAGCACTTAAGTAGCACTTAGCTGCCAGCTGCCTGCAATTACTGCAAGTTAAAATCTCACCAGGCTCAAGGTTGACTCAGCCTTCCATCCTTCTGAGGTAGGTAAAATGAGGACCCAGATTGTGGGGGCAATAAGCTGACTTTGTATAAAAAAGAACATTGCTGGGGGGGGGGGGGCGAAAGCCCTACTAAGCAGGTATATACAAAAGTATGAAGGCTATTGCTTAATGCATTGTAAGCTGCCCTGAGTCTCCAGAGAAGGGCGGCATATAAATCGAACCAATAAATAAATAAATAAATAAATAAATAAATAAATAAATAAATAAACAAACAAACAAACAAACAAACAAACAAATGTGTGTGTCTATGTATATAGATCTATCTATCTATCTATCTATCTATCTATCTATCTATCTATCTATCTGCCAAAGCAAACACAGCAAGAGGAAGAATGATAATGGGAAGAACAGGGAGCTGGCAGAAATGCCAATTTTCCACTTCTTCTATAGACCAAATGAAAGGCCTTCCTATCCTCTGCCTACCTCATTTTCTCCAGCCTCAAGGAGCGATAGGAAGGACATTCAGTTAACAGAGGAAAAAAAAATGCTGCAGAGAGGCAATTTGGGTAGAAAATTGTCCCACGGATTATCTAAGATTCTGATCTTGTTCCAGCAAAAAAGTTACTTTGGGTTGACTTAATCATGATGAATATTTTGTTGGTTCCAGTGAGATTTAATTATTTTAGAATAAGTGCATATTATCTTAGTCTGAGATATGAGTGTCACGGTCCGGCATTTAACAGAGACAAGAAACTTAGACAAAAAAGATGAGTGGGTATTCTTTTATCTTGCCAACGCGAAATCCGGCACAGAGTGACATATAGTAACAAAAATAAAGTCAGTGCTATCCTCATTAGTATAGTGGTAAGTATCCCTACCTGTCACGTGGGAGAGGCGGGGATCCCAGTGGATATCGCGGATGAGTCACGAGTGCTGGTGGACGGGGGACCCCAGCTTGACAGTTGTGACAGTGAAGACGATGGGGTCAGCATGGGCCGCATCTCAGCTGGCGGCTCTCTCCACCTGCCTGAATGGAAGCCCCAGAGCAGCTGGCAACAGAGGGGCTGACAATGGAGCTCTATTAGATAATACTATTTTGAAGATTTGTGACTGAATCTCTATCTTGTTCATACATTCATTCATCTATTCAGAAAGTAGATATGACTTGTCATTAAATATTCTGAGATAACAAAAAGAGAATAGTTCTTGAGAGACCAAAAGATAGCCTCACCAAAGGTTAAACAGGTCAGTGTATGGAGGGAATAGACCAGTTTCTCAATTTAAGTGCATGCCTACAGTGAATTATAATCATCATATCCAGGAATAAGTATCGTAGCAATAAATGAAACAACCAGATTTGAGAAATCTCAGTACCTGCTTTGAACAAGTTAGAAATGATGGTACTGTACTGCTGGTTTAGAAACAATTTCAAGGTCATTTTTGTGAGGGCCTTTTTTGAGGCTGTTGTAGTCAGGAAAACAAATATATAGAGAAAAACCACAGACACACTAAGTACTTGGACAATTTCATCCCATTTGTCAGTGCATTGCTTCAAGAGTAATGCTTCTCTCTGGTGAAAAGCATCCAGATTTCAGAATAAAAGCTAATCAATCCTGAATTCCATTCTGGAAAAAACCTGAATGCCTCTTGAACACCAACACACGAATAAAATGGTGAGAAGCTTCAAAAGTACCTCTTACTGGAAGCTTAATCATTTTTAATAATGTCCCAGGATGGGTGGAAACAGTGATGCTCCCTCTTTTGAATATTCAGTTCAAGCTGCATAAAATAATAGTTCAATAAAATACATCTATTCTGAGAAACAGCTGTTTTAAACATTTTTTTTAAAAAAAACTTTTCTTCCATAAAAAGAGTGTATAGAAGACTGATAGGGAAGCTAATAATCTTTCTAAGCCCTGCTCAGAACAATGTTTACTGGTATTTGATATAATCCCTGTATTTTTGACAAGAATCTTTAAAAATGTAGAATTATCTAAGTCAGCCAGACCCACACGAAGCCTTTTAAATCTGTTAATATGACAATTTTCAGCAAACCCAGCTTTATGCGAGTCCAATTTGCTATTATGATTGTTCTAATAGAGACAATGTCTGACTGAGATTGTTAGATTCCACACACACCCAATGGAAGTGTAGATTACTTTTCTAAAATGTTGGCTCTGTAGCTATGCCAATAATATGGGAATATTTTGTCCTTCAGTGTCTATGGAGATTCTCAGTCATCCAGATCACTGGACTTTCTGGTTTTGCTTTGAAGATGTTTTGCTTCTTATTCAAGAAGCTTCTTCAGCTCTGACTGGATGGTGGGAAATGGAAGGATTTATACTCCTTGCAGACATCTGGACATTTGCATTATTTTAGCTGGTTGTTAAGGTCACCTGGGGGTTTATCTGTGTCATCAAGGTCACCTGAGTGATGCAAATGGGTGTGGAGCCTTCTTGGAATTGTTGAAAGGACTGTGTTGTAGATTGGAGATAGATTATGTCATATTCCTCCACCTCTGTTAAGAGAAGGCTGTTCAATAACAGAGCTAATAACACACTTAACGACCTGCTAAAAGGATGCAAATGACCAGCTGTCTGCAAGGAGTATAAATCTTTCCATTCCCCACCATCCAGTCAGAGCTGAAGAAGCTTCTTGGATGGGAAATGAAATGTCTGCAAAGAAAAACCATTTTGTCCTTTAGGGTAAAGAAGATAAAGAAGAGCTGAGGAAAATGGCTCGGGGGTAGGGAAGTTGTGAGCTACCAACATCCCATTGGTGCCATGCCAGCCTAGGTGTAAGCATCATAACTTCTGTTATGCTTAAATTTGCTTAATTAGGATTATTTTTCATGATGATTCATTACTTGTTTTCCTGAACTGACTTGTGGCTGTTTTAGCACTATTTTTCTTAACATCACTTAAATGGATTATCTCAGGCAGTTGGAATGGTGTAATGAATACTGTACCATATCATGGTGATCCTTGACAGCCAATCTTGGTTATATCCTGGCATTATTGAGGAAACCCAGATGAGATTAAGAAAAGGCCAAGCAGTAAGCCTTTGAGAGTGAATAAAAACACCCTCTCTCCACCATTCTCATGTGTGTTTCAATCTGCTCTGAAAATAGGCACTGAAAATACATTGGGGACCCTGATTCCCTGGAGCCTGTTCTATCACAGCACAGCACAAAGGAGCTTCATCTTTTCTCAGAGTGCCTCGTTTGTCTTAATTAATTAATCTCTGCAGAAATAACTTACAGGAACTCCTCCTCCCTTCTTTCTACATGTTACTGAAATACAAAGCTAGAGAATTTTAAGAGTAGGTAACCAGGAAAATGAACCTAATAAACAAGTGAGATATAATTAAGTTGTATGTAATGGAAGAACATACCGGCCTGGGGGAATATGCACTTGAAGAGTAACAGAGTTGGAAGGGACCTTGGAGGTCATCTATTCCAACCCCCTGCTCACGCAGGAGACCTGTACTGAGGATTCAAACCGCCAAACTGCCGACCTTTCTGATTAAGAAGCTCAGTGTCTTAGCCACTGAGCTACCTAGTCAGGCTTAATTTATTTTGCTACAAATATTTAATCATTTATTTATTTATTTTTATTTTATTTCCAATTTCTATACCGCCCTTCTCCCTGAGGACTCAGGGCAGTGTACAGCCAGAAATAAAAACATGAGATATAAATATTAAGACAATTAAAATATATATAAATTTGGCTACAAAATTTAAAATTCACAAACCAATTAAAATATTTAAAATATTTAAAATTTATTCTTAAGCCAGCCCGGCTTGTTGGAAAAAATGTGTTTTTAGGGCACGGCGGAAGGCACTGAGGTCATGAATTCTCCTAATCTCCGGGGGCAACTGGTTCCAGAGGGTGGGTGCCCCCACAGAGAAGGCTCTCCCCCTGGGGGTCACCAGCCTACATTGTTTGGCTGATGGCACCCTGAGAAGGCCCTCTCTGTGGGAGCACACGGGTCGATGGGAAGTCATCGGTGACAGCAGGCGGTCTCGGAGATAACTAGGCCCTATGCCATGGAGCACTTTAAAGGTGATCACCAACACCCTGAAGTGCACCCGGAAGACCACTGGAAGCCAGTGCAGCTCACGCAGGAGCGGTGTTATGTGGGAGTGCCATGCTGCTCCCGTCACTACCCGCGCGGCCACATTCTGGACCAGTTGGAGCCTCCGGGTGCTCTTCAAGGGGAGCCCCATGTAGAGAGCGTTACAGTAGTCTAGGCGAGAAGTGACAAGGGCGTGAGTGACTGTGCACAGGTAATCCCGATCAAGAAAGGGCCGCAACTGGCGAATCAGGCGAACCTGACAAAGGGTCCCCCTGGCTACAGCCATCAGATGTTCCTCCAAAGACAGCTGCCTATCCAGGAGGACTCCCAGATTGCGAGCCCTTTCCGTGGGGGCCAAAGACTCGCCCCCGATAGTCAGTGATGGAGTCAACTGACTATATCGGGATGCCGGGAACCACAGCCACTCCGTCTTGGACGGGTCGAGCTTGAGTTTGTTTCTCCCCATCCAGATCCGCACGGCTTCCAGGCACTGGGACATTGCTTCGAGGGCATCATTGGGGTGGCCTGGGGTGGAGATGTACAGCTGAGTGTCATCAGTGTACTGATGGTATCTCACCCCAAAGCCACGGATGATCTCACCCAGCGGCTTCACATAAATGTTGAACAAAAGGGGCGAGAGGACCGACCCCTGCAGCACTCCACAAACGAGAGGCCTCGAGGTCGACCTCTGCCCCCCTGTCAACACAAACTGCAATCGGTCGGAGAGAAAGGAGGAGAATCATACATAAATGCATTTTACTACATTAAAATATAAGCACAATGTCTTAATGTCAGCTAAGAATGGTAACGGATCATCTTATTAGGTTGATTCCTAAAAGAGTCACAAGATGTACAGTCAAAACTGATAGCAAACATAGTAGCTAATCAATCTTAGGAGCTGTTTTGAAAAAGTGTGCGGTATCTTAAGCCAATCTTGTCCCAATTAATCAACCACAAGGTGCTGTACTTGTAACTTTCAGAACTGTCAAGCCAGCCTGGCCCCTAACATCACACAACAGGTTCAGGTGGAGGAAGAATTTTCCCAACCCAAATGCAGACTCAGTTAATATGGTGGAAGCACCATTCTGATAGCAACAACCAGTGGCAGTGGTACAAGGAGGTTGTAAGAGATGACCGGACGGAGCCCGAGGGAGGAGATAAAATGCGTCATCAGTCTCGAGTCCCTGCACACCCACAGAGATCTAAGTCCAGCCCATTGAATTCCATTGACCCTTATCTACTGCCAATTTGCTTTGACCATTCTTGCAGAGTTCAAGCTCTCTGCAAGTTCAGATTCTTGCAGAGAGCTTGAACTTGCAAGCTGGATCAGGAATTCTGGGAGTTGAAGTCCACAGATCATAAAGGGGCCATAGTTACCCACCCCTATTCTAAGAGTTCTGTAACCATTCCTATTGCAAGATTAATGGTAATAACATTCTTAAAATGAATTAAATCTACTGCCCATATATTGGGAAACATAATGGGAGACTGAATGTTAAACTGGCAATATTGTTCCATAGCAAATTCATTATTTGGAGTGATTCAATAAGCATTCTTTTTCAAATGACAGAATCAATTATATCGCTATTGATATGGCTAATACAGGTAGTCCTTAACTTACAAGCACAATTGGGCCTGGAATTTCAAACCTAGGTTATGATGGTCGTAATTCGAGGCTCCAACATGACCTGACTTGATGCTATGAATGCTTTTACAGTGGTCATTAAGTAAATCGTGGTTATAAGTCTGAAACCATTCTCCCAAATGGATGTACAGGTCGTCCTTGAGTTACGACCAGAATTGAGCCCAAAATGCATGTTGCTAAGTGAAACATTTGTTAAGTGAGTTTCGCCCCATTTTATGACCTTTCTTGCCACAATTGTTAAGTAAATCATTGCAATTGTTAAGTTAGTCACCAGTGGGAGTGGGAGAATCTGACTTTGAGGTTGCAAAAGGTGATCACATGACCCCAGGACTCTGCAACCATCATATATATATATATATATGTGTGTGTGTGTGTGTGTGTGTGTGTGTGTGTGTGTGTCAGTCGTCAAGTGTCTGAATTTTGATCATGTGACCACAGGGGATGCTGCAACGGTTGTAAGTATGAAAAATGGTCATAGGCCACTTTTTTCAGCATGGTAGTCATTTGGTCACTAAATGAACTGTTGTAGGAATAGCAATAGAACCTAGACTTATATACCGCTTCAAAGTGCTTTACAGCCCTTTCTAAGCGGTTTACAGAGTCAGCATATTGCCCCCAACAATCCGGGTCCTCATTTTACTGATCTCAGAAGGATGGAAGGTTGAGTCAACCTTGAACCGGTCAGAATCGAACTGCCAAATTGCAGTCAGCCAGCAGTCAGCAGACGTAGCCTGCAGTACTGCATTCTAACCACTGCACCACCAGGGCTCTTCGTAAGTCGAATTTTTTGTATTTTGCCAGAAACTGGCAAAAAAAAGAGAGAAAGAAATGTCAGAAATCAGGGGAAAAAAAAGCTGTAAACTGCAGTCGCATAATTGCAGATTGCTACAACCTGTCCTAAATGTGATGAGGGTGCCCAGCACATGAAATTGGGGTCACTTGACTGTGGGGAGGGCAGCGCGATCATTTATGACAACCAAAAGTGTTTTATGGGCCATAAAGCACCCTTTCTGAGGCCAGCATCACTCTGAATGATCATTAAATGAGTGGTGGCAAATTAAGGACTACCTGTATATAGCAGGAGGCTTAATTATCGTAATTAAGACAGCAATCATTTTACAGCCAAACTGGAAGGATAGGGATGTGGCTTTGGTCGACTTCAAAGATATTTCAATATCAAATGTATCACATGCATACTCAAACATGCATGCGGGTAGACTAGTGTTTCATTACTAAAGACGTACTGTTTAAATAATAGTTTGGCATTTCTTTTACTCTTTCTCACGATTGACTTTCTATCAGTGAGATATTTAAGTTTAAAACCTTGCTACGATTTGTTTGTTTTGTCAAGCCTTCTCTTGGTGTATCCACATGGCACCCATTTATCTTTACCTCTGTTTAAATGCCAGGAGACATTTGAAACGATGAGAGGAAAGAATGTCTTCAGGATTAATGGGCCATACAAACAAACAAAGACTTGCATAGAAGCACAGCGCTGGTATGGTTGAACTTATTCATAAACACTTTAGTTAATAAAAAAATCATCTGTGACATCTAAGATTTGTTAATAATAATTTTTAAAAAGCACATCACACGCTGGAAATTTGTGATTCATTTTTAATGAAGAAAATGCTTAGCTGAACATTCTTTTGTACATGTTATCTATAAGAGTTTCTTTCAGCCACTGAACCTTGGCATAAATTTTTATTAATATTTTTACATAAATCCAATTTGCAATAATCTGCCTAGGATGGGTGCATTGGGAGCGGGGGGTGGGGGGGAGGAGAGATTGGTACAATTGCAAGCAAAGCAAATAATCATTTTCAACAAATAGTTTCAGGGTATGAAACTAGTTACTCTCTCCTTACCTCAACCACCTCAGTATCCTATACTTCATTAAATCCCACTTACAATAGTAGAACTACCCCTGAGCAAGTATGCACAATGTCAAATTAGTAAACATTATTGTAATGTTAAAATGCAACAGACACTCTGATTTCACAGAGTTTATAAAGCAGGGTTCCCTTGCATTGGTTGCTACGTCTGTATTAAAAACCATTTGCATAAAGATTTTGATCAACGTCAGAGAAATTTGTTTGATTTGGTTTGAGTCTATGGGCTTTGTCATCACGGCATACTGTCTGCTCTTCACATATTTTAACTCAAGAAATCTGATATGTAAGTCAGGCTGCTACTCATTATTTTATTTGCATTCTGCCTTTCAAGGGTCTCGAAGTGGTACATACTGTTGATATTTCACAGACAGTAAGGAAGAGCTACCATAGCTACTGCTCACATTTTATCCAATCCTATAATGGAGTGGATCAGATGCTACTTTACTGAGGGATCAATACTTTATGCTACTTTACTGAGGGATCCCTTTACTGAGGGATCAGATGCTACTTTACTGAGGGCATCAACTATTCTATTATACCATAAGCCTAGTCAAGGTTTGAGTAGCTCCATCTGGATGTCCAAGGACAGAGTCTTTCCATTTCCATTGAGCCAGCACTGTCCAAAGACATTTCCATGGTCACATGGCCAGCATGATGTCATAGAATGCCGTTACCTTTCCACCGAAGCGGTATCTATTTATCTAGTTGTATCTGCAGCACTGGTGGGTTGCCCCCAGTTCGCACCGGTTCTATAGAACCAGTAGTAAAACCAGCAGGAGGCTCCGCCCACCAACCCCGATGTCATCAAAATGCTTCTGTGCATGCGTGCAGCCCCATTGTGAACCGGTAGTAAAGGTAAGTAGAACCCACCCCTGATCTGCAAGCTATGAAAGTTGGACCATAAGAAAGGCTGAGTACCAAAGAATTGAGGCCTTTGAACTATGGTGCTGGAGAAGACTCCCGCGAGTCCCTTGGACTGCAAGGCGATCAAACTAGTCAGTCCTAGAGGAGATCAACCCTTACTGCTCTTTAGAAGGCCAGATCCTGAAGATGAAACTCAAATACTTTAGTCTGAGGAAGGACTCACTGGAGAACAGCCTAATGCTGGAAAATATTGAGGGCAAAAAAAGAATGGGACGACAGAGAATGAGGTGGCTGGATGGAGTCACTGAAGCAGTAGGTGTGAGCTTAAATGGATAGGAAGGCCTGAAGGAACGTTGTCCATGGGGTCAGGATGGGTCGGACATGACTTCGCAACTAACAACAACAAAATCTGCATGCTTTCGAACTTCTAAGTTGGGAGGAGCTGGGCATGAGGATGGGAGCTCACCCTCTCACATGGTGCTCAAGTCTCAAACCTGGGCTGTTGGCTTTCCAGCTGATAAGCCCAGCATCTTAACTGCTAAGCCACCACACCACCCAAAGGTAGAATATAATGGGATAATTAAAACCACTCAGCAAGCTTCTTAGATGAATGGAATTTCATCCTGTCCTAAACTGATTCTCCAACCATTATTTTATACTGTTTGATACATAGTTTTTGTGTTTCTCCAGTGAAGATCTAGCACAGTCCCTCCTTCTAAGGCGAGGGTGATAAATTTTGAGGAATACTGGGCATCAACCACTTTCTCTTGGGGTGTTTTTTTTTCCCCTCTGTTCCTCCATTCCTGGTCTGGAGCCCTTCCCAGAACGAAACTATCTCACAACTCTGAGCCCAAATGAGACTTGCTCTTCAAACATAATTTTGATAATGAACATCACCATTTTACATTGAAATTCCTCCCCAAATGGTGGCAATTTGTTAACGTCAGATTAGGGAGCTCAGCTCATTATTCCTTTTCAGTAAAGAGGCAGCTAATGAGTAAAGCAGGCACATGGGCAAACTTCTAATTAAGGTGCCTATGTGAGGTGAAAACATGGTGCTGAGTTATGGAGTGGCTGTGAGTGGATTATTGATATTTTTCCTTCTTTGCCGAGTGCGCTTATTTATTACTAATGTGGTGCTAATTGAATCTGCCATATCTAACTTTGAAAATACACAGCACAGAACAGCATTTTCAAAATATTCTCTCTAGTTTTAATTGACTCCAGCTTTTGTGGTAAGTACTGATTGAAAAGATTTTGGCAATCTGGAAAAAAGGGGAAGGAAAGAAGGTCTTGTTGAAAACAACTGCTTTTAGGATGCATCTGGTATTTCATTGGTATTGGGCATGAGAACAGTAACCTCTGTTGATGTTTAATGTAGTTTTCAAACAAGAGAATAGATTGGATTGGATTGGATTGGATTGGATTGGATTGGATTGGATTGGATTGGATTGGATTGGATTGGATTGGATTGGATTTGGGCAAAACCAAGGGCAATGTATAGTTATGGAAGGAAGGCTAGCAGGCAGGAAGGAAATAAATCCCTGGGAAAAAAGATGGAAGTATATTGGGTGAGCAGAATGAAAAAGTTAGCCACCAGGCAAATTCCTTGCAAGAAAGCTTCGAAAGTCCCATTTTCTATAAAAAAAGCATCTATGGGAATATGGCATTCTATACATGATAAAAGGTACACTAAAGACTAACACTATCTCAAGTTATTTTATGGCACATGACAGTGAACCACAAGACAGTGCTACTAAGCAAATTCCCCAGAATAATGGGCACCTTTATTCCCCATGACACAAAGTAATCCTACCATCTTCTTTAGGTTTCATTGCAATGCCATTGATATGAAATAATTAATTCTGGCACTAAATAATGGATATTTTCACTTTATATCAAACAGCAGTAATTCCCCAAATGTAAATTTATCCATGTGTATAAACTTCCCTAATAGTTTTATGAAGAGTTCCATGTGGCCCAACATTTAAAGCATATTCGTAATCATTGTTCCTGCAGAAAATCTCTCTCCCTCTCTCCCTCTCTCTCTCTCTCTCCCTCTCTCTCTCTTTATATAATTAAATAGTAAAGAGCAATTTGATACAAAATCCTCTTCTTCTTCTTCTTCTTCTTCTTTTACAAGACATTTATGAATCACTGCACTGTTAATCTGTCTGTTACCTGTTGGGGAGTTTGGTAAGACTGACATTTCCCATCTTCTATTTATTTCTTATTGGGAGATGGTTTTACAATATTTGAAAAAGTGAAAACTTTAAAGTTTATTTTGGATCATATCTTGGTTTGAAAATGTGACTTACATAAGATTGCATTAAAACGCAAAGGGATTCATTTCCCTTCCTACCTGTATGACAAATGCTGTTTCTTCTCTTTCAGTGTTTGAAATGACTTCTTTCCCCAAACACCATCACTATTTCTCATCCCCGAATAGATGCTAATTTATTTTTTTCTCTCCTATACCCTGTGTATTCTACATGCTGTTACACAGCAGCATTGAGGATATAGACACTTTGAAGCTCATTTCAATAAAGACTTGCCAGAGCCATACTATTAATGAACCGTTATGCTTAATCTGCATTAAACAGATTTGCAAAATATGGTCTTTCATTCTACCTTGTGGTCTGTTCAAGGAATTATAAACTGAATTTTTTCCTCTCTCTTTTTTGGTAATCTGGCCTGCTAGTATCTTGTTTCCTGGACTCTAGCTGTATGCTGAGTATACAATTGCTTTTTTAGATTGGGTGGCTATGTGATCCTGATCTTATGTGATCTATCATAAGAAGTGCCACCCAACTCCATGTTTCCCAGCAGTTTGCCGATAAGCTGGTCAGTTAGAGGTCAGAGAGTGCTATTGTACTATATCATTATCAGAAATGAACAGCATGGGACATAAAGCAACTGAGGTGGCAAAAATCACCACCAGGCAAAAGATTTCTGTCAGTGTCATACTCAAGGTCAATCACTGTATTGAGGGGGGAATGAAGAATTGAAGGGAGCAAATGAAAGAGCTTCAGAGTACTATAAAAAAAACCTTGAAAAATGTCTAAATCATAAAGCAGTGCTAGGCTACTTCAGAGGAACGCAGAAGTGTCCGCTCTGATTGAAGATTCTCTAAAATACAAAGAAATAGAAAAGAAGCTCCAGCACAGAAAAAAAAGGTTAAAAGTAGATTCTGAAATCTCAAAGTTTTCATGATTGTTTTGCCATGTTAAACCCTGAACAGTTGAAAGAATTTCAAATCACAAGCCTGGAAGATACCTTGACCTAAAATTTTGGGAAGCCAATGTCACCTGCAGTAGGTATCAGGAAAACATGGTTCTCATAGCTTGTGAAACTTCTTCTCTCCTAAAGCACACATAAAGATCCTTTCCAAAAATATACCTCCTTCCGTAAAAATATTTGTATGCTCTTCCAACATTTCCTTGAGAATACATCCTCTTTCCTAAACTCGCTCCTTTATCCAAGGAACAGCACAATGTGTTTTCTAATTCATAGCTACAGTATTAAGCAACCTACTTTGGTCTAAAGAAAGTACGTTAACAGTTTATTCTGTTCAATGAAGGGAAATAATCATCGTTGATGTGATCGGAAAAGGTCACTGCTGCCTCCTTAGAAAAACACATTGCACAAAGCATATCATACAAATAAAAGAAGAAAAGAGTAAGGGAGAGTGAAACCGAATTGATTTGCCTAAGCTTTCTTTGGAGAAATATGCAGAGCATTTAGATAAATAGCCATATTGTTGAAGATGAAAGGCAAATCAGTTTTGTTTTTTTAAAAAGAACTGCATATAAAATGAGATTCTGCGCCCTGCCTTGCATAACTTTATGAAGGTAGAGAAAGGAAATGTGGTTGGTTTTTTTTTAAAAGAGCTTTTCAGACAATGGCCATCTCGCCCTTTATATTAAAGGAAAAAGCTGTTGACAGTATTAATAGCACTTCTCTCTCAAGGGATGGCGGTAATCATTTTCTTCTCCACATTCATTCAGTACCATCACTGTATTTGAGACTGTACAGAATATAAGAGAAAATGCAACATGCACAATGCTAGCTAAAGGAAACGATATGGAATTGCTTTAGCTGCAGAGGCTTGGTTACAAGTCAAATTTAATTCCAGCAAAATTCTTGCAGGATAGTGCTAAAAGAAAATGTTTGGTTTTGAAGGAAAAAAAGAGGCACTAGCTTTCTTTTCTAACTATAAAGAGAACCAAGGCAGAAATAGCAGAATAGTTTGAAGGAGCAGAAAATCATAGGACGGTGAAACTACAGTAAAAGAAAAATGTTTGCAGGGTTTGGATGTATCAAGTTTACAAAACCAGAAAAGATTGGAGAGTTCTAGCAAGGGTTTGAAGATAAGAGCAGGGAGCTTGGGCTGAATCCAGGAATGAACAAGATAATTTAAGGAAGTCCATCATATGATAACATTCTTCAGACAGGAAGTTGGCTTTAGGTTAACTCAGGGGTTCCCAAACTTGGCAGCTTTAAGACTTGTGGACTTCGACTCCCAGAATTCTCCAGCCAGC
>WNWU01000017.1:18149063-18228611 GCA_012654045.1 Ptyas mucosa | reverse complement strand
CCAGCCAGCTATGCTGGCTGGAGAATTCTGGGAGTCGAAGTCCACAAGTCTTAAAGCTGCCAAGTTTGGGAACCCCTGGGTTAACTGGTTTGATTCCTTCTAAGAAGACTGAAATATATATGGAAGATCCTTCATACTGTGAATATTTCTCAGGTACTGTCAATATATTCTGAGTTATTCTACATCAGGGCTGTCAAACTCCCGGGCCATAGGCTGGATGTGTCATGTGCTGGCCATGCCCACACCCATTTTAGTGAAGGGGGGAAAAAGTCCTGATAAATCACGTGACACCGCAATGATGACATGAGTTTGACACCCCCACTCTACATAATTCTGTGTATCATCATGTGAAGAAAGAGAGAGAGGGGGAGAGAGAGAGGAAAGAAGGAAGGAAGGAAGGAAGGAAGGAATAGAATTGTGAACAACCTGGAAATCATGTGCTATGAAATAACTATGTATATCTAATCTGGAAAAGTAAAAAAAACAGAGGCTTGAGAGTGGTGTCCAAATACTGAAGGGTTATCATGCAAATAGCAATATTAGAACCAATAGCTAGTCAGTGCAGTAGCAACTTCTAATGTTGGAGTAACATGCCAAAAACATAGTGTGTGGGACAGACTGTTTCAAGACATGCTAAACTCTGCTTCATTGAAATTATCTTAACCAAAACTGGACAGTTAAGTGCCTAGAATATTATATTTGTAGGTGCTGAATTGTGGGGTGAAGTTTGGTTCACCTATGTTTTAAGACCTCTTCCAATGTTATGGTATAGGAAAACAGAAAGAGATGGACAATATTCAGATATAAGAAAAGAGAGCTTTTCTGAAGAGAGAACAGTTTGAGAAAAAGAATCAGTTAATGTCTTTGTGTGGTGTGTTGAATGTGTCTGTCTGTCTCCAGCTAGCCAGCCAGTATATGGTATATAGTTCCAGAATATTTGAAACGTATCAATTTGCCAATTATCTTGTTTTTTATTTACAAATACTGTATATAAATATTGGAGACAGTAATTAATACAACTGTCAATTTTAAATCTTCTACTTCTAGACTATTAGATAAAGATTTCACTAATTTTTATAATGTACAAGCAAAGGGAAATAATCAAAGCCATTAAAAAGCAAAAGTTAGCATATTTTGGACATGTGATGCGACACCCAGAAAAATAGAGCATCCTTCACTTAATCCTCTAGGGAAGGATTGAAGGCAAATGAGGTCCAGGCAGAAGAAGAACATCATGGCTTCAAAACCTAAGGGACTGGTTTGGACAAAACTCAGCAGCACTTTTTCATGCAGCTGTTGACAAAAATAGGATTGCCAACATGATCGCCAATGTCCAATGACGGATATGACACAAGAAGAAGACAAGGTTTGGCTGAGGGATTTCAGGTTTAACTTTGCTTGTAGTAAAGAAAATGCTAAGAGATTTCTTGTCAAAAACTGAGATGACTGGTAATAGATAGTTAATGAAGCAGCTTTAAAAAAAATATTTTGAGATTTTTATTAATCCCACCTTTATTACTCAAGGCAGCAAACATACACAATATTTCCTTCTCCTATTTTCCCAGAACAACAGCCCTTAAGAGGTTTCACCCCACCACTCATTCATAGACACTTAAAATAATTTTATCTAAAGCTTATTCTTCCTTTAGCCTCTGAGTATCAAATGACTAACGACAAACCAAGAATATTGCTTTCATCAATCAGAAAGTTTATCAAGCCTGAAATTAAAAATCAACTGAGAGAGGGGGGGAGGGGGGAGGGAGGAAGAGAGAGGGAGGGAGGGAAAGAGAGGTTTGTTGTTGTTTGTTAAAAATACTTTTTTGAGCACCTTAAGAGCTACCCAGGGACATTTTGATCAATTGTTTGCTTCCATTCTTGACGTGAATTAAAGTCTCTGAAAAGTTCTTATACACATTTTTGGGATTCGCTTTACTTGTGAAATCCTTCATACACCTGCATGTCAGAACCAAATCCTTGAATTACTTCATGTTACAGTAGAATTGTTGTTATTTACTTATCTTCTGTCTTTAACACAGCTTTAACAGCAGTGCCAAAAAGATTCCACAACCAATTGCATCCTGAGGGCAAAGATAAACCCCCAAATAGCCTCAACAGCTCTCACAGAGAGTGCTAACGGACCAGATGTTAAATTTATGTTTTACCGACAAAGAAATAAAGGGAGACTAGTTCAAGCTATTTAGTTCTCATCAGCTAGCCATATCCTTCTGGGATTCTGATTGGGGCTGAAAGACGAAAACAGAAGCAGTATGCTCCATCCCATAATTGGGTAGACCATGTTGCCCTGATAGACCGCTCCCACCAGAAAAAAACACTTAATGGACCAGATGACTGCAGAGAAATACAATCCTTGCATCCCCCTCACATCAGAACCTATCCTTCCATTCCCCACTATCTCAACTGATGAAACGTTTTGTTCTTCTTCCTCAAGGGAAAACAGTCCCATTGCCTTTTGAAAAAAACGCTTTTGAGACAGCTATGACCTGGATGACTGAGAATCTCCCCAGTGTTCTGTCTTTAACATTATTTATTTATATGTCCTATATTTGGAAGCATGGCCCAAAGTTGAACAGAGAAGAGAGATAGGCTTCTGGCACTTCTAATCTAAGATGGATAATGTATAACAACAGAGAAGAATGGTGAATCAAGGATGAAGAGGGAATATAGGCACGTACATAGAATGCAGAATTAAAGCTGGGATACAACAGTAAATGATAGTTAATTGAGAGCCTAAGTCATGGGGCTTAGATGGGATTCTGAGTCATGGAGAGGGGAGTCATGGGATTCTGAGTGAAAAGAAAATTGTTAGTGTTGGAGAGGATCAGAAGGTTCAGCATGGTATTAAAATATAATATGCCTTTTCATTGATGTAGCTAAAGTAACCAGCAAAGCACAGCATCAAATGGTTGGTATATTTATTGTCATCCTCATCTATCAATGGAATAGGTATCTCTGTATGTGTATCTAGATATATATATCTTTGCATGTGAAAGGGCATAGGTGCAACCCTTGCCATCCTATTGTCACTGTATGAGTGTTTTTAATTGGGCCTTCAACACAATGCCACTGTGGTGCACATCTTTCTCAAGACCTACCAGGATTTCTGCCTTTCCTGGAATTAGCACAAAAATAAAGCCGGCATATTGCAAATCAAAATCCCAGCTGTAAACACCATTTTTATTTCCAAGAACGCCTCTGAGACTTGAACCCCACATATTGTGCAGAAATAAAAATGTTAGGAGGTGGCAGTCTAGTGCTATTGGGTGGTGTGTTCACCTTCTCCTCTCCAGGCCCATCCCCGACACCCCCCCCCCCAAAATCGCATGCATAGGTGGTAGGAAACATTGTACTTGCCTCTAGAAGTCGTGGATGCTCCAACACTGAAGGTTTTTAAGAAGTATAGGAAAGTATAAGGAAGAAGTATAGGAAAGTATAAGGAAATGGTATAGAGTTTCCTTCCAAGGTCCCTCCCAATTCTGTTATTCTATTATTCTGTTATCCTGGGAAATAAGAGACTGATGAGGAAGAACCAACAGTTTGCCTTTTGGCAAAGGAGATCATGCTCTCTATCACTGTGACCATTTTGTGAGGGCATCCAGGACATGTTCTCAACATTCCAAATGTGTCCATTGCTCCAAAAAAGGAGCCCTTGAAAAATAATCTGAGTTTCCATAGGCAACTATCAGCATCATGATATTCCATGTCCTTTGTTGGCAAAATGTGATCTCATTCCGTGGGATGTAGAAAATTCTAAATGTGTATGAGAAAGTTAAATTACTTTGATATGTTGCTTTGCACAGGCTCAGAAAGGGCAAAAGATGAAACTTCCTTGGCTCCCCATGAATCCTATTTAGATGTCCTTAGTGCCGACATGATGTTCTATGTGGGACCAGCATGCTAGCTGAGATAAATGGAATGGCAGTTGCTTTCTAAAATTAAATTTTCAAGGCGGGTGTGAAAGTGAAGGTACGACAATAGCAGAACTTACAAGAGGCTTTTTCTAACATTTATATATTAGCAGGTGTAATACCTTCTGCCTAGAATATAAATCCACTGGAGATGAACATATTCCCATGAGGCCAGAATAATCTGAATTAGGCAGAGCTATCTATCTAGTATCTCTACTAATAGACATTAAAGCATCTGTTGAGATTTATCGGGTTGCACAGACTAAAGAAAGAGAAGGATACAGCCAACGTACTACTTCCTAAAATTTGATGGAATGATTTATAGATTACCTTTCAATGTTAACTTACTGATAAAGATGAAAATAGAAGCTACGGTCCATGTTTCATATAGACAAATGTTTTTTTATATTCCACATCTCACATATATATGTCTCAAAATGACACTTACAATTATTTCTATTTCTAAGGTTAATAATATCAGAATTGCATCTGTAGAAGACTGATAATAAAAAGCCAATTTATCCCAGAAAAACTAAAATTTGATAGGCAAGGGAGCTGACCTATTTGACTAGACATGAGTAAGTTCAGTTCTCAATATTTGAAGAACATTAAGGGGAGTTTAGCACAAATAAGTAGTGTCTTCAATTCCATTTGATTGATTGATTGAGGCACTGCCTGATTCTGAAATAACTCTATGCAGCTGACTCTACAGCAAAGAACAAGATAAAAACAGAGCAAAAAGAGATACAAGCATGTACAGCCTACATCCAACAAGCGGCGCCATCCGATCTACCCGAACCTGGGAGAACTGCCAGGTCCTCAAGACCTTCCAGAATGTCATCCGGGTGGAAGCCCCATGGATCTCACGAAGATGTCAGGAGGAAGCAACCAGAGCCACATAGGGATATATCCAAGTAAATAATTTATTGTTGATCACCTACATTACAAGAATCTCACCATAATGTCTGCCTTCCCTTGGGAAACAGCAGGTATAGACCAGTGGTAAAATCTAAAATTTGTTACTACCAGTTCTGTGGGCGTGGCTTGGTGTGTGTGTGGGGGTAATGTAACTGGGTGGGCGTGGCCAACTTTTTTTTTTTTTTTTTGCTTTTAAAACCATTTCTTTACATCCTCCACCATTCAGCTAGAAATGAAGAAGCTTCTTGGATGAGAGGTGAAACCTCTTCAAGGAAAAAGGTTTTTGAAAAGCACCTTTGGGACAACAACTATAACCTGGATGACTGAGAATCTCCATAGATATCAAATTTGAATTTTAATTTCCATTTATTCCTTAAATCTAGAAATGCTGGTTGGGATTGCTAGACTTTATACTACAATTTGGTGGGTTACTTTAAAAAAAACCTATTCCATATACCGGTAGATATTTTAGGATATATGATGGAAATCATATGTAAATCTATCCAAATGCTAAAATAATCTGCAAAGATCCTCTTATTCCAACATGCTTAGCACATCACTAGCACTGATGATTTTACCTAGTTTGGGTAATAAACAAGAAAACAACCAAGCACAGAGAGCACCAAGGACCCTCATTTCAACTCTGAGCTATAAATATTCTCCTTTATCGGTACTTTAACCTTTCTACTTATTCTTCCATTAGAGCAGACAGATGGATTAGACTGTTTTGATTTATCTTAGTTTTTCATCTCTCTGTTCTATATCTACTGTGGGAATAAATCTATCAATATAAAAATGCAGAGTATGCCCAGGAAATATATAATATATTGGAAATTAATATACATACATGAATATGAATGGTATCCTCTTTCCCCCTGAAACTTTTCTTTGAAATGTAACATTCTGTCTTTGAAATTCTTCTTTGAAAGTTGTAACTTTCTCAAAGATGTTTGCAACTGGTATATTTCTTGCCCACTCTGCTAATAAAGGATAGTGGGTCAAACTGTCCAGTAGAATATTAATGATTTAGAGTAGGGGTGTCAAAGTCAAGGCCCGGGCGCCAGATTCGGCCCATGGGATGCTTAGATCTTGCCTGTAGGGGCACCCTGGAAACAATGAAGGACCGGCCCGCAGTGCCTCTGCCAGTGAAAATGGAGCTCCGTTTTCTCTGGCAGCGGGTTGCAGGAGGCTATCGCAGCCGAAAACGGAGCTCAGGAGCCTGTTTTCGCTGGCAGCGTGTTTGGGCCACCACAAGCTCCCCTAACATGAGTGACATCCAGCTGGCCAGGCCCATCCTGGCCAGCCCCCCCCCCCACACACACACCGAGGTCAAACACAACCCTGATGCAGCCCTCAATAAAATCGAGTTTGACACCCCTGATTTAGAGTAAGTTCAAACGTTTTCCTGTTGTGGAATCTGCTAATTTTAAAAAAGGAAATCTTACAACTCCTGATCAATAGGTGAAGCTCAATAGGTGAAAATTGGCAATAAAACCGAAAGCAAACTCTTTATTGAAATTGCAAAAATAACATTTCCAGTATGCAAAGAATGAAATTTGAATTTCAGAGTTTTGGGGGAGATTAATGTTTTAATCGAAAAGATGTTCAATATACAGGAACAGGGGTGTGATAGTTTTCCTTGGAGAAATATTCAGTATGTCGAGCAATTGATATTATTTATAAATGGAGTTACCCATTAACTAAGCAGACCTGCTAAAGAGGTGACAGGAAGGCTGAATTCATTCCTCACCTATTATTACACTGTAAATTCTACAGCGATATTAGCTTTATTTTCATTCTGCCCCAATATATATATTTCTAGGAAGGCTAGACAATTTCAGTGTGAATCATCCTCTGGAAGAATTAGAATCTTTCATTACTTATTCAGTAGACAAATTCTGTGTTGTCGCATCATGGCATTCTCTTTTTTTAAAATATTGCTTTTAGTAAAAATTGTTTTTATGTTTCTCCCTTAACTACCTGGTATTGCTAAATCAGTTTGGATATTTGCATATAAATTTCCTTGTGCCTGTAAATGACCGCAACAACATTTTTCATGCAGTAATTCACAATGAAAATAAGATATAACTGGTCACGGGAATAACCACTTCTGTTTTATTCACCATTTAAGATGTAATGTACAGATTCTACAAACTGTGTTATTTTCGTTTAGGTGACTTGTATTTTTTATTCTATAGTTCGTAATATTGTAGATTAACACTTGCAGTTTATTAATACATGTTATTATAGTAGCTTATGTTCCTTTTTTTGTTATAGAGATTCCTTGTTATCTTGGTATTTTACCTCAACTGTTTGGCTTGACTTTTATGTTATATATTTTGTAAATTTTGCTGATAATTCACTGAATAAATATTACTAGTCTATTGGGAAGCATTAAAAGACCAACCTGGGGGCCAGGTTCTCATCATCTTCTCATCATTCCTATCACTCATCTCCTCCCACTTATGACTGTATGACTGTAATTTATTGCTGTATCCTTATGATTTATATTGCTTCCCAGTATGATTCGATTGCTTATTTGTACCCTATGACTATCATTAAGTGTTGTACCTTATGATTCTTGACAAATGTGTCTTTTCTTTTTATCTACACTGAGAGCATATACACCAAAGACAAATTCCTTGTGTGCTCAATCACACTTGGCCAATAAAGAATTCTTTCTATCTATCTATCTATCTGTCTGTCTATCTATCTATCTATCTATCTATCTATCTTGGGAAAAAACAGGACCAAATCTATTTGTTTGATAAGAATTGACCCAGACTGATGGCACATATTCATTCATTCATTCATTCATTCATTCATTCTATCAATCAAATTTCCAAATTTGTTACAAAACAAGTATTTTGTAAAATTCAGAGACCTACAGGCTGATTCATTTTCATCTGGCCTGGAAAAACAGATCTCTGGCTTTAATTTGAAAAAGTTATTTCTAGGCCTTACCTTCAGGACTGCAACGTGGGCAGCATTTAGTCTGATCTATGATGTAATTTTCCTGTTACTTAATTTGTAATTTTATACTTCTGCCGTTAGGACGGATTGCTTAATCTTAATATACTGTATTATCAGTGTTTCATTTTACGATAACTTCATTGTTAATTGGTAAATAAATATGATGAAAAAAATCTGTTTTACTTTTATTGTATGTGTTTCCTTGGATTGTTTTGGTTCCTATGAATTATTTAAATTCTTTTTATTTTTGTTAGCAATATTTTTGTGTGAGACTATATGAAGAAAAACAAGTGCTAATAACTAAATAAACTCCATGAAAACAAGGCTGATGAATTACAGGATAAAGTGTAGCTTGGGGGGAGGGGGAGCAGATGCCATCTCCATATATTCAGAAAAAGAATCAATAAAAAGTTCACTACAGGCAAGACTAAATTGTAAAGGATAATCAAACAATCAGAAAGAAAATAGAGAAGTAGTCACAGGGCAATGTACCCAAGGGAAGGTCTGCGAGTTGTAATGAATGATCAAGTAAATATGAATTGACATTGTGAAGCTAACTAATGTTTTATTGAGCAATCCTAGAAGCTGCCTCAAGTGTAAAGCAAATGAGGTGGTGATTCAATTAATCCTGACAATAGTTTGACCTTGTTGAGAAGCCTACATTCACTTTTGGACAGAGCAATTAAAAGTGAAAGGTAATTGTAGAGACGTAAATGTACCACAACATAAATGAAAGGATGCTGCATTTAATATAAAGAAGTTGGAGAGTTGAATTGTTAGAAAAACTGGATAATAATGGTGGTGATGATGATAACCAAACAGATCTTTCAAGATCTTTATTGCTTTCATCAAATGTCCAATGAGATATTCCTTCAAGAGTCATTTTTAATCATCAAATAATTTTAAGGTGTATATGTTTCTATGTTGTGTTCTCTGGCCTAAATGTTGTAATAATGGTTTGTTGTTGTTCTTGTATCATTAAATCAAAACAGTCCAATAAGTCAAAGTAGATCTGCCATAACACTTCTCAAAAATGGAGCATCTTACACTTAAGGTAAAGTGTTTCTTTAAAGTTGATCACATATAATCTCTACCTTAATAATAACTCATAACTTAATAATTACTGCTGTACTGAATAGATGATCCTGATATCTTTCTATTCCTCTTTTTAAAAGACATAATGTTGGAAAACCACAAAGCTTTATGGAGTTTCTGAAATTAGCCATAATCCAATTTAGGTCAAAACTATGAACTGAGAAATGCATTCTAGGTCCATGGAATCTATTATAACCCTACCAAACCCAAATTAAAATCCTCACTGAATTAAATAAAACCCAGGATTAAGGTTAAATATACTCCTCAATAGCAGGGGTGAAATGTTCCTGGTTCGGACTGGATCACTTAATCCAGTAGCAATGGAGGCGGGTGGTTCGGAGAACTGGTAGCAAAAATCCTTGTCCCCCACCATGTCCAGCTGAGCTGTGCGATCATCAGAGGCTTTTTAAAATTATTTTTAAAAGCATTTTTTTACAACCTCTTCAAAAAGCGAAAAAATGCTTTTAAAAGTAAAAAAAAAGCCTCTGATGATCGTGCAGTGCAGCTGGGATCGTCAGAGGTTTTTAAAAGCACTTTTTTACAACTTCTTCAGCCGAAGAGGTTGTAGAAAAAATGCTTTTAAAAGTAAAAGAAAAAAAGTTGGCCACACCCACTCAGTCACATTACCCTCCACCAAGCCACACCCACAGAACCGATAGTAACAAATTTTACGTTTCACCACTGCTCAATAGACATCCGTGTACAAAATAATATTTATTATGGCTGGTCGCCCAGTCAGCCAGATATTTAGAACTGGATTTGACATTTTTATCAAGTTTTTCCCATGGACCCGGGACAGATAGATGTGGATGTTTGATGGTATTAAAAGTATTATTGCAGTATGTGAGCTGTTCCAGATAAAGCTGCCTTTTGCAACTGACTCATGGTTATTTTATCAATGCTGATGGTGCTCATGTGATGCCCGAGATACTTTGGAATTGGACTTAAGGTGCCTATTACTATTGGTATTATCTTTACTTTCTTTTGCCATAGTCATTCAACTTTTATTTGGTACTACCACATCCACTATCCAGACATTTTGTCGTTCTTATCTATAGTTGTTAAGTCTGGGGTGTTATATGGCAGGTGCTTGTCTGCTTGAATTCTAAAGTCCCAGAGTACTTTAGCTTCTTCACTTTCTATGATTTTGTGTATTTTCTAGTGGAAGTCCTTACTTGCTGGCAAATGGTTTTTCTTGCAGATACTCCAAGGCATTGTTGTTGCTACTTTGTCATGTCCTTGTAGTCAGTCTGTGTGATCTTCTTGCAGCAGCTAAGAAGGTAGTCCACTGTATCTGCAGCTTCTCTGTAGAGGAAGCATTTGTTGTCTATTGCTGTCTTTTCAATTCTGGCTTTGAATGCATTTGTTCATAAGGCTTGGTCTTGTGGAGCCAGAATCAGCCACTCAGTCTCTTTCTTCAACTTTCCTGGTCTTAGCCATTGCCAGATCTTATTATTATCTGTGTGTCCTGCTATTTTTGTTTTATGTACTGTCCAGGCGATACTTTATCTTCTCATGTCTCCCTTTTTTTTAAAAAAAAACATACTTTATTGAGTTTTCAAAATTAAAAAAACAGAAAGAAAAAAAAAGGTGTTGACAAATCCTATGTGTCATTTGGAGATACAGTGTTTCTTACAAAGTAAATATCATATATCCAATCTACTTCATCTTAGGCTAATTTTCTCACTATTGTATTTGTAAACTATGTATACATTTCATCAAAGCTATTCATATACAAAACAAATCATTTACTTTTCTTATTATTTAACCAATTGTACCAATTTCCCCATACTTCGTTATATTTACATGTCTCATCATCCATTAGCAGACTTGTTATCTTCGCCATTTCTGCACACTCTAGGATTTTATTTATTAACAATTCTTCTGATGGTTGGGTTTTGCTTTTCCAAAATTTCACTAACACTAATCTGGCCGCAGTTATTATCTGTATTGCGAGTTGAGTTTTATTTTTATTTGGGCCATCACCTACTACTATCTTTTCTTATCTTCATTTAGTCTTTCTTGCGGGTCAGTTTGGACTCTTGGTATACAGTAGCCTTCATGGTCTACTTGAGTGCATTTTTCTTTACCATCCTTCAGATATTCTTCTAATGCTCTTTTCTCTTCTTCAAACATGCACTTGCGACCTTCCACAGTCCCCTGTTTTTCTAAGTAAAGTCTGTCAACATCACCAGCATGAATAAAGAGCATGACTTTTTTTCAACTATTTTTCTGGTCTTTGGTCCAGGCTTATTATTATTCATTCCCTCCATACACAATACAGAGAGAGAGGGGAAGGGAGGGAGGGAGGGAGGGAGAGGGAAAAGGAGAGAGAGAGGAAGGATCTATATATAGATATCTTATCATTCAGCCAGTTTGGTCTAGTTGTTAAAGCACCAGATTAGAAAGCGGGAGTCGATGAGTTCTAATCCAGCCTTAGCTATGAAAGTCAAATGGATTATTTTGGGCCAGTCACTGTCTCTCAGCTCAATGCACCTCAAAGGATTGTTATTGTGAAGAAATTAAGAGAAGGAATGTGTGTTGGATATGTTCGCTGCTTTGAGTTATTTCTAAAAATAATAAAGATGAGATGCATTAGTATTAGCATTAGATCCTCCCATGCTATGTGCAATATTGGACAGCACGGGATCTCCAGCATTTTCAATTTTGGGTGAGTATTTCAACATCTTCCCATATGATGTTTAGAGTCTTTAAGTCTTCCATGAAGACAGAAAAATCCAATTTGTAGGTCCTATTCTCCTTATGGAGAACAATCCCCAAGATGGCAATGAGATGGACTCCTTCCCCTGATGCCTGAAGACTAAAAGGGCATCCTTGGAATATGTAGCAAAGATGGGGTACAAATAAAATGAAATAAAAATAAATAATATCATATATAATTGGTTATATTTATTATAATTATGTATATATAAATCAAAGCAGCAAACATACCTAATATTCCCGCCTCCTCTTCCCTCACACTAACAATAACCCTGTGAGTGGGGTGGGCTGTAACTGGTCCAAAGTCACCCAGCTGGCTTTCATGCCTGAAGCACGGTTGAAACACAATAGTCTTCTGCTATCTAGGCACCATATTTGGCATATTGTTCGCAACCCTGACAAGTATACTAGATGCTAAGTGACTAGGTACAGTATACAACTCTATATTTTTGTGTGGCTCTATGGAACATGTAATAAAAAGAACAAAACTTAGAAACCATAAAACCAGAGGTGAAATCCAGCAGGTTCTGACAGGATTCTGGAGAACCGGTAGCAGAAATTTTGAGTAGTTCGGAGAACTGGCAAATACTACCTCTAGTTGGCCCCAGGAGTGGGGTGGGAATGGAGATTTTGCCGTATTCTTCCCCTGCCACACCCACCAAGCCACACCACACCCACCAAGCCACGCCCACAGAACCAGTAGTAAAAAAAATTGGATTTCACCACTGCATAAAACATATATGTAATGCAACATGGGAGAGTATTTAAAAACTCATATTCCATAAAGTCACCTTGCAGTTTCCAAGACATCCCCAGGCTAGATGGAAAAACCACGGCTTGAGAGACTTTGGGGCTAGTCTCTCTCCCTGTTTCATAAAGTGTATGTCATGATGCAAAAGGCTCATTTCCTGGATTCCATAACATGCCCCTCCTGTCTGATCAGATGGAATGGGTTCCTGTAATTGGGAAAAGGCAATCCCTCAAATATCTCAGCCCCACACCATGAAGGCATTAAAAATCAAAATCAGCACTATGAATTAGACCCGGAGCTGACTGATATCCAACACAGATTGTGCAGCAGAGGCTTAAAGAGTGCCATTTTAGGCACACGTATATAACTTCCTGCGTTGCTACAATTTGTACCACTTGAAGTTTCTAAATACTCTTCAAGGGCACTTCCATGTAGATTCAATTAGAGTAGTCCATTTGGTGACCAGGGCATGACAAATAGATTATAGGTGTAATTATTAAAGCCACTTTTACATGTAAGTGTATATAAAGTTAATGTCAGACATACTGATATATAATCCCACCAGGGATTGAAATTTTAGATCTGGATAGTCTCGAACTACTCCATCTACGTTCTGACCTATGCTTAGTTCGTAAGATTATTTATACTCTAGATATCAGAACCTGCCAAACTAAGGGTGATTATTGTAACTCTATAGCCTCCAGAAGGCACAGCTAACTTTAAAAACCTGAACCAGCACATTCAATTACTACTATGCATATACCTTCATATTGTGTGTATGTGTGTGTATACACACACACATATACACACACACATGCATATATATATATATATGCATATATATATATATATATGTATGTATATGTGAGTGTATATGTATATAAACACCACACACACATTAAGAAATATAACTGTCAAATCTTAGTCACAGAAAATCAATGTTAATACATTTATAAACAATTCCACATGTGTGATTCTTTTTGGTTTATTTTTATTTTAATAATATATAATCTTTCTTTATTTGGCGCTTAATCTTGTCATATCAATGATTTCTAAACCTTTGATTTATCTTTTTAGTGGCATTTTGCTCATTCTTTAAATTTAATATATTCAAGGGTTTCTGACATGGACGTATTCCTAGCAAATGTTAACTGTAGTCCTCAGAAGACCCTTCTAGATTTATTTTAAAATATAAATCTGTCTTACAATGGTTACAGTTTCTTACAATTTCATGCCTTAGGCATGAAACCAGACTGGGTGATTTTGGACCAATTACTCTCTTTCTCTCTCTCAGCCCAATTTACCTCACAGGTTTGTTGTTACTGTGGAAAAAAATAGGAGGAGGAAGGATTATTTTGTATGTTTGCCCCCTTGAGTTGTATATGAAAAAAGCAGGATAAAAAAAAATATTTTTTAAAATGGTTTAATTGCAACTCATATATGTTTCTAAGTCAGAAACTGTTTATATTATAGGACTGCATGGTGAAACTTTGCCTGGCCTAAAAGTACAGACCCATGTGGCCTAGGTTGACAAAATCTTTTGTTCGATTGGTAGAATATAGCCCAAGAAAACTAGCATTCATTCACACTGTACCACAGAGTAGTAGCACACATTTTATACTGGTAACCTAATGCTAAGTTAGCCAGGTTCAGTTTATAGCCTGTTGCTGAAAGATAGAAAAGGTGCTGCAACTATTGTCTTCTAAGAAAGCTAGGCCTTAGGTCTTAAAAAAAATAAAAAATAAAAAAAATAAAAACTCAACCAAATAAACACACACCTATGTTTCCATTTTTTTCTTGTTTTTTGGAAATTGGAGATTAAAAGAAAGCCAGCTGGGTGAACAGCAGCTGCAGGTGAATCAATGGTTTAACACTCAGACAGTCTCTGCCAATTGCTGTGATATTGATTGACTCCTAATCAATTGTGACTCTGTGACTGCATAATCAGTGAGAGTAAATAACATGCATGAGTGGAGCTATCTGAATCAGGGAAGCCGAAGGCTGCATTGTGCAAGGAGGGGGAGAGTAGAGCAGAGCAGAGCAGAGCAGAGCCTTTAATTAAGCACAGCACAGCATAGATTAAAAGGAAGGAAGGTTGGAAATTCCAGTCAGCAAGAAAGGACACTCAAAGCCTCAAAGTTGCTCTTTTAAGATGAATGAAATTAAAGGAGGGGGCCATCATCCAAAATACAGAAGTGGGCAGAAGGGCTGGACTAGGATGCCACTTTCCATGTACTTAGATTTTTCCATGTACTTAGGATATTTACCTACGTCGTAGGGCTGTATTAATATTATCCTCCTCATCTTTCTACTAGCTTCTCCTATTGGTATCTTGTGATTATATTATTTTGTTGTATGTACACTGAGAGCTTATGCACCAGAGACAAATTTCTTGTCACACTTGGCCGGTAAAGATTTCTATTCCATTCCTATTCCTAGCCCCCAAACATAGTTCTATGTTCATCTCCTTCATAACAGAGAGGATAGGAGTAGAGAATCTGTACCTGTCAGAATATTCATGACTGGGAAGACATGGTAACAAGGTCAGCCAATGAATAAGCATAGCAACTGGGTCAGCCAATGAGAGCTGTTTAGAAACAGAAACTTAAGCAAGAAGTCTGGGCGTGGCTTAGGTATTAAGCTCTGAGCTCTGAAGCGGCAAACAAGTCTGAACTAGTCTAGTCTGCCTCTCTGAACTGATCTGAAACTGAAGAACCACTTTTGGTGTTCTACATTTATCTTCATGTGTTCTATGTATATAAAGAAGTTAATGAATCCTGCTGCATCAGTCTGCCTGTGTGTGCTTTCTGAATTTGATTTTGCAACAAACTCTAACAGTACCCTTATCAATATAACTGAGCTATAGCTTGCAATAACATAGGACAGCATGCCATAGGTGAGGGATGGGCAGTTCAACAATATCCAGGCCCACCAGTAGTGGTAAATTATGCTGAACAGGAACAAAGGAAATACTAATGGCAGATTAGATCCAGATTGTGGGGGCAATAAGATGACTTTGTATTAAAAAAATATACAAAAGTATGAAGGCTATTGCTTAACGCATTGTAAGCCGCCCTGAGTCTCTGGAGAAGAGCGGCATATAAATCAAATTAAAAAAGAAAAAGATTGTGGCTTAATATTGCTAGGTGTCAGATGGGTATCATTACTAGGTGACAAAAGAGTGTTCTTTTCAACTAAATAAACATTTGTCAAACCTCCCACATCCCCCATACTCCATTCAAAAAACCCTCAGTATTTAATTAATGTATTTAATTACAAAAGAGTGAAGAAATATAACAGTCTACTAAAAGGTAAAGGTAAAGATTCCCCTCATCCTGACTCTAGGGGGCAGTGCTCATCTCTGTTTCAAAGCTGAAGAGCCAGAGCTGTCCGAAAACATCTCCGTGGTCATGTGGCTGGCATGACTAAATGCGAAAGGCACACGGAACTCTGTTACCTTCCCACCAAAGGTGGTCCCTATTTTACTACTTGCAATTTTTACGTGCTTTCGAACTGCAAGGTTGGCAGAAGCAAAATGCTTATACAGAAACATTTCTTTTAAATCTGTATAATAAATATTGGAGAAATATTCAGATTGATATTCCAGTTCTATAGTACATAAACATGCAGATAATAATTTTGCACAAGAGTAGGGAACTGCTGCCTTGGTGTGCCCAAAGATAAAGGCAATTTGATTTTTTTTAAAAAAATAATTTTTATAGCTGCAACTATCAATATTTAGAAAATATACTGATGCTACATTTAAGACCACTGTGTTTTTGTGTTTCACTTTCCTCTGCACATAAAATCTCAGAGCACCGAGCAATAAGAGGTGATCTGCCAGAGGCAAACTTTCAATTTGCTCTAGTTTGTGAAGCATTTCGGTTGTAAAGAGCTGCTGTTTAACTAGCCTCTACTGAATGCTTTAAAAGACGGGTGAAATTGAGCAAATCACATTCCTGCAGTTATAGAAGCAGGTACACCTGACTACTTTCAGTGGCCAACTTGACATTTGACGGCTTTTAATACTGCATGCTGTGACAGATAATTTAAGAGAAAGATGCAAATTTGATAGGAAACATAATGTAGATTTAAGACATGGTAACCATTGTCACTTGGTTCAACATCCTGGAACAGTTAGCCTTTCATCTATCTATACTTTCCCTGGGTCCATGACAGGAACAAGCAAGCTACTAGTTAACATTGCTCTAATTATTCAGGCTTCTGGGCTTCATGGAAGGATAACTGTCATGCTATTGGTTCATTCAATTCTGAGTTCACCTCATGTTTTATCTAAAAGTCCAAGAATAAAGCATTGGGAACAGCCTGTTCAAAGGATGATGGAATACCTATGGTATTTTAAATTACTTGCAATCACCGCTTATCTTCACTGGCTTTACTATGCTTTACCAAAGATCCCATGTCTCTCCAGATCAAAGTGGCCAATCATCACAAACCTTACATAAATTTGAAAGGCAGCAAATGCGTTTCCAAAATGAAGTTTAGTTTTTGTGGCATGATGCGGTGGCAGGAAATGGAATCCATTCTCAAGAAGAAATCCCAAATTCTCAAGAAAAAGCAGAGATTCTGCAAAGCTGTATACAAAACATGTGTCTATTGAAAGGGCTGGGTCTTTAAAAATGTTTAGTACATTGTTATAAAGAATCTACGTGAAGAAAATTTGCATTAAAATGTCCAAATATAGACAAAACTATGAAAAACAATCAGTGGAAATTTCCCGTTTCTCCCAAAACTAGAAAATAATTAGCAGAACAGTATATATAGAAATCTCTAATACAGACACAGATTGCATTAAAATTTATCCAAATATCAAATCTTTGCTTCCTCCCTCCCCAACCAATGAGATTTTCCTGGTAACAAATTGTGATTTAAGCAAAATATTCTACTGAAGATAGAAGCTAAGGTAGCTCTGGACAAGGATTTTGTACTAACCCCAGAACATTTGCTGTTCTGGCAGGATGGGGGTTAATTTCTTTCTGTTATAACTGTTTGTTCAGCATTCAAATGTACAGTACTGTGCCTTCAAAACAGGAACCTGTTTTGTATTTAGCTAGCTTATAGGTAAAGTTTAGTACTTGACCTTATGGCCAAAATAGGTGTAGCTTCACAAGGAAGTGTTCAGAGATTATTACATATTTCTCCTTTCCTGTCTTGTCACTTCCTGTTACAAAGCTTTGATGGGAAAGAAAGGAAGTGAAGCCATCCCAACCTCCACCTTCCTTACAGAGAAGTCACTCACAGTTCTTCAGCCAAAAAAAGCTAATACAATCCTTGGTTGTATAAACAGAGGCATAGAATCAAAATCACATGAAGTGTTAGTACCGCTTTATAAAGCTTTAGTAAGGTCACACCTGGATTATTGCATCCTATTTTGGTCACTACATTACAAAAAAGATGTTGAGACTTGAAAAAAGTGCAGAGAAGAGCAACTAAGATGATTAAGAGCCTGGAGTTAGGAAGAACAGTTTCAGGAATTGGGTATGGCCAGTCTAGAGAAAAGTGACATGATAGCAGTATTCCAGTATTTGAGGAGGCTGCCACAAAGAAGAGGGGGTCAACTCATTTTCCAAAGCACCAGAAGGCAAGACAAGAAATAATGGATGGAAACTAATCAAGGAGAGAAGCAACCTGGAATTAAAGAGAAACTTCCTAACAGTGAGGACAGTTAACCCATAGAACAACTTGCCTTCAGAAGTTGTGGGTGCTTTATTACTGGAGGCTTTTAAGAAAAGACTGGACAGCCACTATCTGAAATGGCATAGAACAGAAGTGTCAAACTGGTGGCCCACGGGCCAGATGCATCATGTGCAGGCCATGCCCACCCCAGCTCTGCAAAGGGAAAAAAGTCACAAAACATCACATGACTGCAACGTGATGCTGCGAGTTTGACACCTGTGATATAGGGTCTCTTGCTTGAGCAGGAGGTTGGACTAGAAGACTTCCAAGGTCCCTTCCAGCTCTGTTCTGATTGACTGACTGACTGACTGACTGATGACTGACTGACTGACTGATTGAATGATTGAATGATTGATTTTGACCCATCTGGGGGTATCAGCAGGTGAGTAGCATATTCTTTCACACCTTTAGGCAGTTTAGGCCCTGTAGGGGTAGGGATTGTTATATGTTTTACCTAGTGGTGAAATTCTATTTTTTTTTTTACTACTAGTTCTGTGGGTGTGGCTTGGTGGGCTTGTTGTGGCTTGGTGGGCGTGGCAGGGGAAAGATACTGCAAACTCTCCATTCCCACCCCACTCCAGGGGAAGGATTCTGCAAAATCCCCATTCCCACCCCACTCTGGGGTCATCCAGAGGTGGAATTTGCCGGTTCTCCGAACTGCTCAAAATGTCCGCTACCAGTTCTCCAGAACCTGTCAGAAACTGCTGGATTTCACCCCTGCTTTTACCCTACACAGTAGGTAGGCTACATTATAGCTAGGAGCATACATCGAGCCACAAGGTTACGGATTAGCGAATCCAGAACAGTTTCCATTATTAAACTAAACAATATGATTTTCATTTTCTGAAATAAGGCATAGATTAAGAAGAAAGTAGTGTATAGTTTTTGTATTAGTTTTAATTCAGTTTTTAGAATCTTTAGGATTAATTGAAATAAAGCTTAATTTGAATAAAACTTAATTTGATTAATATTTCAAACTTATTTACAATAACCTTGTATACCATTAATATAATTTATCCCTATTTATTTAATAAGCTCTCACTTTCATGAATTTAAAATTACGATGCCGCTGCAACTTTCAGAAAAGCTCTGGCATTTGCACTGATGACTTTGGGAAAGGGGAAGGCTAGATGCAACCCTTTGGCAGCCTGGAAGATTAATGACAGTTAAATGGATGTGATTAGAGAGAATGTGGAGAGCAACTGTCCAGATTAAATTCAAATCACTTACCCAATAGGAAATTTACCAAATAACCTTGGACAGCCACCATCTTTGATGTAAGATACCTGATTATGATGAAAGAAGTAAAATATAAATATCCTTTCTGGCTTATGTTTTGATTTTCCAGAGGAAGGCTTAGATGAAAGTTAAGCAAAAATTTTAAAAAATTGTGTACCAATTTTATCCTCTTCAGCTGAGAGAAAAGATTAAAAAGAACAAGACTCGGTTAGAAATTCATCCACATAAAGGTTATCTCAGTCCTGGTTGACAGAAAAAAATTGTTTATCCTATCCAAAATTGAAAAGAGTGGGACCTTTTCAAATGAAGCATGCAAACTAAATCCTTCTCAACATGGAAGGACATCTATCAGCTTCTCTCATACATTTCAAATCAAGAGCATAGTAAAAGTCTCGTTTCTCTGTTTCCATGGTATTTTTGTTATTATTGCTTCATCAACAAAGAAGAAAAGTTGCAATGTGATTCTACTGATTTATTTGACATATAGTTATACCTAATTTATCAGATAACTATAAAATAATGAGCAGATTTAAAAAAAAATAATTTGAAACAATGTGTGTGAGATTTGGGGGGAAAAAGGTGGTTTAGCAAGCCAATATTGGAATTATGTGTAAAGATGAACATCTCAAGGCCTATTTGTGTATTTGCTGCTGTGGTCTACACTGAATCTCTGATTTTGGTTTCCTAAGTGACTTCTTGAACATCAGGAATTATTTGCAGCACCCAGTTCATTTTTTCCCCCTTCAGACTTCTGAGCTACTTCTGACCATAACTGATGAAAAGTAATGGCAGTTTCCTGCCATTTTGAGGCGGGAAACCAAAGAATAAGTCCTAGAACAGGCAGATTCCATTTTTAAAAATGAACGCTCCACAAAACTTCACTCTTGGATGAACTTGATTAGTTCTACACAGTCTATCATAGACAATATTTGCCACAATTCTTCAAAGAAATGAAAGTATTTCATCTCTGTCAACTACAATAGCTCCAAGTGAAACTGAAAGAACCTCTCTTGCAGGTATGAAAATGGAATGAAAAAAAAATTAATAATCACTCCCAAGAACCAACTTTGCCAGCAATATTACAGAGATGGCCTTGCATTCTAGCTCATATTTGGCCAACTGTTTGGTTTAAAGGGACTTATCGAAGAAGAAAAGACTAACATCCATGCTAATTTCGGATCCATCTTAATTGTGGACTATATGTCAACCCCACAAAGAATGCTAAAAATAATTTCACCATAATGAATGGTCTATATTTAAAAGTGAGTTTTTAGTTTTGAATCCCTCCCCCCCCCCCCTTGCAGCACTCAAGAGGGACTCAAAAAGCACAGGTTAGAAACAGCAAAAATAAAAAATCCCTTGCATCAAATTTGGCTTCCAGCGATTATCTTGGGCAAAGTATAACAGCGGTTTGTCACTGTCTTTTTTTGGGATTTTTTTTTTTGACAGTTCCCAGATTAGCCTGAAATTTCTTGGTCATACAAATATCTATGCCTTGTTACTTCATGCAACAACAATAAGCAGGTCCAAGGCTACAGTTTCATCATTTTGAACCTGTACTTTTGAATGGACAGTTACAACTTTCCCCAGCTTTATAGAAGGGAGCACCAGCATAACCATCTCAGGGCCAAAGCAATAAATTCAGTGGAGTGTCTTGAGCTAAACATTCTTTTTTCTTAGAGAAAGATTTCTCCCCTACTTTCATCCACTTAAACCTTTCTGTCCACTAGATCGGACATTTTAGCCTGCAGAATTGCAACCCATTATTGGCAATTATAGCTCTCCTTCAGAAATGACTTCCAGTCCTTTGCTGCAGAGAAAAAAAATGAAGCTGGCAGTAAAAATGAAGCAGTACTAGATAATATCTTTGGTATCTTTTTCTAGCTTCAAGAAAAGCCATTTCCCTACTTTTTCTTCCAAACCCTGCGACATTTCTCTTCGGCACAACGATATCAACCAAGAAAAGGGCATTATTAGCTTCCTGCAAATGTATTGGGAAAACACGTTTGTCATTGTGTCTGATAGCAGTGATTTCTTTGTCTTTATCATCCATAAGAACATTTCATTTAAAAGAAATGAAACTTAAATGAATGGGCCTCCCCCTGCCCCCCATTCACTTTAACCTAAAGGCATCTTTCTAGAAATATCTCAAAGGTAAATTGATTTGGAGGTTGCTGTTGTTATTAGGAGGCATAATCCAGTTTACCTCACTCTTTGCTAAGAGATGCACAAGCTACGGAATTGCTCCATGGGTTTCTGCTCAGCCAATCAGAAATTCCCCCGAAGCAGAGAAGTGGACTCTGCAACTACTCAGAGGCACTTAAACTGCTACTCTCACATTCCCTTATGCTGAGTGGGGTATCAGGTCAAAAACTAGTGGGCCATTCAGGCTTATCAATGGTCTGATGATCCTGGGTTTTCTCAATTTAGTCTAACCCAGGGCATTTTGTTGTGTTTGGGAATATCAGACTCCTTGACTAGGATTTAGCAGTGAAACATAAATCTCCTGATGCATCATGGCTTAGGTTTGGGTTTTGATCCAACTTTGCAGATATGTTTATTTATTTATTTATTAGTCAGATTTATATGCCGCCCTTCTCTGGAGACTCAGGGCGGTTTACAATGGATTAAGCAATAGCCTTCATACTTTTGTGTATACCTGCTTAGTAGGGCTTTCGGCCCCCCCAAGCGGTGTTCTTTTTTTTATACAAAGTCAGCTTATTGCCCCCACAATCCGGGTCCTCATGAACTATATGGTCAGATAGTTTAGAATTTTTGTTGCAGACAGGAACGAAGCCATCTTCTTGCCCATTGCTCTTTGCTCACAACAGAATACCTTATGCCACCAGGCTTGACATTTTGGACTTAAACAACTTAGAACTACGCCGCCTTCGGTCTGACCTAAGCGTAGTACACAAAATTATCTGCTACAATGTCCTACCTGTCAATGACTACTTCAGCTTCAACCACAATAATACACGAGCACACAATAGATACACATTTAAGGTAAACTGCTCCAAACTTGATTGTGGAAAATACGACTTTAGCAAGAGAGTTGTCAATGCACTACCTGACTCTGTAGTTTCTTCCCCAAACCCCCAAAACTTTAACCTTAGACTGTCTACTGTTGACCTCACAGCATTCCTAAGAGGTCTGTAAGGGGTGTGCATAAGCGCACCAATGTGCCTACCGTCCCTGTCCTAATGTCCCCATTTATTCGTGTCCATTTCCTGTATTCATAATCATGTTTATACTTATATCTGTTATCTTATACATGCTTGACAAACTAAATAAATATTTTTTTTAAAAAATTGCCATTAAGAAAATATAAATGATTTTTATATTCTTGGGATTTAAAATACCCTTTTTTATCCAGCCCCTCTAAATTAAATACTTGGTGTGGCACTTCAAGACTTTGAAACGGAGTGCTCTTTGCATTTTTACATAGCTCCCATCTCTGGCCTGGGCTCAGCTTGAACCAACTTCAGCCTTCACAAGGAAAGAGGTAACTAGTGTCTCCTTGGCAACTAGTGAAAAATTAATGATCAACGCTATGCTGAGCCAGAAACAGCCTTTTAAGGGATGTAATGGAGGAATACCCTTTTACTTCTTTCTAAATGGACACAATTCAGCCATCACTTTGGGACTGAAACTGTCCAACAGAACCGTATGTTACATCTATATTCTAGTAAGCATTTAGCATAGCCTGCTCAATGCATTCATTCCTGAATATGACAGCCAGCAAATCCTTGGAAAATATAGAAAATTTAACGTTAATGAAGGAAATGACAGATCAAAGAATAGTGTTTCATGCAATAAAAGACAAATTACACAAAGAACCCTTTTAATAAAATGCAATTCTGTATTTTTGGTACAAAATTGTGTTGAAATGAACAGTCTACAGCATACAAATTATTTTCTCAAAGGTTCTTTGGGACTTCACTGGACAACTCTGCAAAATCAGCAGCAAATAATATAAGAACATTTTATTGAACGAATTATTTATTTAGTTAACTTTTATTAAGAAAATTTATGTGGCTGCTCAACTCACGATGACTCCAGGCAACCTACAGAAATAAAACTCCAGTATAAAAACTAAGAAACCCACACCACCTGGTGACAACAACCTGACCAGTCACTTGATGAATTCAAACTGATTTCAACAACAACAACAACAACAACAACAACAACAACAACAACAAACATTTCTCAAAGGTCCTTTTTCAAAAGGCAGCTGGATTGTTTTTTTCCTTGAGGAAGTTGTTTCGCTTTTCACCCAAGAAGCTTCATCTGTTCTGGCAGGATGATGGTGGCGATGGAAGGATTAGTTCTGACAATTTTCTAGTTGCTCTAATAAATATTTCTAGAGCAACAATGGACAATATATGCTTGCAAACACTGTTGAATTTTACCTCCCGTTACCTATTTCCATTTTGCATGATGAATATGGCTGATGGGAATCAAAGTTTAAGAATATCTTACAGAGCAACCTCTCGGCCCTCTCTGCTATAGGATAATTTGCTGAACCAGAATAAATGCATGATTTAAAGAAATGTACAAATTATGAAAACTGCCACATGAAAGCAATCTCCTTGTGACTTACAATAAATAATCAGCTAGAAACAAGTCTCATCACCATAGTTAATACTATACTAAAAACAAGATAAAAGCATCTTAATGAAGTTGACATGTAAGATTGGACTCCAACTGATCTTCCCTGACAATACTGGACAGAAGCACTACTAAATAAATATAAATAGAATTTAGTATCTATTAAGACATTCTTCCATGCACAAAGAGAATTGGGGAATAAAAGGAAGGTGTAACTTCAGAAGAAGAGGGAATTGATCAATGATACAGTTTAAAAACAGTAATAAAATCATCAATTAAAAAAGTGATTATGTCCAGTTTGGAGATAAAACGGTAGGAACTAAAACCTTTTTTTTTGAAACAAAGAGAAACAAAACTGAAGCCTTTGATATAAAAATAGATGATAGATAATTAGAAAGAGAGAGAGACAGAGAGAGATGTTAGATAGATAGATAGATAGATAGATAGATAGATAGATAGATAGATAGATAGATAGATAGATAGAAAGAATGAGGACAGAAGAAGATAATCTTTCTAAAGTTAACTATGATGATGATGCTATCCATTCAGTTGTGTCTGACGGTTGGCAATTCTTTGGGCCAGGTCTTTCCACATCTGTCAACTGTCAACAGCAAGCCCTCTGGATACAAGGCTTGATTAAAACTCTACAGAGTTGATTCAAGAACATTTTCTCTAGGCATACCAGGTACAACTTTTACCTGCTTTGCAGCTAAGATACATTTTATTGGTGTGCAATGTCTATCTAGTCTGCCTTGAAATGGTAAAACCTGCAAACACGGATTGCTCTTATTTTTATCCACAAGAACATTTTTGCCTACCAGTTAATGCACCAATTGATTAAATCTACTTATTTTGACTGATTTGCGCTCCCCCCCTCCAGTAATTGCGTTAGGGTGATTGATTGAAGGTTGAACAGTTCCTCTGTTAATATATGTTCTGACACCAAAATCACACATGAATAGTGCACCAATTGATTATGTCCAGTTATTTTTTTGCAGTCTCTCTTTGGCGGGTAAAAACATTTTGGACATTGTCGCTAACACCATGGTTTACAATCATACAATTTTTAGTAGGCAGAAAAAATAAGTTATTTCTAAACAGAGTTTTTGTGATATAGCCTTTTTAGCTCCCTATTAATATATGTGTTGAAATCCATGCTTCTCAGGAAAAGTCAGAACACATTATATTATTTAACTTCCATCACAAAATTCAATAGGAATGATAGTTGGGGGTTATTAATGTCTGGGCGGAACGAAACTGCAGGCCTGTACAGGAATATCAATTCATTTTGCATCCCTGTAAGCAGATTTGTTCTGTCAACCAATAGGTTAACAGACACAAGGGACCAGTTCCTAAGGGATGTTGTTAATTAATTTGCTAGTCAATGCTTTGGGCTTCTGTGATCAAACATGCAGGTTACGATGGAAAAAATGCATTGCTACATTAGCTGTGGGAGTCCTTTAAAAAATATGCAGATGAAAAATAATATGTACTTAAGATAGTTATGGTTTTCATTATTTGCACTATTTTCCGTTCTCCCAGCCAGTTTTTATTTCAAAACCAAAGCTATTTTTCAGATTACTTAAAAAGTTATCATCAGGAAAATGATAACCTGAACAAACCTCCCTCCCCCTCCCCACTTTCTCTATGCATATCCTTGTTTTAAATAAGCAGCAACCTGACTGGTGATTTCCATTATTCTTTTTAAAATAGCATTCTGTATATCTTGTCTTTCTTTCCCTACAGAGTACTGGAACTCCTATTGCTACTGATCTGGACCATATTATTAGCTTTAGGGGGCGCATTATTTATTTTCAAGTCATATAATTAGAACTAACGGTGCTTTAAGCATTTTTATGCTGCATTTTTGAAGGGGAGTAGCAGGGTAGAAGAAATGAATGATTTTGCCACATCTGCTTCTGTTCTCAGAAATTGATTTAAGAGTGACACAAACCTTGACAGCCTCAGAATATGACTGAATCCCTCATTCTCACTTAAGAGGCTTTTAAACAAAGGCAAGTTGTAATATATTGCAATATTTGAAATGTGATTGCTGGCACACATAATTAATTCTGGAGAAATATTGTGTTCTGCATATTAGGTAGGTGATTAAAACAATGTATAGTTTACTGTTTACTGGCTTTGGTTCTAATATTGTGCTCTTGGTTTCAAATGGGTTTTCTTGTTTGCTGTTATTTGGCAATTATTTTATTGTATTTTTAAAAAACCAATATGTATATTATTTGGAGGGAGAAAAGAGTTTTATATCTACTTTAATTAAATCCAGTAAGTAACATATTAATTTTCACTCCATGCAAAGATAATTAGTTTATCAGCTAAAGATACCTAAAAACTTAATCCCTCTTGAGCTACAGTGATTCCAAATTAATTCCTCATTTGACTCCTTTCACTGGCTCGGCAAGTCTCTCTCTGACAAAAATAAAGGAAGGAAGAAAAGAAGGAAGGAAGGAAGGGAAGGAAGGAAGGAAGTTTTAAGTTTTTGTAAGATTTTCTTTTTTGCAATATATAGCTAAAAGTGATTACACTTTTGATTTCAAAATGGATTAAAAGGATTCAGATGAGTTTGAATTAAACAGAGACTTTAATTAAAGTTAATTAAAAAGGATCCTCCCTTGTGGGAAAAGTTCTTTTGTTTATAGTTTACTTGACAAGAAGATTTTAAAGGTTGGTCACCAGAGGGCACAAGATGGCTTCCTTAAAGAAAATGTTTGGTGTTTGGTTCAAGAGGTTTTCAAGCTTCTTAACTCTATAATAGAATCAAAAGTTTTACTGAAAGGGAGCAAACCCCTTTGAATAAAACTAAAATAGACTTTTTTAAAGGTGTATTTAAAAATTACAACTTACAAGAAAGGTATGGAAATACTGTATATATAAAGTTGGATGATCACTTAAAAATTTAAAAAGACTGAGGTGGATTATTTTCTTATATTGGAATATAAAGGATCTACTGCTTTTACTAAAGTGGAATTACAAAAGGGCTCGATAAAGATGACATTAATTTTGAGAGAAGAGATAAACAGTATGTGAAAGCAGATGTTTAATTGGATGTAGTGAACTGATTTGTAATAATTATGTTATTATTTGTGATATACAAATAATTGGTTACTAATTCTGGCAAAATTTATTCTTTTTATGAACAGGACTGGATTTGGACTTTCGTTATTTGAAGAGAGGGATTCAGCTATGTCCTGGAAATGTATAGCCCTCCAATCTGGTTCTGCTAATTCATAGTTTCCATCTCTTATTCCTGCTTCACTTTGGGAAAATTAGTTCAGATTGCTGTACATACAGCTGGAGGGGATTAGACTATAAAGCTCACTTGTTTCTCTCTTGGCCCTCTTTGTCAAGCTCTGAGATTATAAAACTGATCAAATGTTTGAAGTTGAACAAAGCTCCAGGATATGACTTCATCTCAGCAGAGTCCGGTTGTAGTCACCTAGACAGATAGGGTACCTGTTTTGGATTCCCTAACACCTTTATGTATAACTATGCTAATGTTCCTGGTGATTGGAGTCTAGCTTTGGTCATTCCAATCCATAAAAAAGGAGACAAGGGATTTACCTGCCAATCATCGGCCCATTAGCCTTCTCAATATGGTTAGGAAATTATCAGTGATGAAATCTGAACCGGTTCACTACTGGCTCACTGGCCGCACATGTACGCTGCATGCCAAATGCATGGAAAAAGGAGGCTTCGGAAGGTAAGTATAAAACAGCAAGGGGGGGAACAGCTGTGCTGCACGATTTAGATTCACTAGAAAGGATTTCCTGCTTTCTAGCGATTTTAAATCATGTGACACAGCTGATTGTCGGAAGTACTGGTTCGGAGGAACTGGTAGGGGTTTTTTTTACTACCGGTTCGCGCAAACCGGTAGTTTTTATTACTACCAGTTCACCTGAACTGGTGCGAAGTGGTAGGATTTCACCGCTGGAAATTATATGCTAGACATTTGTACAATAAACTCCTGGATTGGGTTACAGTTTATTGATCTTAGATGTGCTTTTAATTTCATCTCTAGATCCAAACTATGGCAGAAATTGAAGTATCTTCACGGTAGAAGATTACTTGTTCTTATATACAAGCTCTATGAAAACTCCCAGATGAAAGTGCAATGCCATATGCATGGTCACTGCACTGGAAATCTCAGTCAAGAGAGAAACAAGACTAGGGTATATTTTAGCTCCAATCTCTGTAATCTATTAATTCTCTCATATAGAAACTGAATGGCCCATCTCTTCATCTACCAAAACTGGGAAATAGACACATTTCTGTTCTTTTATGTACAGATGTTGCTCTCTGAGACACAGACTGGCCTGAAATGGGTACTTCATATACTTGCTAAGACTGCCAAGAAGAACAGTTACAAATTAATTACTTTTAAACCAAAGTTATGGTTTTCACTAAGCATCCTAAGGCACATGTCTGGTGGCTAAATAATCATCCAATGGAGCAAGTTAAGGCTTTTAAATATCTGGGGATTGTCCTCCATGCTATTAGCAAATTGCAAGTCCCACACCAATTATGTCAACTTAAATGCAAAAGAAAAAATGTGTTGGCTTTATAATCTTTCTACTTCTCGAAAAGAGCTTGGTGTATATCTTCAATGATTAAAATTTTGTTGGTGAAGATACGAACTCCTACAGAATTGGAGTTCGGTTGAGCCCAGGGGTGAAATCCAGCAGGTTCTGACAGGTTCTGGAGAACCGGTAGCGGAAATTTTGAGCAGTTCGGAGAACTGGCAAATGCCCTCTCTGGCTGACCCCAGAATGGGATGGGAATTGGGATTTTGCAGTATCCTTCCCCTGCCATGCTCACCAAGCCATGCCCACCAACCCACACTACGCCCACCAAGACACGCCCACAGAACCAGTAGTAAAAAAAAAATTGGATTTCATCACTGGTTGAGCCCCAACAGGTCATTTCTTTTGCTTCAAAGTGTTCAATCCAAGTTTTTGAAATCTATTTTTCAAGTATCTTCCTGTATTCCAAAAGTGGTCCTTCACTGTGACGCTAGCTTACTTAAAATAAACTTCAGCTTGAATTTACATTTTTTTATTTGTTATGTCCTTATAAGGACATCCGGCCGGGGATTGGTTAATCCTCCGGGCGGGAAAGTTAAACCGCTGTCATTGGACGACTGGTCTGCCGGAGCGCTATAAAAAGGGCTCCGGCAGCACAGCCGTTTGTCTGTTCTGACTTAGTTAAGAGCTGAATAAAACTTGTTGAACAGACCCCGCTGGTCTTGTCTTCTTTCCTGCGCCTGATCTAACACTGGCGACGAAGGATTTGAAAAGAACCGCCACGCGGAGCTAAGTCACTCATCGAGAGTTTTCTCACTGAGCTGAAGTCACTGAAGATGGAGGCGTCACAAGCCGCGATGGCTCCGATCTCCAAATTCGACCCCAGAGTGGAGAAATGGACCTCCTATCTGGTTCGTTTCCGCCAGTTTCTGCGGGGAAACAACTATCAAGACCTCTCCGATGAACGGAAACGAGCCCTGTTCCTAGCGCATTGCGGCTCCGAGGTGCTTGAGATGGCCATCGACCTCGTGTCCCCAAGAAACATCGAGGAGATGTCTTGGGCCGATCTGCAAGACGTGCTGAAGGAGCACTACGCTCCCACTGGAACTCCCATTGCCAACAGATTCACCTTTCAGCAAAGGAATCAGTTGGAAGGGGAGCCCATCAAGGACTTTGTGGCAGCTCTGCGGCAACTCGCGTCAAACTGCGAGTTTGACAACGTTGAGAACGCCATCAGAGACCGCATTGTCTTCGGCATGAGGGACATTGGACTGCAACGTAAGTTCCTCAGCCGAAAGAAGATTGCGTTGAAAGACGTCGTTGAGGAGGCAATCGCAGCCGAGATCTCAGAAAAGGCGGCTGCCGCCATGAGTAGGGCTAAAGGGGTGCACAAATTGCACCGCCAACCCAAGAGCTCGTCTGAGGAGTCGTCTGCCAGCTCCTGCTCCGACGACGAAATGGCCGTTCACAAGGTTTCCCGCCAAAACCGTCGCGAGCGCAAACAAGATGGCGCCCGGATCGAGCCCTGCGGCAGCTGCAAAGGAAGCCATGCCAGAACCAAGTGCCGTTGGAGAGACGCTGTCTGCCGACGCTGCAACAAGCGGGGGCACATCGCTGAAGCCTGCAGGGCCGAAGCACCTACCCCGGGTCCGTTTCCCCCCGGCTGGGGCGAGAAACGGCAAGACAACCAGAGACCATCCAAACGGTCCTCTGTCAAGTCTCAGCAACGAGGCGGCGGCTACGCGGCGGTCAGAACTGAGCAGCTGTCCTCCGGCATCCACACCATTGACGATTCGGCCGCAAAGTTCCATGCCACCGTGATCGTGGAGGGAACACCCTGCTCTATGGAGGTTGATTCGGGATCGAACTACTCCATCATGGACTGGCACCAGTTAAAGCGCCTGAAACCGGGCATCTCGAGGAAAGACCTCAAGCCCCTACGAGCCCGTCTTGTCGATTTCGGCGGCAACCCTGTTGAGATCCTGGGGAGGACTTCGCTCCGGGTCACCTACCACGACTTCCAGGGCGTCCTACCCATCACTGTCGTGGGGCGAAACCGCCCGAGCCTGCTGGGGATGGAGTGGTTCGAGCCATTGGGGCTGTCTATCAGCGGGATCCATCAAATTCGTAGGGACGAACTCGACGCCATCATCGAAGAGTTCAAGGAAATCTTCGATGGTAAGCTGGGGAAATTTGTGGGGAAACCCATTTCCTTCAATTTGGACAAAAATGTCACCCCTATTAGGCTAAAGCCCCGCAGGGTTCCGTTCGCCCTGAGGCCCAAGGTCGACGCCCAGATAGATAAGCTTGTCGCCCAGGGGGTCCTGGAACCGATCGATCATGCTGCATGGGAGACCCCCATTGTGACCCCGATGAAGCATGATGGGTCTGTGCGCATCTGCGCCGACTATAAGTGTTCCATAAATAAGGCCCTCCAGCAGAGCGCATATCCGGTTCCAGTGGTGCAACATCTGCTGCACTCACTTGGGAGCGGATCAATATTCGCAAAATTGGACCTGGCCCAAGCTTACCAGCAATTGCCAGTGGATGAAAAAACTGCGGAGGCACAAACCATTGTCACGCATAGAGGGGCATTTAAATGCACGCGCCTCCAATTTGGGGTCAGCGCAGCCCCAGGTATTTTTCAATCATTTATGGAACGCCTTCTTCAAGGCATTCCAGGGGCGGTCCCTTACTTCGATGATGTCTTGATCTCCGGCCACTCCAAAACCCAACTACTTGAGCGACTGCGCATGGTTTTACAGCGGTTCAAGGAGAAGGGTTTGAGAGTCAGGAGAGACAAGTGCATCATCGGGGTCCAGGAAGTCGAGTTCCTGGGTTATCTCATTGATAAGAACGGCATTCACCCCACCAAATCTAAGGTTAGGGCTATCCATGAAGCTCCAGCCCCCCAAAACAAGACGGAGCTTCAGGCGTTTCTGGGACTACTGAATTTTTACAGTGTTTTCCTGAAACAGAAAGCCTCCGTGGCTGAACCGCTCCATCGCTTGCTGGGGAAGGCGGTTTCCTGGAGGTGGGGGAAGGAAGAGGACGCAGCATTCAGAGCTGTCAAGAACCTACTTTCTTCTGAGAGTGTCCTCATCCAATACCACGAGACGCTCCCCCTGCTATTGACTTGCGACGCATCCCCCTACGGCGTCGGAGCAGTCCTCAGCCATCAGTTCCCGGACGGGAAGGAAGCCCCCATCGCCTACTTCTCGAAGACGCTGTCCAGCGCCGAGAGAAATTACAGCCAATTGGACAAAGAGGCCCTGGCCATCGTTGCGGGCATCAAGCGCTTCCACGAGTACCTATACGGGCGGAGGTTCACGGTCATCACAGACCACAAGCCCCTGTTAGGTCTTCTGTCGGGAAGCAAGCCTACACCTAACTATTCATCGCCCAGGATGACACGCTGGGCAATTTTTTTAGCCGGGTACTCTTACGAACTTTGCCACAGGCCGGGCAGTAACATCTGCAACGCGGACGCCTTGAGCAGATGCCCGTCAAGGGACTTAGTGGAGGACCCAGCCCCCACCCTGGGACTGCATCACATCGATGGCGACCTGGCTTGCCCAGTCACATCCGCAGACGTCGCGGCAGTAACCCAGAAAGACCGGACTTTGAAGCAAGTGATATCTTGGGTGCTGCGCGGCTGGCCTGCAGAACCGATGACCGACGACTTCAAGCCGTTTGCAAAGAGGCAGCAGGAACTGTCAACCATGAAGGGCTGCCTACTATGGGGTGACAGGGTTGTGGTTCCCCAGGCTTTGCGCCTAAAGACATTGGAGACTTTGCACAAGGGGCACCCTGGCATCGTGCGCATGAAGGGACTGGCACGGAGCTACGTCTGGTGGCCATCACTGGACAAAGACATTGAGAACTGGGTCTCCAGATGTGATCCGTGCCAAGAAGTCCGCCCCGCCCCCCCCGCAAACGCCTGTTGCGGAATGGGAAACACCAAGCAACCCGTGGGCGCGAATACATATAGACTTTGCGGGCCCGATGCAAGGGAAGTTCCTGCTAATAGTGGTGGATGCCTTTTCCAAGTGGCTTGAGGTCATTCCCCTGGCATCCATCACTACTGAAGTCACTATTAGAGCCCTCCGGCGACTATTCGCTACCCACGGGCTGCCGGACATCCTTGTTTCCGACAACGGCCCGCAGCTGACCTCGAAACCAATGGAGGAGTTCCTGGCCAGTTTGGGCATCCGCCATGCCCTCTCTGCCCCCTACAGACCGGCTGGCAACGGACAAGCCGAGAGGATGGTGAGGTTCACGAAAGAGGCCCTTGCCAGGATGGGGCCGGGCGATTGGCAAGAGAAGATCGACAACTTCCTCTTGATCCAGCATATTACGCCGCATGCCACCACTAGAAAGAGCCCGGCCGAAATGCTGATGGGCAGGAAGCTGAGGTCACCCCTGGACCGACTTCACCCCCTGTACCACTCCGAGGTCACCGCAACCGCGAGCCGCCCCCTCCGAGCCTTCTCCGCAGGAGATCCGGTTTTCGCGCTTAATTTCCACGGCCTGCCGAAATGGCTTAAAGGGAGAATCGAGAGCTCAACCGGCCCGAAGTCCTACACTGTCGAACTGCAAGATGGAGTGGTCTGTAGACGTCACATCGACCAACTCCGGAAGCGGTGGGAAGGGGATGGCGAAAACCACCCTGACGAGGTAGGACAACAACACCCCTACAAGGCAGGCCAAAACCACCCCGACGAGGTAGGACAACAACACCCCTACAGGGCAGGCCGAAACCACCCCGACGAGGTAGGACAACAACACCCCTACAGGGCAGGCCAAAACCACCCCGTCGAGGTAGGGCAACGCCACCCGGGCAGGGCAGGACAACACCACCCTTGTGAGGTAGCAGTCGAGGAAGGGCCGTACCACCCCAACATGACCGGACAGCCAGCAGACCAGCTACCGTACTGCAACTGCCGAGTAGACAGGGGACTCCACGGTAGCGAGAACTCACGCCTCCCCGGCAAGGCGACCCAACGCCACCCCGACGGCAGGGAACTCCAGGGAACGCCAGTAGACCGGGACATGCCCATCCGAGAGGGCCAACAACAACCCGGTGAGGGAGGCCTACGACACCCCTGCATGCAAGAACTACACCACCCGTCTGAAATCCTCCGCCCAGCTGACCCCCGTCCCAAGCAACAACGACCCGACCAGGTCGACCTGCACCACCCAGACAGGGTCGACCAACACAAGTCTAAAAGATACGGACAATTTGCAAAAAATATAAAAAACCCAAGGGACTTACCGGTCCACGACGATCGACACCCAGGACAGGAAAGAGACCAACCGGACCAGCAGATATATTCCAACAGCGGGTCGGGAGGCGGCACACCGGAGCCGGCACCTGCAACGACCACTTCGCAGCCCAGCAGCAAGGCCGGAGGCGCACGGACAGGGCCGGCACCTTCAACGACCCAGCGGCAGGCATCCCAGGGGCGAGGGTCGGAGGACACCGGAGCAGCCACCTTCCAGACGGACGACGGAGAACAGAATGAACTGCGCAGGTCGAGCAGGGCTTCCAGACGTCCCGCCTACCTGCGTGACTACGTCTGTTGATTGACACGAGCTGAACCATGTTTCATCTAGGGGGGAGGAGTGTTATGTCCTTATAAGGACATCCGGCCGGGGATTGGTTAATCCTCCGGGCGGGAAAGTTAAACCGCTGTCATTGGACGACTGGTCTGCCGGAGCGCTATAAAAAGGGCTCCGGCAGCACAGCCGTTTGTCTGTTCTGACTTAGTTAAGAGCTGAATAAAACTTGTTGAACAGACCCCGCTGGTCTTGTCTTCTTTCCTGCGCCTGATCTAACATTATTACTGGTGTCTAAAGCTAGATTCACTTCCAGAATGAGTGAATGATTTAGTAAGAACTCCAAACAGGAACAAAGGACATGATTCAAAATGGAGCTGGCTCCCTCCCCTTTTTAAATGCTGTCCTGAGAAGGAAAACTTCCTTATGCCTGATATGTTGCTCTGAGTTAAGTTTCCTAGACTTTGATTTGCCTGCTCTTTCCCTGGATTGGCAGGCCAAGACAGGCTTAATTGAGAGAGACTTCAAAAAAGTATTGCAGTGTCTGATCTTTGCGAATAAAATCGCTCTCCATTTACATCAGTCCCAAACTGTCAAGAAGTAATATTAATATGCTGTGGTAAAGTGCTGATGTCATTAGGAATATTGTTCTTAAGGCAATTGTAATGTTTGTGGTTTGATCAGGGCCTAGTCAGAAGGAGAGGATGGTATTTTTTGAGGATGGTTTGGGGTTTTGGGGGGGGGGGCTGGTTTTGATAAGTACCTTGATTTCTGACAGAACCTGAAGGATTATTATGTAAGGAGCCAATTCAAAAATGTATTGTCTAAATATTCTTTTTTCAAACCATGTTTTCTATGCATACACTTTTTTTTATCTTGCCTTATCATGCAGCAACCCAAAATATTGCCTTCATCAGGACAATATTTGGAAGCAATCAAGAAAATATTCAGATTAATGCAATAACCCAAAATTCAGTACTGCTTCAATAACCTAAAGTGCACTACTACTAATAAAAAAAAACATAAGATAAATAGCACAATGAGAGTTTTCCTTAAATCAAGTGAGATAACTTTGTCTATGCTTATAAGAGTTTACCAGATGAGTGATCTTTAGCAATTTTGTTACAATACTGTCTGATAAATTTTAAGTTTAAAACTACTAAGAAAATGCTTCTTAGTCTTCGTAGAAAGGAAAATCAGACTTATTTCCATTAATAACATCGCAAAATAAGTATGATTAATAGGTGTGGCATTTTCTGAAGGTGATTATGATCAATATGTTAAGTGGAAAAAGAAGTGCAATTTTAAGAGAATATTTCTCAGATACCTGTAGGCTCCAGATGGGCCTCCAATTTCATCCTCCTCCAACTATTTATTTCAGTTAAATGACAAAGGAGTTACAGGCAACGACTTGAAAGTGTGCTGAAGGAGACGGAAATTAAAACGTACTTTTTAAAATTATGGATGATTTCTTGTTAAAATAAGTATTCACCTTGTAAAATCAAATATTGTTAGTAATCCTGGCTTTCTGTTCTGCCTCCAGCTATATCAGCTACCATTTTGTGAAAAGGTGGTTTTTGTGATATTTCAGTCCTCTCAAGTGGGCTCCAAAAACAGACAACTTGACTCGAGAATTAGTCTCGGGCTTCTAAAAGAAGGAAAGAATACATTTCAAAAATCCCAAGAGTGTTATTTGAAAGGTTAAGTAAAAACTACAGCAGAGAGACTTGGTAGAGAGATAGTTCCCTACAATTTTTCTTCAGACAGGTCCTATTATATTCAAGAGTTTTGTTGGTGTGATGTGACTAAGTTGCATTTGTCTAGGCTTGTTCTGTGAGCCAAGTAGAAAAACTCATTCTCTTTGCCATCCATCTTTCTCTCTCCCCCCCTCCCTCCCCCACCAGCCTTTTAAAAACACAATGCCCAGGAAAAATACTAGATAGATGGTTGTTCAGTTTTTTCCAAAGAAGCTCATAAATTCTTCTTCAAACTTTCACCAGCTTGCTGGAATTGAAAATACAATATTGGTCCTCTAGGAACTGGGTTCAGTACCAAACTTATTTTATACCAGCTGTGAAACCAACTCTCAAAAAATGATATAAACATTGGAGCAAACATCTAATGGGTACATTTAAGAGGAACACCTAGATAACACAAACACAATCAATCACACAGTTAGATACAAACAAAGCACATTTTCCATAACTGGTGACTATATTTACCTTACTCTTAATCATGCAGCCTTGGCAGAGCTTTTCTTGCATGGGATTTTAATAATGCACACTTGTGCTCAGGTGTGTTGGTAACTTGTAAATAAACAAGGCAAGGAGACTATGCAGAACGTGGTTTGTGGAATTCTTTATCAGCAGTGACCCCAAGAGGCATCTCTGATTTCTTTTTTTTTAATTTTAAAAACAAAACTTTATTCATTGTTAAAAACATTTAAAACATACAAGTTTCTCTTAATCAAGAGACAAATTTACATATACTGTACACAACTTCACCTACTAACTAATTTCCGTTATTATATATACATATATACATATATACTGACATACCGTGGCATATTTCGTTTTCTATTCCTCTGACAGTGCTATTTTTGATTGTGTTAATTTCTTCTAAATTTCGTCTCTACCCATTTCCCTTTCTCTGGTTTATCCATTGGTACCATCTATTCCATATTGTATAATATTTTGAGTCCTCCTTATCCTGTAACTTATCCTGTAACTCTAAAGTTAGTTTGTATACAAAAAAATATACACACGCGCAAAAATGGACAAACTAACAGGCATCTCTGATTTCTTCTCCCTAACAATGTATCTTGTTTTCTGTATCTGTGAATGTGTGTTTGTATTTCTGCTCTCCCTTCCTGATGTATTTGGGAATGTAGGTATGAACTGGGAAGAAAGAATAGACTGATTCTACTCAGTGGTGAAGTCCAATTTTTTTTTACTACCTATTCTGTAAGTGTGGCTTGGTGGGTATGGTGTGGCTTGGTGGGCATGGCAGGGGAAGGATGCTGCAAAATCTCCATTCCCACCTCTCTCCTGGGGGAAGGATGTTGCAAAATCCCCATTCCCACCCCACTCCTGGGGGAAGGATACTGCAAAATCTCCATTCCCTCCCCACTCCTGGGGGAAGGATATTGCAAAAACTCCATTCTCACCCCACTCGGGAGCCAGCCAGAGGTGGCATTTGCTGGTTCTCCGAACTACTCAAAATTTCCACTACCAGTTCTCCAGAACCTGTCAGAACCTGCTGGATTTCACCCCTGCTTTTACTCCTCTCTTGGATCACATGATCCAAAGGAAGAAGTTTGAGAATGAAAATATAAGCAGCAATGGGTTGGGATGTCTTCTGAAGTCTTCTTCTCTGCAACCCCAAGCCAGATCTGATCTGTTTTCAAACTCAATCAGTCTTTTGATGACTTTTCACACTACAGCAACATTCTGACTTTTCAGAGAGTTATCTTGCTGACAGGCAGGCAGATAGGTAGGCAGAAAATTGAACTCATGGGCCTCTTTTCATTAAATTCTTTCCAGTGTGGGAAAGGAAAAGGAGAGAACAAAAAAGCAAATAGCACAAAAGTGGAATGCAACATAGGAGACATGGTCTTTTGCACATTACCGTATCTGCTACCAACACAGAATTGTCTTCTCCCTTTCCCTCTGTTGTACATCAGTTATTGTTCCTTGCATATCCCAGAGACAATACAGAGATGTGTTTAGCAAAACATTTGAAGAATATACATTAGTACACAAGGCATCTATTTGCTGACAATTGTAGAAAGATTGAAAAGTTATTCCCATCATATATTATTCCAGTGCTATTAAATTCAGCAGATTTCCTAGGCTGATGTCCTTCAATTATGTTGTTGAATGTCAGCTCTATAATTCCTAACCAGCAAGTTCAAGAGAAGGGTGCAGTGTAGGGGAAGGTGACCAGCTGGGATGGTAACTCAAGGTGTTGGACTAGGAGTGGGGAGAAACAGAGATTAGTTCTGTCATGGAAATGCAAAGGATTGCGGTTCAATTTACTACTCAGAACTGTTCTGGAGAAATGTAAGAGAACGAAGCCACTGCCTTGAGCTCCTTTCCAACATAAATTATTTAAATGTTCTCATTTTTTTAAAAAAATCATTTTTTTAAAAAAATCCTTTGTTTCAAAAGGATGTTCTGCTGAATGGCTGGAGAAGACAAAGACAATACTTTTGTCAACTGACATGCTAATTTCCATACAGTACCAGTAGAATGATAAAGAATAAGAATTGCCCAACTATTTCATTAGCTAAGACATTGTTCTATTAAATAGTTTAAATATATAATTGTGATTAGGAGAGAGTAAAGAAATATTTATTTAACTGCAGGTAATGTTATTACTCTAACAATGTAATTATTGCGTAACATGATCCAAGTCATGAAAAATTCTAACAAACGTTTGTTTATGCACATTATAGAAACTATACCAAGCATAACACAATTTTTAAAATTGTTTTAAAATTGTTTTCTGCCAGCATTTGGAATATGAAGAAATCTCTCATTCAGCTCACATACATAACCCTGTGATCAACTATGGGGCCTTAACAAACACTAATAAATGTAATCTTTCTGCTGCAAAATATTAAGACAATTATATAATCCTTTCAAATCTACCATAGTTATGACTTATTAATGATCTGGGACCATTTTCATGGGAAGATCTCAGCATATGAGTTGCAATTCAATGTTGTGTACATAATGGGGAGAAGCTTACAAGAGGAAACGCAATGAATTGCTGAAATGATGTCCTTTTACATCAGTGGTGAACCACAGAGATTGAGTTAGCATGTTCCCCCTCTCAGTTGTTGATTGAGGAAATAATACACGAGGCACCACCATTTAATCTAAAGACTTCTAAAAAAAATCTTATGAGTATGCATGGGGAAAAAAAGGATCTTATTCTGTGTAAATCACAAGGTAGTTTTTTATTGTCTTCTGAAATCATAAGTAACATGTAGGTTTGGTTAGCATAGCTGTAAATACAGTTACAAAAGCAATGAATCTCAAGGGAAAATTCATACAATGCAAGTATTAAAATTCTGCTTCTCCCCAAAGCTGACCTTGGATGAAGGAGTACATTCATGGACATCAAATCAAGCTACAAATTTAAGTGGTCTTAGTTCATCACTAGCTTGAAAAATTGGCAATTTTTGGTCACATCACCTTTGCATCAACAAGGTAGCCATCGCTGGAACAAAATAGATTTAGAAGGATTCAACTTGGACAGCAGCCATGACCAAGACTCTCCACATATGTCAAATACACTGTCTGTCCTGGGATAGCATTAATGTACGGGTGTCAAACTCGTGTCAACACGGTGGTGTCACGTGATGTATTGGGACTTTTCCCCCTTCACTAAACTGGGTGGGGGCGGGGCTAGCACGTGACACAACTGGCCCGCGGGCCGCAAGTTTGACAGCCCTGCATTAAGAGATCTGCAGAACTGTGAATAGAATGATCTGGCAGCAATTTTGCTTCCAAGTCAATTTCTGCTACTTCTAGGCAAGAAATCAGCATGCATATATTCTTAGTGGTAAAAGCCCACCAAAATCTTCAGAAGGTGATCATATAATCCATGATTTTTCTTTACTTGCTTTTATAAGGAAGTGTGTCTCTGTTTAAGCAGTTCCTGTATTACAGGAATAAAGAATTCAGCAAAAAATTATAATGGCAGAAACCTCAACTGATATTCCTTTGGCATAAAGAATGTATTTATCCAAACCTCAAAGGTTACACTTTCTCAAAAGTCATGGCTGCAGGTCAAGGTTCACAAAATCTCTAAGGAGAACTTCTAGTTACCTTTTACCTTATTTTTTTAAATTCTCATTTATCTTTATTTTGTATATTTATTCTTCCCAAGAGTGTGCTAAATGTTTTCGATTCTAAAATATTGGAGCTCCAAAATCTGATGTTAAGCTTAAAACTAACTTTAGGAATCTGATGGGGTTCTGATATTTCCAGAAGTGTTCTGGCTTTGAAATGCCCCCATTTGACATTTTAAACAGCTGTTCCGTGTTCAAAGCATTTCTGGATTGGTTGAAATATTTCTGTTAAGGTCGGAATATCTTGTTTCAACTCAAAACAACTGTTCCAAATTTAAAATGTTGCATGTTCCCTTTCCACACTTCTTTCAGCTATTTGATTTCAGACACACAGTCCCATAATTGTGTTTCAAGATCATTGCCTTTAAAAAAAATTCATTATATAGAAAAATATATTAAAGTATCTAAAATACAGTAGGCACTTTCCCCAAATTAAGTCTGTATTCATCAAAAAAGAGTCAATTAGCAACTGAGTTTCCATTACATTCAAAGAAGTGCGACCCTAATGAAATGCACTAACAGAGTATATTGGCGATATAATCAGCAACTCAGTGCATATTAGAAAGATAAAAAAAGCAAACAATCCAATTTTAACGAGTTTCTGCTTTCATAGATAAGAATGAACAAATGGTTTTGAGAATGACTACAAATATTTATCCCAGATCCCACAACTCCACATGATTGGAATTACTGATAATCTTAGAAAAGCTTTGATGCAAAATCAAATATACTTGTTTTTCCTTAATTATTAGCGTACACAAGCTCTCATACTTAAAATAAATCTGTTTCTGTTATTCGGCTGCTCTTTAAAGAACTATAATTATTCTTCCCTAGCACCAGCCATGGCTAAAAGTTGTTGTAAATTTCAAGTTGTTTTCACCCAAATAGCAACCAATTCAAACAAGGGTTTCATATGAAGTTGATCATCAAATAAAAGACTTGTAGGAAACCAAAAGGCCGAACCAAACAGAGCAACTATCCCAGTGGTGAAATCCAATTTTTAAAAAAATTACAGGTTCTGTGGGCGTGGCTTGGTGGGCGTGGTGTGGCAGGGGAAGTATATTGCAAAATCTCCATTCCCACCCCACTTTGGGGCCAGCCAGAGATGGTATTTGATGGTTCTCCAAATTACTCAAAATTCCCACTACTGATTCTCCAGAACCTGTCAGAACTTGCTAGATTTCACCCCTGAACTATCCTCATTAAACCAATCTTAGAATGTTCTTGGAGGCCAACATGAATGCCTAATCTGCTTTATCTGGTTGTCACTGAACTTGATTGAACTTACTTGTGCAAGTGTAGTAGTCTAAAATTGGAGAAAAATTATTTCCCTAGAATTGGCATACTGTTATTCTCCAGACATGGAGTAAGGTGGGATTGCAATACATGCTCTCTATACCACATGTAGATGGCCCATCAATGGATTGGGTGCAGCTCACAAGATCCCTTGTCCTCACCCACAGCCCTCCCATGCCCACTATTATTCCTACCCTGTTCTTTTATTGTCCTTTCTTTCCAACTTCTTGATCAACCTTTTATTAGAGGGAAGCTGTGATTTTTCTTCCTCCCCTGCCTCCTCTCACCTTATCTATCTATTTTTTTCTTCCCCATCTTCCCTCTGCTGAGTCTTAGTTTTATATCCATGTTCTTCAACTGAGGTGTCATTATTTCTCCTTCCCTACTGCTGACTTTTCTAACCACATCTGTTTTTCTCCTCTATTTTCCCAGTAATTCCTGGGAAAGGCCAACTCTATAACCTTCTCTGCTTCCATTGACTCTTTCTGTTTCTTTTTGTTTCCTGTTAAAGTGCCTTCCAATGTTGCTTTCCCATACTAGTCATGGGAGCTTTCTATTGACTGCTACCTTCTGATACAAAGTCAAACAAATGGCAAATTATAATCATATGAAAGTTGGGCAAAAATGCACATTTGGTTCTTATTTCTTGATAGTCTTAGGGGAGAGGAGTAGACATTGTGAGTCATGGTAGAAGCGCTACCATGTTCAAGATGACTTTCTATTAAGAGACTCGTGTCTTTCATTTACTCAAAGCTTCAGTAAATACAAAAAGGTTATTTGGCCTGCTCACACCCATACTTTGGAGTCTATGAATTACAGCAGGCCATGTAATTCTGGTGCAACTTGCCACCCAAGAGAAGTTATGCAATCCCAAGGTAAGGTTACCCAGTTTGGCTATTTCAGACTCTCTTTAAGTATCTTAATTATTCTATCTCTTTGCTTATGTAAAAAGTGCTATGCTTCCATTTAGTTTTCTCTTTCTGACACAAAAAAAAAAATCTTGCAGACAGAGAGGGCCCTGACTGTGACATTCAGGTCTTCATCTGAGAGCCTAAAAGACGATTGTACTTTCATTGGCTGAAATGCCAAAACTGTTGTTTGGATCTTGGATGATACAGAAAATTGTATTCATGTTCAGCTTAACACAAGGGTCTTTTAGATTTTCTAGCTGAAAATAAGATGCATATCTATATAGATCTATAGATCTATCTACCATCTACCTATCCTCTATCCATCTCTCTTTTTCTCACACCACCCATTGTCTATCTAGTTTGCATGTTTACCTGGCCAGGGCAGCCAGAACATTTAACTTAATGAAGTCCCTAATCAGTTCCTATTTTCCTTAATACAGTTCTCAATGCAGACTTTACAGGTTGGAATCAGCATTTTATCTACCCCATTGATCAAATGAATTCTTCCCCTTCTGTACTTCTGTACATCACCTAAATCTGCTGCAAAGGACTGGTAGGGGTGTGTGGGGGGTGGGGGGGAGACAGAGGTGGGTTTCAGCAGGTTCTGACCAGTTCTGGAGAACTAGTAGTGGAAATTTTGAGTAGTTCAGAGAACCGGTAGTAAAAATTCTGACTGCCTCCCCCATCTATTCTCTGCCTCCCAAGTCTCAGCTGATCGGGAGGAAATGGGGATTTTGCAGTAACCTACCCCTGGATTGGGGAGGCAATGGAGATTTTACAGTATCCTTCCCCTGCCATGCCCACCAAGCCACGCCCACCAAGCCATACCATGCGCACTAAGCCATACCCACAGAACCGATAGTAAAAAAATTTGAAACCCACCACTGGGGGGAGAGGTTTGGATTGCAATACACTATGATAGTTGGTGTATTGATGGTGGCAAGAGAGAGTCCTGGTATATGAATGCGATTTCATGTAGCCTTACAGCTTTAACAGCAATCATATTCTTTTCACCTTCAGCACAACATCCTGCACTGGTGTTATATTAAAAGGGATTGCCACTGTATTTACAAATCTATATTTTCCCAAAAGGAGAGAAAATATTGTTTTGGTGACACAGAACACACTGCAGTTATCAACATAACTGAAATGTGAGGCTGGGGCAAGCAATATTTTTTTTTTGTTATAAATGTTATATATAACAAAGTCACTGTTGTTCTTGGTGCATATGATTAATCCCTATCTTCTCATTCAAAGACAGCATAAATCTATGCATTCTCAGCAGACTTATTTCCACAAAGACATGCACTAAGACCTGACTGACTGACCCTGAATTCTATTTATATAATTTGCTATTTGCCTCATTATCAATTTTTTAAAAATCCTCTTACTCCCGACAGCTGCTGCTTCCAGCTGCTGCTATCCTTTGTTGATTTGCTTCATCAGCATTGGTCCCTTCCTCTGGCTGTGTTGGACAAAAGAAACCCACGAGGAGGAAGGAAACTGTGGGTAGTAAGAGTTGCAGTGGCAACAACCCCACTGTGTAGGGTCAGGCTACATGCGCATGCTCCTGGTTCCGAACTGGTAGTGAAGGTAAGTGGAACCTACTACTGATGGGAAGCCATCCCATTTTGAGCAGATGGAGAAAATGGTGTGGCTTCCACCAGCTATGCTCTGCCACTTGTGCCTGAGAGGAAGCAGCTGCTGCATCTTCCACAGTTCCTGGGGTCCTTAGTGCTCTGGTTTTTTTTGTTGTTCTGTTTTTGCAGACATTTCATTACCAAACAAGGTAACATAATCAGTGCTACTATAATGAAACATTTGCAAGAAAACAAGCTCAGAGAGCATCAAGGACCCTACAGTTCAACTCTTAGCTACAAATATTCTTTTCTATTGATACCTTCCACAGAACCTTCTCGCAAGGCTCTTCCTTGGCCTTTCCTAGCCTTTCCCACTTCCTGGGTCCTATAGCAGGCCTGTCAAACTGGCGACCCAGGGGCTGGATGCCTCACGTGCAGGCCTCAAAGGCAAAAAACATTGTGATATATCACGATACATCACATGACACAATTGAGTTTGACACCCGTGCTTTAGAAGTCCCCCCCCCCCCCTGTGCATGTGTTTTTTGTAATGTAGCTGCTTTTCATTTTCCACCGGGGTAGACCAAGGCCTTATTCAAACCCTAAATTTGCTTTAAACCCCCAAGCCTCCATGCTTCGCCATTAATTCAGGAAACTGGAAAACATTTGCTCCCTCCACCCCTTTAATGACAAAATGTGTTTATTTCATCAGCTTTTTATCCTGCTGCCATTCAAAGTAATTTGAAACTGAGCTAAATTTTTCAGGAATTATAGCCTCTTATGAGAGGGTGACACATGTCAAACTAAAGACAAAACATTTCTCTTTTTTGCCTCTTTGATTACTGCCAACATCATTCTAATTGTTTTGGCAGAATGTGAACTAATTTTCAGGCTTAATTGACTCTTCTGAGGGAATAAGTCCTGCCAAGTTTCAGATGATTAGATTCAAAGGTTTTATGTTGTTACTCAAATACTGGTATTTGAATATTAATGAAAAATGATGCCAGATAACAAACCAAAGTGAAATAGTTAAAAAAAAAGCCCTGTTTGACAATCACATTTTTACATTTATTTAATAAATTTATGTTCAATGACATTCTATGGAACTCTTCATTATCTTCATTATGAAATGAAGATGATTTTATTGATGTATGTGGGCCTCAAGCTCACAAATTCCTATGGGGTTTGAATTTGAAACCCCCTGCCCTAAACTAAGAGAAAATTGGTTTAATACATGAAATTGATTGCAATTACCCTTCAATTTTTCACACTTCTCTGACTCTTATGAAACAGTTCTGAGTAAAAATGCATACAAACATTCATTAAAATAATGCACACTACAGCAAATTGTGTGTACAAATGGTACATATTAGGATAATTGCAAACCAAAGGATATGTACTAGGAAAAACAGTAATTAGTAGTGCAGATTTTAAAATGCAGATATTTAAAGAAAAACATCACAAACGAAAGTAGAAATTTGATGGATAGAGCTCATGTTTGAAAAAATTCAAAAGGTGTAGAAAGATTTTTTTGAGTAGTCATGCTGCTGTAATATACAACCCTGTGGTGTTGCAAAAGGGTTCTTAAACAACCTCCAACGTTAGCATTGCAAGATACTGAAAGCAGAAATGGGACCAAAGAATAGCAGAGAAAATCAAGAAAAAAAAAAAGAAGTTAAAAGGTAGAAATTATGGGGGTTTTTTTGTTTGAGGTCATTCAAAGTCACCACGATAAGCAAAATTGTATTTATCCATGGTCTAAAAATGCAATTCAGAATGGCCTGAATCAAAAACCATTCCTAGCATACAAAACATCACAGTTCACATTTCAGCCCCCCCTCTTCTCATTTCTATATAACCATTGGCAAGCCATTTAAATCAAAAATAAGTGTTGGACAAGGCATAATTTACTGTTGGGCTGCCAGGTGCGTTTTCTATAGTTCAAGGGAAAGTTATACCAACTGCAATTTCTCCCAATCATTGCAGCTTTCAGATAGAAAACTCAGAAGAGATGATGAAGCATTTGTTTACTTGTGTTGGTCTGAAGAAAAAGATATATCTCAAGCAGGCAGACAAAAAACAAAACAAAACCCAGACTGATAGGAAGAAGGGTTAATTGGTTTATTCTTTGATGTTTGATTTGTCAAGTAACAGCAATTAAAAATGGAGGTTAAGAGGATGGTAAGTACTGGCAGAAAGAATTATCCCACTGTCTTTGGTATTGTTGAAATCCACATTCAACATTTCAGCATTGTTTTTTATTTTGAACAAAGCTAAATAAATATGATAAAAATAAAAATGCACAACATGTGTTGGATTGTTTCTTAAAGCATAGTTCTAATGATAAGAGTCAGAGAAATTCTATTCTTCTACAAGTTATGTTTACATTACAGAGCTAGCCAAGTGATACTTATTAAAATATTGTTGCTTTAATTGTTGTTTCAAGTTTTTTATCCTTGGGGAGAAAAATCTGAATTTACTGAAGTTCTGAAAAAATTAAACTAAATTTTCATCCTTCACTGTCACTGACATCTACTCTAAATTTCAATGTGGAGGTGGTAAAATGAAAGATACCATCTTACCATTCAATTTATTGAATTGTCTGAGACCACAACCACCAGAGAAAATAAATCCCAAAACAAGCCTTTTCCCTTTGAAGTAAAGCTAAAAACTTGAATTTTGAAGAAAAATTGGGAGTCATTTTTCAGTAATATATTCTCACACAGAGATTTATTACCTTAAAAACGCCTGAAAGGAGTTGTGGATGGGTAGTTAGGGTTTTTTAAAACAGATCTATATATACAGGGAAAAAATCATCAATTTTTAGTCGAGGAAACCGATTTTCTCTTTTAATAGTTTCAGTTTTTAAGGAAAGTTGTTTGGAAGGTTGGGGAGAAGGGGAGAATTGTTTTATTCTTCTATTAATATTGTTTTATGACAGGATTTTGGCCTTGAAATTTGATAACAATTATCTATAGAAGTGAACTTTCAAAGAATACTAATTGCTTTGTTATTTTCAAAACCAAACCTGATCCTGATGTCCTTCACTTTTCAGGCATTTATAAGAAAGCATTTATCCACACAAACATGTGAATCATGCTATCTGTCAAAGATTATGTGAGAAATGAAGATGATAATTGCTTTCACAGAAGGACAGAAGAACTCCAAGCAGCCCAACCAGTGGTGGGTTGCTACTGGTTCTCCCCGGTTCACAAGAACCGGTAGTGGAAATTTTGAGTAGTTCGGAGAACTGGTAAATACCACCTCTGCCTGGCCCCACCCCCAATCTATTCGCTGCCTCCCGACTTCAAGCTGATCGGCTGGAGGGAAAAAAATCAGGGCTCACTTGACAAAGAGGAGGGAAAAAAAACAAGACACCGTCGTTTTAAATTGAGAAGCCTCCCAACTGATCGGCTAGAAGAAAAAAATCAGGACGCTTCTCAGCCAGGAGCACTTGGCAAAGAAGAAGGGGAAAAAAAAGACACCGTCGCTTTAAATTGATAAGCCAAGAAGCAGCTGCTGGAAGGAGGTTCTTACTTGGCAGAAGCGAAGTGACATTCAGCAGTTCGTTTCTGGGTCAGCTGAACAACAAACTGGATAAGAGGAGGGATTGTTATATGGTTCTATGTTTTTGAAGTTTTGGGATTTGTGCAACATGGGCTTTGTGTTTCTAAAAAGGTTTAAGTGATTTCCATTGTGAAATATTCTGTCTTCAATGAGTTTTCTGCCTGCTTGTAAATAGAGCCGAACTTCCGGCTTCCACTTTCCATTATCTCTAAGCACCATAGCTGTTTTCTTCTTACAAAGTTTACTTTATGCAGCTGGCAGGAATGTAGAATGAGTATCAGGCAGGTTCCTTCTTAGCAGCTGGTTGTTGCTGCTAAGTTGGGTTGTTCCAGGTTTGGTCCAGTTCTTCCGAACCAGCAGTAAAAATGGTGGGAGGCTCTGCCCACCTGCCTGGACGCCATCATGGATGATCTATGCATGCACAGAAGTGCACACACACACATGCAAGCGAAGCAAGCGCACAAGTGCGCTCCCATTGCAAGCCAGTAGTAAAGGTAAGTAGAACCCACCCTTGATGTATACATATGTCTGCTACAGCAGGGAGCCCCAACCCCTGGGTCATGGACTGGTACCAGGAACTGGGCTGCATAGCTGGAGGTGAGTGGAGGGCGAGTGAACAAACCAAAATCATCTTCTCCCCCCAGTCCATGAAAAAATTGTCTTCCATGAAACCTGGTGTCAAAAAGGTTGAGGACCGCTGCGCTACAGAATGAAAATAGTTAAATTATTTCTTATTTTTAGAATGCAGGTGGAGATCATGCTACTGAAACATTAGGATATAAATTACTCTCCATGTCTACAGAAAAATGGCACATCAGGAGGAAAAGCCCCACATGATCATTTCCCTGAGTGGCTAATTATATATGTATAAAGAGGGCTTTTTTGTGTGTGAAATAAATGCATTCTACTATTCTACAATACTACCCTTTTAGTATTTAGGACTTTAGATGTGAATGTTTGCAAAGAAAAGCTTACAATATAAAAAATCCATTTATATAACATATAATGGAAAAAAGAATCAGCAACTGAGAATAGAAAACCCACAGCATCAAACCACCTGCACTTCACTAACTTCACTAACTTCCTGATCCTTCCTAATTCTTTACCAGAGTAAAGGTCTTCACACTTTCCAAATTGCCAGATGAGTTAAGGCTCATTTCTAAGGTAAGGTAAAGTATTCTCTGCTTTTTTTCCATCAGCATCATTGTAGCCATCATCTATCCATTGCAAAATGAAGGCCTCCTCCACATGTTTCCTACCAATATGATCCTGAGCTTTCTTTTGTCAGTTGGGCCCGCAATACTTTTATTATTATTATTATTGTTATTGTTATTGTTATTGTTATTGTTATTGTTATTGTTATTGATTTATATGCCGCCCTTCTCCAGAGACTCAGGGCGGCTTACAATGCATTAAACAATACTTGCTGATGTCATTGATCCATCTTGCTTTAGGTCTCTTTTGTGGACGCTTTTAATCAAGTGGGATCCATTCTGGGACTGCCTTGGCCCACCTGCCATCAGTTCTTCTTGCTATGTGACCAGCCCATTTCAATTTCAATTCTTTTACTCTCTTGATGATATTATATACTTTCATTTGTTCTCTAATCCATGTGCAGGTCTTTCTAACTTATCTTGTGATGCCATGCATGTATCTTTCCATGGGTCTTTGTGCGACTCATAGCTTTTGCATCAATTTTGAGGTTAGTGTCGATGCTTTGCTGGCATATGTTAGGACAGGTAGCACACACTGATCGAAGACTTTTCAGGCATAAGGGGAGGTTGTTTTTGAAAATTACGCTTAACTCATTGAATGTCTGCCAACCACATTTAACATGCTGTTCAATTTCTTTATTGTATCATCTTTGATTGAGATCCGTTGGCCAAGATATATATAGTGGTCTACTACATCTATTTCTTCTCCAGATATAAACATTTATCTTTCTTTGGTGAATTTATTAAACATGAGCTGGCTCGTTTTCAGATTTATTTTTATGCCAAATGATTCCCCTGCTTTGTGCAGCTCTTGTATGTGTCTCTGTAACTCTTCTGGGTCTTGTGAGAAGAGAACAACAACATCTGCAAATCTTAAGTGATTTAAATAGTCGCCGTTGATTTTTATTCCATCTTTTGCCCAGTCAAGTTTGCAAAATACTTCTTCAAGGCCAGCTGAGAAAAGGATAGCTAATATTGTATCACCTCATTCTATGTTGATTTCTACTTTAAAATCATTCAGACAAATTGTCACCATTGTTTTTTCATATATTGATGTAGTAAGTCTATGTAAGCAATGTTGATTGGTTGAGCAATTATTGCTTGCTGGAATATTAAGTCAAACACCTTTTTGTAGTCAATGAAAGCCATGCATAGTGGCATGGTGTACGCACTGTGTTTTTCAATGACCTGCTGAACAACCTGGATGTCATACGTTGTGCTGTAACCACTTCTGAAATCTGCCTGCTTCTTTGGCTCTACATCATTTAATGTTAATGTTTTCTTTGCTATTATCTTGATGAAAAACTTGTACATGGCTGAAAGAAAGCTTACTGTGGGAAAATTCTTTAAATCATCTTTGGCTCCTTTCTAACAATCACTTCAGTATTTTCCCATGCATCAGGCATTTTTTCTTCTCTGGGGCCTCCCGAGTGTAGTTTTGCTAGTATCTTGTGTAAACTGTAACCACCGGCTTTCATTTCAACCGTAACACAGTCATTTTCTAAAGCATTTTTTCATTGATTTTATGACACTTAATATTTCTTCTACTCAGGTGTCTGGTATTTCCTCTTTCGTGGGTGTTTTTACTTTTACATAATCGTGATCTTTGTGTCAGTTTTGGAAGCCATATTAGGCCACCTTCTCATGTGTGGGAAAGTAGGAGGGGGGGATTTAGTAGAGGGGTTGTCTTTAGACATAATAGCATTCTTCCTGTCGGTCAAGATCAAGGCAATCCTGCATCTGGAGAAGGAGTGGTCGGAGTGATGTCTCGAGATGGGACGGCTGTTGATTGGAGCATGTGACCGACTGAGGAGTGAGGGGAAGATTTTGGGGGTTTTGTTTTACTGAGGGAAAACCCGGACCTCTCAGATTCAGATTTTCCCAGATGTGCCAGTTTACCTATTCCAGTAAATAGAACTTTGAAAAATGCTTGCTTCAGAGTTTTTACTTGGAGTTGGGTTTTTTTCTGGAACGCTGACATTTTGTATAGTTCTGGATAGAATCCAATTTTGTTCAACTCACAGAACCATCTTCACATTTTAATGCAAAAACCTTTCTTATATTTATAAGCTTGCATTTTGCTTTATTAATCCATTTCTTTTCTTCAATTGCCTCTTTCACAAGCTTCATGTTGAACTGATACGTTTATTTATTGATATGTTTTCTCATGGTCTTGCAAAGTTCAATATAATCCAGTTTATTAGTGAAACTTCCAGTATTCTTCATCGTCTGTCTTTTTTTCATTAAATCAATAGTTTCATTAGAGATTTTTTACTGTACAAAATGTTTTTCCACTGGAATTAGATATAGAGGATTTGAGGACTATTTGTTTATTTTGTTCCATAACATTCATCTTTTTCAAATCTTGCAATAGCAGTTTGTTAAATTAATCTGAAAATCGCTACTCTTCTCTAACAGCTTATCACTCTTTATTTTCGTTTTTCATGATATCTTTATCATTTTCATATGCTCTTTTCAGCAGTCTATCTTCACTTTATCTCGTACCATTCTAGGGTCACTTCCAACATTAAAGCTACTGATGATAGTACAATTGCAAAATATGGTTTTATCATGATGTAGTCTATTTCACTTGTGTACCCAGATGGACTCTTCCATGCCTATTTTCTGCTAGCCTTTTTCTTGTAAAATGAGTTCATGATATAAAGTTCCTGTCCTTCAGCAAAATCTGTCCCTGAAGGACAGGAATGTCTTCTACTTTCTTTTCTCAAGTCATTCATTTTTTATTTGCAAAGTCTTTATATTTTGTGATTTTTCTCCCTTTCTCATCAAAGTGCCTTTGTATGCGTTTGCTCTTAAAGCTTGGTCTTATGCAGCTCTGTCTCTTTCTTCAACTTTCCTGCTCTCAGTTATTGCCCAATCTTGTTACTGTCTGCTTTGTCTGCTATTTAAAAATATATATATTAAGGCCATATAATAATTTGTCTGTCCATGTCTCTATTCTGTTCTTATTTGGTCTTTCTTGTAGGCCAGTTTGATCTCTCTAATATTCAGTAGGCCTTCCTGGTGCTCCAGCTTCAGTGCATCTTCTTCGCTAACCTTCAGATATTCTTTCAATATTCTTTTTTTCTTTCTTTAATCCTCTGAGCTACTTGCAACATTCTACATCCACCCATATTCCTGGTAAGTAGAGTCTGTCATAATTGCTATGTTGATGAAGTGTATGATTCCATTTTTGTTACCTTTCTAGTCTTCCTATCTGGGGCCTTTAGTTTTGCTTGAGTCCAGTCCACTGTTCCAGGTTTATACTTAATGACTGGAATTAACCAGGCACGGATTACCTTTATGGTATTTCATCCACTGAGTTTGGACTTTAGGATCTTCTTCGCTCTCATCATGTATTCACTTCTAATCTTTTTCTTGACTTCAGTGTGCTTGAAAATGTCAGCTTCAAGGATGCTCAGGTATTTTTAGTGATCATCTTCATCCAGAATAAGAATCACTTCCGCATTTTTCCAAGAATCGGGTATTTTTTTTTCTCTGAGGCATCGCAAGTGTAGTTTTGCTAGTATCTTGTGTAACCTGTGACCATCAGCTTTCAACATTTCAACCGTAACACGGTCTTTCCCTGAAGCTTTCCTATTTTTCATTGATTTTACCGCACTTGATATTTCCTCTACTAGGATGTCTGGCGTTTCCTCTTTAATGGGTGTTGTTAATTTTGAATGATTTTGATATTTGTATTTTCCAAATATTTCTAACATTTCTTGTCTTCTTGTACACACAGACTCATCTTCACATTTTAATGCAAAAACTTTCTTATATTTATCAGCTTGCATTTTGCTTTATTAATCCCTTTGTTTTCTTTTTCACAAGCTTCATGTTAAACTGACCTGTTTCTTCTTCTTCAATATTTTTGTACGATGACAAACATCACGTTTGTCGTAATGGTGATAACGAATCTCTTTGAAATATTCCTCTCTTTTATTATTAACCTCTCCCATTCTCTCACCATTGATTAGCAATGTCTCCCTTTGTGCCATAGACCTTGGAAAAAGTTTCTGTACTTTCTTTTGATTCATGTCATTTCTAGGCACTAGATTATCCAATCATGAAACATGGAGTCAAATGCCTTCTTGTATCAATCCATGCTGTATTCAATTTGGTCTTGCTTCTCTTGCAGTTTCCCAGAATCATCTTATCAACCAGGAACTGAATTTTTGTTCCTCTGCTGTTGGGACAGTTTCTTTTCTGCTCAGGTGGAAAGAGCTTGTTTTCAGCCAGAAAGTGTTGACTAATGTGTGGTATCAGGTACCACACATTAGCCATTTGAAAGTTGTTGGTAAGCAGGTATTTGGCCAGTAGTTGCCCGGTGCTCCCTTTTGCTGGATTTTTCATTATCAGGTAGGTTTTGCCAGATGTTAGCCACTCTTCAATTTTATCTCCTTGCAGTATAACTGCTTGGCAATGAGTGGGCATAGACCAGTCAGGTTTTTCAACCAAACCGTGCAGTTCATCTTCACCTGGTGCTGATCAATTCTTCTTTTATTTAAGCCTTTAAAAAAAATTATTATCCACCCCCTTTAGCCAAGCTGTGTTCTTATTCTATTTCTTTGGGTTATCCCATGTCTGTACTCAGAACTGCATGGTGTTTTCCTTGTCAAGTGTTGATTGATTTGATATAATCTCTCAATTGATGGATTGGGAGGAATATTTCTGATTGGATTGAAATTGGAGATTCTGCCTGTAAAGTGGAATTTGAACTTTATTCTGCTGATCTTCTTGTCTGTAGCTGTTATTTGCTGGTTTATTATTTCTAATGCTTCCTTAATCTTCCTTGTTTGCAGGTGACATTTCTTGATCCAGTATTATTTGGACTTGTTCTTTGGGTTCTTTTTTTTCATTTGTTCTACCCTGCTTGCATCGGATCACAGCTATTTTCCAGCCTGAAATTACATTTTGGTAGTGTACCATTTGGCTGTTTTTCCTCTTTATTGATTTTGCATCCCAGGTATTCAGTTATAAATGCAGCTATGTTGTATATTAGTTGGATTTCCTTGTAGTGAGCTGCTGTTTATATTTGCTACTACAGTATTGGCATCTTTCAATGCTTGTGCTAGCTGTTTCTTTGGAACCTCTTTGGAGGCTTCAGTGCAGGCAAACTTATTCTGTGTTTTTGTAAGATGCTCAGTGATTCTTTGTTTCAATTCTTCTATTACTTTCATTAGAGAGCTTTGTTGTTTCTGAGGCAAAGAATAGAGTCCTGGTTTCTGAATGTAAACAATTCAATAGCTGTGCTTGCTTCTTCTACTGACAACTCCCCCTGGTTTGCCTTTACAATTTGAGTTACTTCTGCCAAAGGTGCTGGCCCTAGTTACTCAGTCAGAAGTCATGAGTTGTGGACATTTTCCTCCAAATGACCAGGAACTCCAAAAACTAACACAGTTCCTCTAACCCGGGCAATGACTAAGCTGGTATGTGTCTCTTTTAATTACATCTGATCATATTTTTTATGGCAAAGACACTGTTTGTCTGGCTTCTCTAATGAGGAGGAGGTTGGACATTTGGCCAGGTGGAACTTATTAACTTGGCTCGCAAGGCTGTTGGCCAAAGCACACTTGATGCCTTCTCCATGGACGTTCTTGAGTTTTTCTTTCTTAACAATCCAGGTACTCAGGACAGAAACTTGCAAGGCACAAACACCTGCATCACATTCATATTGCTGGAAGCCTTTTCCTCATTTTGACTTCCAAACAAGAAGGGGATGCCAAAAGCAATTTCTTCAGGAGCGTATTTGGTGGTGAAGGAGAATTTTCACAATAAAGGTAGTCTTCATGTAACAACTTCAAATGGTATCAAATTTGGACGAATTGCCACTGTTGTTATTAAATGAAGAGGTGTAAAAGGTGATGCCACATGACTGCATCTCTTAGCCACAGCAATCCAGCCGGTCCTGGTTGTCCTGGTTGGATTAAGCCATAAACAGAGGGAGTCCCAAAAATGACTATAGGTGTCTTTGAATTCACTGGATTAAAAAGAAGTAGGTCAGAATAGAATTACATTAGTACAATCCTATATTTGAAAACTGTATTTGAAGAGAAACCAGATTTTCCTATTTTGAAAAAAAAATAAGTATTTCAATGAAAAAAACAACTAAGACATTAAATTATATATCAAACAGCATTTTTATCTAATGAAAAGTAGTTAAATTAAAAGAGACAATAATTTAAGCTGATGAATAACTTCTCAGCAAAACTTGGCAGGCAGAATATTAGCAAGATTTTTCATCACATTGGCCTTTAGAACAATTCAGCCAAGAATATCAAGACAAACCATCTAAATTATATTTCTAATGCCACGAGAGAGTGCATTCCATCTAAAATTTCTTATTTTATTTTATAGCCTAATTATAGGCCATCCTTGGCTCTTCCATATCCCTGGTATAGAATTCTGAAGAATTTGAAAATCTCAGAAAAATTCATTGAAAAATTGAGAGAAATTTTTTCTTCACTGTTTTTGCATGACTCCTATGTAAATCTCCTTCGAAACAACTGCCACTCAATATGATTATTTCACATTTGTTCAATAAACAAGGCACCTCATCTCTGTCTATGTTATATTTGGTTAAACATTTTTGAATAGGTATACCTGGGAAATCCTGGGAATATTCTTAGACTCCAATTGCTCTCGTCTTTCCCTTTCTTCTTGAATGTGGAAGATTTCACTGTTGTAACAGAAGTACAGATAGTAGCAAAAATTTAAGTTAATCATGAAAGACTCCAATATGAAATCTTAACTCAGTAACATTTCTCAAAGTTTTCCCATTTCACTAGATCTCATCTTAGACTTTAAAATATGAATTTCAGTGGTGCTCTTTGATTTGATTTTTAAAACTTTCTGAAAGTAGGGGCCCATTTACTTACACTATAGCTGTCAGTCGAAGGATTTTCCTCCAGTCCCTTAAACTGTAAGGAAAGCTCTTAGTGTGTAGTGCAAATCTGATCTCATGACTGCTGAGGCCTACTCATGCCGAAATCAATCCCTATTTTAAAGTGGCAAAGAAATGTTGGGACTCATACTTTACTTGTTTTAACAGGTCCTGAGCCTGTCATCCACCAGAAGCAACCCAGGCTGTTTTTGCCAAAGTCTTGAGCCCCACCACTTTTTCAACAATTTCCCTAAAGTAATTGCCAAAGAAGCAGATAGAATTTTGAATCCTGAATTAATCCTGAACTAATCCTAGAGTTACACACGCAAGTTGACAATAAATAAATAAATAAAACAAAGGATCTCTTACCTCAAAGAGGAGTTTCCCTGCATAGAATAGGAATATCTCCATCCCTAATGCCCTAAACTAAACTAATATAGTAAGTATAATAAATAGAATAAGTATAATAAATAAATAACAAATAAATAAATATTGTGTGTAAATGAATCTAATTAAATAAGTAGATTAAATAAGATAAATAAGCAAGCAAATAAATACTGAAAAGTTAAATAAAGCCAAAATGTGATCTAAGCTACCACTTGTCAACACGCACACAGAGAAAAACTCATCAGTGAGCAATTTTTATTCAGCCCACCCAAAGATTTTATTTACTACCCCTTTGTGAGTTCAACTACTTGTCAGCACCATTATGAAGCATCACCTCACAAAGGAAAAACAAAGCAAAATGATGGGCTGAATGAAGTATTGTTTTTCAATATTTCAATATCTTTCAATATTGGTAAGGTTGCCAGGTGTCCACTATTTGAGCGGACAGTCCGCTTTTTTCACATTATGTTCACTATTTTTTTCACAAAATAGTGGACATTTTTTTTATTCAAAAGCTTTATGATGAAATGGTACGTAGTCTAAAGCTGTACAGTCTAAGAGAATAAGGATAGGAGAATCAAATTTTGTCTTTTTTTTCATAAGTTAGAATGAGACAAAGATCGAATATCCATTGAACTCGATTCTCCGAAAAAATTATTAATCATACTCAATTGTTTCACAAGACATTTAATAAAAGTATATAAAATTGTTTCAATCTAATTGATCGCAATAATCCTCCAACTTTAGAAGAAATGACGAACATCTGGTTATTATCACCATGGCGAGAAGAACTTCCACCCAACACTCTCTTTGATGAAATTTTTGCCTTAGAAGAAGTTTATGTTCATCTGCAGGGCGATTCATCCCTTGATAAGTGGACGTACTTTTTCAAGAAAGAGCCAGCTCCGGACTTCCGGTTCCGGTCCCAGAGGCGACAGACACTGATCGGGCTAGCTCTGGCCGCAGTGTCCGATCCCCCCCATCTGGAGGCCCTATGGGCCAAATGCCTTAATATTGGGCTGTTTGCCGTTTGAGGGCGGCTCGCCAGGGGTCCCCTGCCTCACATCCAGGGGCCAGGAGGCCGATGCTGGCACGCCCGAGGCTCCAGCGGGGGAGGGAGGCGATCGGCGGCCTTTTCTGGGACCGCTGAGGCGCCACAGCGCCTAAGGGGACCGGCGCTTACCTGCAAGACACAGCGGACTGGGAGCTGATCGACCGGAGAGTTGAGGTGGCATGATGGAGTTTTAACTGCAAGGAGCAGAGAGCTGACAAGGCATCCTGGAGGTGAGAGGGGGGGGGTTGGAGTTTCCCCCCCCCTTGTAGCTGGAAAAGTGCCCTGGCTGAGAAGTAGGGGGAAAGAAATGGAAAAATACCCCTTCCTTTGCTGACTTTTTCTTGAGGATGGCTGAATCAGAATTTGTTAAAGAGGTCTGGTGGCCTCTCTTCCTGGTGGAGAGCTATGGCAGCAGTCCGACTTCCTGCTTCTTTATTTACAACTGAAGACATTACCCACCTCGAGCTTCCTGTTTGACCTACTCTGCACTCCGGACTCGTTGCTCCTGTGAGCGCCCACTGGTGGATACTGGAAAAATTACACGACTGTCAATCCCTCTTTCTCTTTCTTTCCTGGAGGCTTGTTTTTTGGGATTTTCCATCTTCTATCATTGTAAGATGGCCAAGGGCCACAAAACAACAGCAGCTGACATGGAAAATTTTTTTGGAAAGACTGGCAAAATTGGATCAGAAATTGGATAAGTTGGATGAATTGCAAAAAGGATTATCTGAAATCAAGTCTGAAATGACACTTACGAGAAAAGATTTAAATGATGTTCAACAGCTGGCAGAGCAAAACAAGAAGAAGATGGGGGGTCTGGAGGGGGAGGTACGGGCACTCCAGCAGGTGGAAGAAGGGAGAGGAAATGCAATGCTAACTTTACAATTAGATAAGATGTCTTATTTTCTCAGGTTTCAAAACGTGGAACAACTTGACCAGGAAAACTTGAGAGAAGTGATGGTCAAAATGTTGGGTGAATTTCTTGAAAGAGATTTGGAGTCTATTGGAAGGGATGTGGATTTGGTGTATAGAGTAAACTCACAATTTGCAATTTTACATAGTGTCCCAAGAGAGGTCCATATTAAATTTGTAAGAAGGGAACTGAGAGATGAGATATTGAGAAAACAAAGACTGGGGGCGCTGGTGTACAGGGGCAAGGAGGTCACCATCCTAAAGCAGATTCCCAGACAGGTACGAGAATTAAGGAGAAAATATTATTTTTTATCAAACAAGCTGTACCTTAAGGGAGTAGGCTTTAGGTGGTTGATTCCGGAGGGTTTGATGATTTTCTGGAAGGACAGTAGGAAGAAAATTAATAACGTAGCGGAGGCTAAGGCCTTTTTTGAGCAGCATAAGTCCTTCCTAGAGGGAGAAGATACAGGAGCTGAAGAGGGGGAAGTATTAGATGAACAAGGAGCGGGGGCGGGCGGGGCTGTGGCGGCCCGGGAGGAGGGGGGAGGCCAGGCCATGGTCTTAAGAGCTAGAACTAGGAAATGAAGAAAGGAGGGGAATCTATTATCTAATGGTTTTTTTTTTTTTTTGATATCTCTTTTTACTCCTTCTTTTCACTGTACTTTGTATAATATTTTGGTTATTGGCTTTCTTTGCTTACGTAACTTTTATATATTCCGGTTGTTTGTTTTGATTTAACATAATAACGTCTGTTGTGTGAGAATTTAAAAAAGAGAAAATAATAATTTAAATATCTTTTCTATAAAGATATTGAAAATTCAACATATTGTAAATTATAATATTGTATATTTTTAACCAATAAAAACTTTTCTTATAAAAAAAAAAAAAAGAAAGAGCCAGCTCCGAGTTTACTGAAACTGTTCCAGTATTGTGCATCAATTCCGGTATCAAATGCAAACATTGAACAAATTTTCAGTGTCATGGGAAATTTGTGGACTGATGAACGTAACCGATGCTTGTACCAATGTAATTTAATATTTTACATATTATTATAATATATTTGATGTTTTGAATTTTGAGTAAAGTTTTGAAGTGATTATTTTAATACATTTTAAAATGTTTGTAAGAAAATATATAATTTAATTGTAATTTTTAAAAAAATTTTACTACTTAACCCCACCCCCCCCCCCCCACTTGTCCGCTATTTTTTGGAAGCAGACCTGGCAACCCTAAATATTGGTAAAAGTCAGTACAAAATCCTGTTGATGTGTTTGGTGGAATCAGAGGATTAGCTAACAAGAAAAATGCTATAGAAAAAATAGCGTCACTGAAGAAAGCAGGGAGATCTCTGGAGAAATATGCACAATTTAGAAGGAAAAAATCATACAGAGGAAAAAATTGGAGAGATTTCTGTGCTCTTGCTCTACCATACTGTACTTGCCTATTATTCTTGGGGGGGGGGGGAAACTTCAAGACAAACACAGTATTTAAACTTAATTCAGCAACAGCCCTTTATTTTCTGCCTGAGCTATTGATATACATACTGCAATATGTTGCATGACTGTTATTTACTGTGAAATGGTGCACTTTTCTTCCTGTTTTTCTGTCCACAGCAGAGCCTTTTGGATGATCAGAATAAGTGACAGAAAATGTATTACGTTTAGGGAGCAACTGTGTATTGAGCATTTAAATAGAAAGCATTCCTATGTTAAGCTGAATCATAATGATGTCATTATTTAATCCATGAAAAACACTGAATCTTAATTACAGAGGGTGGGTTTATGCAACAATCTAGATTTGTGTTTAGTAGCTAGTTTGTGGGACAGAATGTGATACATAATTCATTGTGGTGAGATCTCACAATAAAAATGCTGCCCACACCAAATTAGGTAAATCTGGATGACCAACAATAGCCTGAACTGTTTTTTATTTTATAAAAAATATTATTAACTGAATGCAAAAAACAAAGAAACATACACAAAATTATAAAAGGGAAAAAAGGGTAAAAGAGAAGAAACATGGACGATGTGTATTCACAGACAACAAATTGATGCCATCATTCATTGCAGACATCCATAGCTAGAGTAATCAAGGCTTTGGAATCGTAAGTTTGTCTTTCTCGTGCTGAACCACGAGTCTTTTGATTCTTCTTTGTCCAAAAGTAAAAAAAATAAAGTGTTAATTTCACTACATCGCCAATGACAAATGATATAAAATCATTTCAAAACATCATTTGTTATTGGAAAGGCTATAATCTAAAAAATTCAAACTGTTGAATTTTTAAAATCTGTCTATTATTGGTTAAGACATGCAAGCAAAGCAAAAATGAAAAAGAATTATATGTACATATCGAAATAATTTATTTTACAAATTACAAAAGAAAACAAAAGGATAATTTAAAAAGAATAAAAAGAGCATTCCAAGTAGCAACTTTCCCTTTCTCCAACCCCTCTTTTCCCCAGCTATTAATTGTTACTTGCATATTTTAATCCTACTTTGGACCTATTAACTCATATCCCAGATCGTATTAATTGTTATTATTACTAGTGAAACAAGTTCCCGGTACACTTTCCCCTTCATACAGAATCAGTAATTGAAATCTGAGAATAAAGAACATTTTACCCAAACTTATGCCATTATAACTTGACATAGCAGCAGCTTTCCTCTCTCCCACCCACTTCCAGATGAATTCAGGACTACAAAAAAATGACATGACAATGTCAAATGTAACACAGCATTTAAGTTCGCAGCTTATTGTCAACAATAACATCAGTGGGACTTCCTGGGTTTAGTTTGGTTTTTTATTTCCTAAATGTCATCTCCCATAATTCTCTGGTTTTCAGAGTACAAGGTATTGGTCTCCGTTCTTTCCCCTCCCACGAGTGGCCTTGCAGAGGCTCAAATAGCCTGGCAGTAACAAACACAGGCTAGAGAGACTGAAGCTGGCCCTTTAATAAATAGTTCTCTTCCAAAGCTTATTTCAGTCCAATAATTACCGGGCAATGTTCCAAAGGTCTTGGCAGATGGCCAGCAGGCTAATGCAGGAATGCAGACTCTTGTCAAAACTCCAAACTAACAGTTGTAACTCCACTGCATCCAAAACGCCAACAAATTGTTCACCACGCCTTTCCAGCCCAGTCACACCCCTTTTATACTTTGCAGGGTGTGGCCCTACTCTCCTGACCACACCTCTTGGGACGTGGCAATAGCTGTTCTCTACGACATCTCCTACGTCTCTCTCTTGCATCCTGTTAGATCTCTCGACGGCTTTTGATACCATCGACCATGGTATCATGCTGTGCCGGCTGGAGGGGTTAGGAGTGGGGGGCACTGTTATATGGTGGTTCACCTCCTTCCTCTCCGGCTGTACACTGTCTGTGTTGGCAGGGGGGCAGAGGTTGACCCCAAGGTGCCTAGTTTGTGAGGGGCCACAGGGGTCAGTCCTCTCACCCCTCCTGTTCAACATTTATGTGAAGCCGCTGGGCAAGATCATCTGTGGCTTCGGAGTGGATTTCCATCAGTACGCTGATGATACTCAGCTGTACATTTCCACCCCGGGCCACCCCAATGATGCCCTTGAAGTGATGACCCGGTGCTTGGAAGCCGTATGGATCTGGATGGGGAGGAACAAGCTCAGACTCAACCCCTCCAAGACCGAGTGGCTGTGGTTTCCGGCATCCTGTCATAGTCAGTTGACTCCATCACTGACTATTGGGGGTGAGATCTTGACCCCCTCAGAGAGGGCTTGCAACTTGGGTGTCCTCCTGGACTCGCAGCTGTCCTTAGAAGACCATCTGACGGCTGTGGCCAGGGGGGCTTTTTATCAGGTTCGCCTGATTTACCAGTTGTATCTCTTTCTGGACTGGGACTCCTTACGCACAGTCACTCATGCCCTCATCACTTCCCGTCTGGACTATTGTAACACTCTCTACATGGGGCTCCCCTTGAAGAGCACCTGGAGGCTCCAACTGGTCCAGAATGTGGCTGCACGGGTAATTATGGGAGTGACTTGATGCTCCCATGTAACACCGCTCCTGCATGAGCTGCACTGGCTCCCGTTGGTCTTCTGGGTGCGATTCAAGGTGCTGGTTGCCACCTTTAAAGCACTCCATGGCTTGGGACCTGGGTATCTACGAGACCGCCTTTTGCCACCGATAGCCTCCCATCGACTGGTACGCTCCCATAGAGAGGGGCTCCTCCGGGTTCTGTCAGCTAGGCAATGTCGGCTGATGACCCCCAGGGGGAGAGCATTCTCTGTGGGGGCCCCTACCCTCTGGAATGAGTTGCCCCTGGAGATTCGTAGGATTCCCAACCTTCGTATCTTTCGTCGTGCCCTAAAAACATTATTGTTCCAACAAGCAGGGCTGGCCTAAATAATATTAACATTTTACTATTTTAATGGGTTGTTTTATTAGAGTTTTTGACCAATTTATTTAATTGTTTTAAATTGCTTTTAATTTCTATATTGTCATGGTTTTATTTTTGGCTGTACACTGCCCTGAGTCCTTCGGGAGAAGGGCGATATAGAAATTTAATAAAATAAAAATAAATAAATCCAATAGGGGCTCCCCCTCGTCGTTACCAGCCTCTGTTTCCTCCTCAATTTGGCTGGGGTCCATAGGCTCGTCAGCAACTGTCAGTTCTTGCTGACTCACCAGTGAAGATGGCCCCTCTGACACATAGCTCGTGATAGCTTCCTCCTCCTCCATATCATCCTCCGAATCAGCATGTGAAGATAAATCAGCCTCTGGGGCTGGGGTCACAACAGTCTCCTTTTCCTTAACTTTGGGGATGCAAAGCCTGAGAGGGATGGTAGCTAATTGTTTCCAGGTCCTCTATTGTGTTGAGGGGAAAAGTGCGGCCTCTGTTCTTTTCTGCCTTTAACAGAGTTATTTTAGGTCTGCATTAAAAGGCATTGCCCATTGATTTAAGAAGAGCCTCTATACCAGGAGTGTCAAAATTGTGGCCCACAGGCCAGATGCATCATCTGCTGGCCCTGGCCCTGCCTGGTTTAGCGAAGGAGGAAAAAGTCCTGATATGTCATGTGATGCCGCCGTGATGACACAAGTTTGACACCCCTGCTCTATACACTACAGTGGGAAGATTGGATTGGCCATGCTATTCTACCTTGTTTTCTGATCCAAGTCAATAAAAAGGGGTAAAAGACAAAGAAGTAAGCCCAGAGTAGCCCATATAAGTTAGGAACGTTTGCTTTCCTTTCCCCTTTCCCCTCCATTATTTTCTGAGCTCATTCTGGCCTCAGTGATTTCCCTGTCCTTTGCCTACACTCAGATGTTGCCCTTCGGTCACGGCTGGTCAGCAACTTCAGTGTAGTTTCAATCAAAATTATAGAGCATAGCAGTGGTGAACTGGTTCTGTGGGTGTGGCTTGGTGGGCGTGATGTGGCTTGGTGAGCATGGCAGGGGAAGGATACTGCAAAATCTCCATTCCCACCCCATTCCAGGGAAAGGATACTGCAAAATCCCTATTCCCACCCACTCTGGGGCCAGCCAGAGGTGGCATTTGCCGGTTCTTCGAACTACTCAAAGTTTCTGCCACCGGTTCTCCAGAACCTGTCAGAACCTGCTGGATTTCACCCCTGAAACATAGTTTTAATCTTCTCCTGCATTAACTTTTTGACATAGTGTCCTCAAGTACTATTCCATTAAACCATTCCTGAAAGCTTTAAACTTTTTAATACTTTGTATTATTCCTCCGGCATCTTTCAGATAAACATCCTATGAGACTCTGTTTCATTTGCAAACTTCCATTATTATTTGCTTAATTCCTTATCTTCAAGAAGCAAAGCAAATTTTGTTTTATTTTTAGCTGATATTTTCCTCCCTAAAGACATTTTTTCTCCTTTGTCTTGTCTAATCAGTAGTGCTTTGTTGGTAGTAAATTACTAAACACTGTTGACTTTGGACATACATTATCCAGCTTTACACTGCCTGTTAATAGCATAAACAGTAACTTGAAATATCCTTTTGTTTGGTTCTTCAAAGATTTAAGGGGTGAGAGTCAATGTTGCAGAGTTCAAGACAATGGGAGCAACTGGGGTGAAGATATAGTAGCTGAATCTGCCAAATTCCCCCCCCCCCCACTCCTCACATTATTGTCTAAAACAAACAACACTCAATTCTTTGCATTCTGATAATAAAAATATGTTGGTGAACTTTCAGAAACTCCTTATAAAAATACGAAGTGAAATAAATGCTGAGTTGTCTTTAGGAAGCAAATTCAATTACTACAGCAATTTTTTGTCATCTTGCAACTGCCTGGGTTAGGAATCAGAACTTCCAAGAACTTTCTCTGCTCTGTAAAAAAGCTTACTTCCTACTAGACTTTATTCCAACAGAAAGTTCTGGATCTATCATACTATATAAGGATTGGAGCCTTTGTTCACCTATAGCCTATTGGCAAGAAATGTAGCATTAATTTATTCCTATATAGGCCATCCCATACACACATGCACTCAGTAGTCACCATTAAAAGAGATTTGTTAAACTTGATCTTTTTTGTGTACAATTGGATGAGTTTCACAACAAACAGGCCATTGTGGATGCTATAATGCCACAAGCTTTTGATACAATGCCTTACACCAAAGGGCTCTGTCCTGTGATGTGATTTTAGCTTGATTCTAGTGCAGTCTCCAATGAGCTAGATCACTTATAATTTGTCTTATCCAAGACTTCTTTGACGCTCTGCATAGAAATAACTCCCAAAGACTTGGATACATTGCACAGGTAGTTCTCTACTTACAACAGTTCGTTTAGTGACCATTCAAAGTTACAACGGTGCTGAAAAAAGTGACTTATGACCATTTTTTACAGTTAAGACTGTTGCAGCATCCCTATGATCATGTGATCAAAATTCAGACACTTGGCAATTGATTCACATTTATAACCATTGCAGCTTTCTGGGATCATGTGATTCCCTTTTGCGACCTTCTGACAAGCAAAATCAATGGGGAAGCCAGATTCACTTAACCACCATGTTATTAACTTAACAGGTACAGTGATTCATTTTTAGCAAATGTGGCAAAAAGGTGGTAAAGTGGGGCAGAACTCACTTAACAAATTTCTCACGTAGACACATACATTTTGGGCTCAATTGTGGTCGTACGTCGAGGACAACCTGTACTGCCTAAGAAAAACTGATCTACATATAATCAAAGATCCAAAGTTTGGTCTCTTGAGGTCTTTCAAAAAGATCATTTCAGCAGGCACGAAATAAAATGCTAACCTGTCCCACAGTGCTTTCTCAAGTAAATCTCCTGCTCTTTTTCTTATTAGTATTAGTCCAATTGTGATTTAAAGAAAAAGATACCCATGTCTATGGAGATTCTCAGTCATCCAAGTCATGGTAGTTCAAAAGATACTTTTTCAAGAGGCAACTGGACTTTCTGGTTTTTCTTTGAAAACATTTCGTTTCTCATCCAAGAAGCTTCTTCAGCTCTGACTGGATGGTGGGGAATGGAAGGATTTATACTCCTTGCAGACAGCTGGTCATTTGCATTCTTTTCAGAGAGTCATTGAGGCCACTTGGAGGTTTATCTGTGTCCTCAGGTCATCTGAGTTGTGCAAATGGGTGTGGCGACCCTGAAGACACAGATAAACCTCCAGGTGGCCTCAATGACTCTCTGAAAGGATGAAAATGACCAGCTGCCTGCAAGGAGTATAAATAGCAACAGCACTTAGACTTATATACCGCTTCACAGTGCTTTTACAGCCCTCTCTAAGCGGTTTACAGAGTCAGCATATTGCCCCCAACAATCTGGCTCCTCATTTTACCCACCTCAGAAGGATGGAAGGCTGAGTCAATCTTGAGCCTGGTGAGATTCAAACTGCTAAATTGCAGGCAGCTGGCAGTCAGAAGAAGTAACTTGAAGTACTACATTCTAACCACTGCACCACCTTGGCTCTTCCATTTCCCATCCATCCAGCTGAAGAAGCTTCTTGGATGAGAAGCAAGATGTCTTCAAAGAAAAACAAGGAAGTCCAGTTGCCTCTTGAAAAAGCACCTTTGGGACAACAAATACCCATTCGTGTAATCATGGCAGATTTATTAACAAAATTTTAGCTTTATCAATGAGACTTGTGTTAATCGGTATAAATCACAAACATGCCTAGGAATATTTTTAGAGTTCCATGGGTCTATTTCTATGCATTTGAATAGAAACAGAATTTATGGTTTTAAAATGACAGTGGTAATTTGCTTTTGGTATGATAAATTGTCTTCCATTTCCTTCTTTCTAAAAAGGTAAGTCTTGGCATTCTGAATACTATCCAATTGTCTTATAGCATGAACTTTGTTTAATCACATTCTTCTGCATTAATGTATATATTATGATTCTAAGATCATATTCAGTACTAGGCTGTCAGAAATGTACTGCAAAAGTCCAAAGAACCTAACCATAAATTAGAGGTTTTTGATTTCTTGGTTGTCATGTAGTGTTTTGTATCTGGTGTTTTGCAGTAGAGATTTGTTAGATTTACCTTTATAAAGTTTGCTTTGCATTTAAATTAAACAACTCTGGGTTTGATCGTATATTCAGAAATTAGCTGCATAAGTTTGAATTTAAATGGTTGGGTTTATCATGCATTCAAGCACCATGATGAGGCCTGAATTTGATACGCATGGATACATCTCAAGTAATATATCCTGAAGCTATTCAAAACAGCAGCAGTCTTAGCCAAGGGGGGAGGGGGAAGCAGTCTTAGCCAAGGGGGAAGAATGACTTCATTTTAACCTAATGACCTAATTTACCTTCGGTTTAATTCTGCTAAAGTGCTTTTGATGTGGGTGAATGCCGTTCTTGAAAAGGGAGAATAGGGGCATAGATGCTAGCTCTGCTTTTATCTTCCTTCTTGTAGTTCTCCTTGTGATAAGGATAATATTCTGTAGTAGAGTCTTCTCTGTCCATGGAAGCTTTCTGGTTGTTTTGAAATTTGGAATGATAGTCCTCGACTTACAAACGTTCATTTAGTGATGGTTCGAAGTTACAACAGTGTCAGAGTTCGTTGCAAAAACAAGTCCAGAAAGCACGTGCTGATGCAGCAGGATTCATTAACTTCTTTATATACATAATAATACATGAAGATAAAGGTACAATGCCAATATAGATTCTTCTTCAACTTATTATCAATTACAAGCAAAACACAAGACAGGAGAGAACAGTTAGTTTCATTTCAGCAGAGCAAACTAGTTTCATTTCAGCAGAGCAGACTAACCCAGGCTTGTTTCATTTCAGAGCTGAGCACAGAGCTTAAAACAAAGAGAGCCTCCTCTATACAGGGCAGTTAAGCTTCTGCACAGACTCAGTTGCCTAAGCCACGCCCAGAATTCTAGAATTCTTAAGTTTCTGTTTCTAAACAGCCTTCATTGGCTGAGCCTGTCTCCATTCAACCCCCATTGGCTGATCTATTCCAGTCCATGAATATTCATACTCTGACAAACAGCACTGAAAAAAAAGTGAGTCATGGCTGTTTTTCACACTTAACGATGGTTGCAGCATCCCCTTGGTCATATGATCAAAATCCAGATGCTTGGCAACTGGTTTACATTTATAACAGTTGCAGTGCCCTGGGGTCACGCGATCATCTTTTGCGAACTTCTGACAAACAAAGTCAATAGGGAAGCCCAATTCAATTAACAACCGTGCTACTAATTTAACAGCTGCGGTGATTCACTTAACTATGGTAAGAAAGGTCATAAAATGGGGGCAACGTTCACTTAACAGCTGTCTCGCCTAGCAACAGAAATGTTGGATTCAATTGTGGTCGTAAGTTGAGGACTATCTGTAAGAAGGGTCATAAATAGAGAGAATGCTGTGAGTACAGTTCTCCCTTTTTCAGCTGAAGAGTCCACCCTTCTAGAAAGGAGTACAAATTTCTCCTTTGACATTTAAGTTCTCTTTTTGAGTCTTTTTCTGTAACAAACTATGCACTTCCACATCTTACAGAATGCAAGGATAATTTCACCATATTTCCCTGAGTCAGTTAAGGTTAATCCTTAGTTATAGACAGGGGTGGGCTTCAAAAATTTTAGCAAGGGGTTCTCTGCCCAGTTGCTGGGTGGGTGTGGCCTAGTTGGCTTCCTGCACCATGGCGGGGGGGGGGGGGGGACGACGACGACATTTTTGCCCTCCCTGGAGTCCAGAGGCTTTCCTTGAGCCTCCAGGAGGGCAAAAACAGCCTCCCCAGGTTCTGGAGGCCCTCTGGAGGTTCTGAAGTTCTTCCCAAACTTCCAGTAGGCCCGTTTTTTGCCCTCCCTGAGCTTCCGCGTGCGTCCTGCACTTACCTGCATCCAAAATGGGCCACGTGGGGACTCCTGGGAGGGGTGGGCCCAGGCAGAAGTGGGATTTGGGGGTTCTCTGAACTGCACAGAATCTTAACTAGCAGTTCTCCCGAACCCCTGCGAACCCCCAGCAGCCCACCCCTGGTTATAGAATGGATGATACATTGCCATACCTTTGTTATCCATTTCTGACATTCATACATAGACGAGGAAATCTGATGTAAAATATATTCCAGGATTACAGAGTTTCAATTAAATACCAAACATACTTTTTCTTTGGGGTTTAAGTTCCTTTGGCTTGTTCATATCTTTTGTCCAAGAGGGAGTATAGAATATAGAACCGGCGATACACTTGGAGGGAGAACACCACTCTCTTCCAACGGATATGTGCATTATCTACATATGTACTACAAAACCTTTAACCTATATTGGGAGACAAAAGTGCCTTAATGCTACCCATTGAGGTTTATGCTAACCATTAATATAATTTAGTGTCCAACATTAGTAACACTTAATAGTTGCACAACATATTATTTAATAAGTTTCATCAATATTGGATCAGTAGCAATCATGACAAAACCCATGAAGTATATAAAAGAGGTAGATAGATAGACAGACAGAGATACACACAAACACATATACATAAAGTATATCTTTTTATCATCTATCTACCTACCTACCATCTCTCTCTCTCTCTCTCTCTCTCCCGGTGTATAGATAGATAGATAGATAGATAGATAGATAGATAGATAGATAGATAGATAGATAGATAGATAGATAGATAGATAGATAGAGATAGATGATAGATAGATAGATAGATAGATAGATAGATAGATAGATAGATAGATAGATAGATAGATAGTTGTTGTTAGTTGCGAAGTCATGTCCGATGCATCACAACCCCGTGGACAACATTCCTCCAGGCCTTCCTGTCCTCTACCATCCCCCAGAGTCCATTTAATTTCAGGCCGATATAGATAGATATAGATATAAGTGGTGGGATTCAGCCAGTTTGCACCACTTCGGGAGAACCGGTTGTTAACTTTCTGAGCAGTTTGGCACACTGGTTGTTGGAAGAAATCATTAGGGCAGAGAACCGGTTTTTAAATTACTTGAATCCCACCACTGGATATAGATATAAATTTAGATATAGATAGAAATAGAGATAGAGATAGAGATAAGAGATAGAAAGAGATGATACACACACATACACACACACACGTAATACATATCCTGGGTTGCTGGCACTTGAAAAGCAGTAACAGTAACAGTAAAGAAACCAATCGCAAACATCCAGAACAGAACAGAAATCAAGTAAAACAGCACAAAATAACATGCAGGGAGAACAGCCAGGTTTCCAAGAGTTCAGAACAACATTAGGATGGAAGTCAGATGAAACTCTGGGAAGATACTATTCCAGAGAGCAGATGACACAATAGACACCCCGTTAGATTCCTCTGAAATGTCTTTAATTTAGGCCAATTAGTTGTTGACCCCTTACTCAGCATGTCTGGGATGGCAAGGTTGATTCAAATGTTTTTGGTGTGGAGCTCAGTGATTCTCTTCAATAGGACAATACTGCTATTCCCATGTTAAAGCAGACTGTTGGGAGAATTGCAGCTGATCTAAGTACAGATAGTCCTCAATTTACAACAATTCATTTAGTGACCATTCAAAATTACTATGGCACTGAAAAAAGTGACTTATGGCCATTTTTCGCACTTGCGACTGTTGCAGCATCCCCATGGTCATTTGATCAAGGTTCAGATGCTTGGCAATTAGTTCGTATTTATGACAGTGGCAGTGTCCTGGGGACGTGTGATCCTCTTTTATGACTTTCTGACAACAAAGTTAATGGGGAAGCCATATTCACTTAACAACCGTGTTTCTAACTTAACAACTGCAATGATTCACTTAACAACTGTAGCAAGAAACACGGGACAAAATTCACTTAACTGTTTCATTTAGCAACATAAATTTTGGGCTCAATTATGGTTATAACTCGAGGACTACCTGTACACTTGTTAAGATAAAAATGGATACTTTCATGGTTCACATGTTACATGGCTAATCCCCATAAGGAAACAAATGTGATGATTACACATGTGATGTTTTCATGTAAGAGTCTAGTTTGCTTTTTATAAACAATACCCAGAACTTAACTTATTTATGTGGTAAATAGAAAATCCTACATAAAAGGGGTATCTCTGTGTGTGCGTGAGAGAAAGAGAAAGAGAGAGAGAGAGAATGGATAGTGGAACTGGATCAAAATAATGTAACAGCACACCAAGTGTGAAATTGAACCAAGTTGCTACAGCTTCTGTGAGAATAGGAACAGGAGCCCACTTTGCCCCATGGTGCCACTGAGGCACAGAAAAGAGAAACCTAATCTTTTTTTTTTTAATCTCTCAAAGCTCTGGGCTAATGTTCCACCTTCCATCGACAGAAAATAAATCAGTCAGCTCAGTTTTCTCCTGTTCTCCAGTGACCCTTGGCCTCAACTGCAACCTGTTGAGAAGAGAACAATATTAAGCATCGAAGGGCTTTGAACCTTCCTGCTTATTATCTCAGTTCAGCAAATGGGAAAGTACAAAATGAGTGATTCACTACAAACTCCTCTTCAGTTGCATCCTTTCGCTTTGCCTAAACCCATAGCAACAGTCAATAGCATCCTCCGCGAACAGGGGGTTATTCATTATATGCATATTTAATATCTGGGGGGAGAACCTCTGTTTGAAGGTTTCAGAGTCCACTCTATTTCTCCTACTTAATGAGAAATAAAACATTGCAATTCGGAAGTAGCACTCTAACTTCACATGTTCCCCCACTTCTTCCTTGCTTTAGGTCGGATTTGCATTACTGATCACTGGCCTCTTCAGCTAGCTAAGTGTCAGCATAGTCTTTGACTATTCAGAACACCAGGATATATATCCTGCTCAGCTCCCAATCAATGGCACCCCTCTGCAATATAAAGAATGTGAAGTACAGAGGACATCTATCAAAGACTGAAAATTTCAGGAAAAGAATTTGTGGGTGCCAGATTAAAAGATGACGCTAACTCTTGTGGATGTTTCCTCCCCACTACACACAGACGTGTTCATTTTTTCCTGTTCCAGGATGTATGAAACAAAATTAATACATGGAGACCCAGTGAATTTAAATAAACTTTACTGATTATAAGTTACAATCATCCATACTTACCCAATGCCCTGCTATCAGGCACTAGCCAGAGGGACGGAAATCACCAAGTCTGGATCCCAAAATGACTCAAAAAGTGGACAGGCCCCTTTTATCCCCTAGTCCCGTGATGGCGAACCTATGGCACGCGTGCCACAGGTGGCACGCGGAGCCATATTAATGGGCACGCCAGCTCAGCTCTGAGGCGCATGCGCCCACCGGCCAGCTGATTTTCGGGCCTTCTGGGCCCACCAGAAGTAGGGAAACAGGCTGTTTCCTGCCTCTGGAGGGACTGGGGTGGGTGGGGAAGGCCCGTTTTCCTTTCATACCTGGCACCAGATCCTGTCTATTTATCTGGGAAAAGCAAAAACAGCCTTTCACACTCCCTTGGAGGCCCTACGGAGACTGAAAGGGCCCATTTCCTGACTTCCGGTGGGACAGGAAGTGATGTTTTTTGCTGTCCCCGGCCTCCAAAGTCTCCTAGAGAGGCTCCTAGAGATTCCTAGAGAGGCTCCTAGGGACTCCTAGAGAGGTTCTGGAGGCTGGGGACAGCAAAAAATGTCACTTCCTGTCCCACTTTCAGCCTCCGTAGGGCCTCCAAGGGAGTGGGAAAGGCTGTTTTCGCCCTTCCCAGATAAATAGACAGGATCTGGAGCCAGGTAAGAAAGAAAAACGGGCCTACCAGGCCATCATGTGCCAGGAGGGGGGGAGGGGGGTTGCGCGCACATGCGTGTGTGCACGTGCGAGCGCACGACCCTCCCCCGCCCCCCCTCTCCTGGCACGCAATGGCAAAAAGGTTAGCCATCACTGCCCTAGTCCTTGCTTTGTTGGTGGAGAGGGGCTTCCCATGTGCTCAGGTTCACTCCTTTATTAGTTGTTGATAAGACTTAGGGAGGGGCGTAGGCAGTGGTGGGTTGCCCAGTTCGGACCAGCTCGCAAGAACTGGTAGTAAAACCGGTGGGAGGCTCCGCCCACTGACCCAGACATCATCATAGGTGATCTGCGCATGCGCAGAAGAGCGCACGGGCGCGTGAGCAAAGTGCGCACGAGCACATGTGCACAATGCGAACTGGTAGTAAAGGTAAGTAGAACCCACCCCTGGGCTTAGGCCCAACTTTTGTCCTTTTGTTTCCTTAACGACTTAGTTCCTTTTCCTGAGGGAACTTTTCCTGGCTTTTCTGCACCCTGCTTAGGTGTTTTCACCACTTTTAGCTATGGTGGCTTTGGCTAGTCTCACAGTATCATATAAATAGCCTTTACAGTTTTCTTGGAAACATTTTTAGAAGTGTTTTGCCTTCTTCCTAAAGCTGAGACACAGTTACCCGCTTCTAATCCAATGCCTTAATGACTAGTCCAAACGTACTGTATGAATCTTTCATTATATCTCTTCAGCACAGATACAAAATATAAATGGGTGTCCCAGAAGATTATTTCATGCCATTAGTCAAAAGCTTCAAAGTAGTTGATTGCAAGCCACGTCCCTGCACTTCAAGTGGCCTCTTGGGATGATTGTAGTTCTACTCACTGCAACTGACTGTTAAAAGGACTTTCCAGTTCTAATGCGCACCCTCAGCTGTGGCTTGCCCTGAGCAAGCTTTGCTCTTCTTTTAGATAGTATTTTCCAGGACTTCCCAGCAAGGCAATTAGTTTAAAGAAACGTAACCTTTCAAAGGTTTCTCACCGAATCGAGGAATGTCTTGCACGTTAGTTACTTATCATATGAGATACTGATAGACCATGATTGGAGAATTTAAATTGAGATGATTAACAAACGGGCACAATATCCTAGAATAAGTTGAACATTGGGGCGTTATCTTTCAAATAATTGAAGTATGCATTTTAATCTGATGTTTGATGTAAAATATTTGGAAAAGATATGTACAAAATGTCTCTGTTGTGGAGTAAACCTATATTTTAAAATAATAGAATGGGGGGGGGGGGTTATTTTATGAAGCATAAATACTGAATTTGCAAACTTGCTATAGACCAGATAGAGATTTATTCTTACATGATAGATGATTATCTAACATTTTCTCTCTGTGTGTGTCTGCCTCCCTCTGTCACTTGCTCACATATACACACCATCTTACAAATAGCAGCATGGTGCTGATTGCCGTAGTTCAAAGCTCTACCCTTGCAGAGTACAATTAAATGAATAGTGGCGTCCCGTGGACTAAAAAAAAAATCACACTAATTGATAGAAGTCATTCCAAATGTTCCAAAAACATATAACAAACCATGAAACTCCTTCGGATCTCTTCTTTGGCCTCTTTAGCCTCTGTTTCTGATGGTGCTTCTGCAAAACAACAAAGCACTTTTATCAAAATCTGAATGTTTTTCAGCAGCCAAAACTATACACGAATAGAGGATTCTGAAAGCCATTAAGTCCTTTTAAGTCCATTGGGGGGAAAAACGGATGTTAATTTAGTCAGCCTGACAGATGGATCTGCATATGAATGAAACGCACCTTGCTGAGCCCTCATTTGTGGCTCTTTGTGACAAAGTGGTTGCTGGGCAGTGTTTATTCATGATGGTGGGTACTAGTGGACCTCTTTCACCGGAGCTAGAAATCAATGGCTAGAATTAACTGATCACATTATGACACCTGCTGTTTGTAAGAGCCACTTAGCAAAATAATCAGCTGAAAAACAGTTTCAGCGAGATGCATTTGTTCCATTTTGTTTGAATAATATTTAGAGTATGGGATTTTGGTGTGTTTGTTTGTTGTTCGTTTGTTTCCTTTTCAGAAGGAGGCCTTCAGTGCCCACTTTTCAAATGCTCGAAATCCCGGAGAACCATTAAGATAGCAGCTGAAATGCCATAAAGCTGCATCAGTAGTTTTTCATTTATGATAATGCTAGGACCCCATTAATGAAGCTCTTACTCTCTTAAGCGTCCTCTAAGGTCTCTGCAAAACCATCGCTCTGCAAGTATCAGCAGACTGTAACATAATCCTTTTTTTAGAGCTGGGGTTCCTGGATTTTTTGCCACCGCTTCTCCCTGTAGTGTTATCTTAATTTCCATACCTCTCCTAAAGTCCAAATACCAAAATCAATACCACTGAATAATGAAAACAATCCACTGTAACTTTGGGAGAGGTGGACTTATTTTGTAAGTACATGGTACTTCACACCTTTCTGCCTGCACTCACAGTTTGGGAGCCCTTGTGTCATTCCAACATTTAACATATCAACCCAGCTGCCTCTCAAAATGAAAATGGCCAAGCACACCATCAGGACAGATCCAACACACTTTTTTTCCGCTTGAGGGGAAGAACAAGTCAGCATTCCCTTCAAATACATATGCAATTGCATATTCTGACTACATTGGTCATGTGATGCTTCTTCATCATTTATAGTAGGATAGTATCTTTTATTGCACATGAAAGCAGGCTGCCCTTCTGTTCTCCAGCACAATATGCTCCAAAAACCAAGAAAGACACCCTGAGGTTCTTCTAAGCAGTTTCCATTTTTGTTCCTCGCCTATAGGCAGACATCTTGCCAAATTAAAGTAGACTACTTACACCATTAAAAATATACACTGAGGACTCCTAAGGAGGAACTGTTTTGACTCTCTTCCTCCCAGACAAACTATCTAAATTTTGTTATCTTTTGCTCCTCTGGAATGTAGCCCCTCCCTCCTGGAAATCCAGACTACATTCCACCAGAACCTCCCTTTTGAGATGATTACCTCACTATACCAGACCTGCACATTTTTCCACTGGGGGTGTGTAAGAGGATTCTATTACATTAAAAAAAAAAGAACTGCATATTCTATCTGCTATGGTTTTAGGTTAGTACCAAATCCTACCCCTAACCCTACCAGCTTTTCCACATCTGGAGTTAATACTGTATGCCTCTGGTTTTATTTGCTTCCCAACTGAGGACTGCAAATATAGAATGCTTTAGTTGCAAACAGTATTGAACTTCTGTTTTTTTTTTTAAAAAATTAAAAATGCATTACATTTCTTAAGGATACGGAAATAAGTATATACTCTGTTGATTTCAACTGTCCAAATGTATCTAACATTTAAGTTTGTGATTTTTAAGAATATAAAGCACATTCCAGGAATCCAGAAGCACTGTATTGAGGCTTATAGATCAGTGATGGGATTCAAATTTTTTTACTACCAGTTCTGTGAGTGTGGCTTGTTGGGCGTGGCAGGGGAAGGATACTGTAAAATCTCTATTCCCACCCCACTCCAGGGGAAGGATACTGTAAAATCTCCATTCCCTCCCAACTCCAGGGGAGGTTACTGCAAAATCCCCATTTCCTCCCGATCAGATGGGATTTGGGATGCAGAGAATAGATGGGGGTGGGGCCAGTCAGAGGTGGTATTTACCGGTTCTCCGAACTACTCAAAATTTCCACTATCAGTTCTCAAGAACTGGTCAGAATCTGCTGAATACCACTTCTGTTGTAGATATGTGTTAGTGTATATCACTGCTCTGACAATAATACAGTGGAGGAGAGGGATGGAGAGTACCTAATACACAAATTACAGGCAAAATTAGTATTGAACAAGGAATGTCACACCTGAACGTAAAATGATTATACTGTGAAGAAAGTGAGGACTCCCCACCCTCACTCCCAAAATACCAGAACCCCAAATTCCAGGAATGAAAATCGTGGGACATTCAAGGCAAATCACAAAATATTATACACAGCCAATACCAAAGCAGTAGAGGCAGCTGTAATATAGTCATGGAGAAAAGACTATCTACAGGTAGGCCTTGACTTATGGCCATTTGTGTAATGTCCATTCAAATTATGACAGTGTTGAAAAAAATATGATGGTTGCAGTGCTTCCATGGTCACATGATCAAAATTTGGGTGCTTGGCAACCAACATGTATTTGCAATGGTTGCAGCATCTCAGGAACATATGATCGCTATTTGCAACTTTCCCAGAGGACTTCCGACAAGCAGACTCAATGGGGTAAGCCAGATTCACTTAATGACTGTGATTCGCTTAACAACCATAGCAAAAAAAAATATCATAAAATCAAGCACTACTAATTTAATGGTCATAGCACTTAATAACAGAAGTTCTGGTCCAATTGTGGCTGTAAATTAAGGACTACTTACATAGCTTCTTATCAAGCTGGCTGGCTATATTTTTATCTCCAGAATCAAAGGCTGAAATATTGTTTGTTACAGCAACCCTCTTCTTATGTCCTGAAGACATTTCTTGTTAGAACAAGGAAGATTCATTTGTTTGACTTTGCTTTCTTAAACACATTCAAGGTTTGCCCTGCTTTTTATTTTACTGTAATTATTTTCATTGTTTGTTGCTTTGTATCGAGCCAGAACAAAATATGAAATATCTTTTTGTTGTTGTTACTGCTGCTACTTTTCCAAACAGCTCCCTGTTATTCTTTAAAAACTGTAATATCTTTCAACACTTTAATATCCTTAAGGAAATAATAAGTTGACAGTAACACTGTTTTTCTTATACTTACATTCTTTTTTGCTTTTTCAGTAATGAACCTAAAGGAGAAGAGAGGTGTGTGTGTGGTGGGGGGGGGGGGGGGGAATCCATTATAGTTACATTCAGATTTTTCTTTTAATCTTTATAGTTCAGTGTTTCTTTGCACTGACAGATAATATTCATGTTTGTATTTAATTGCAGTGTTTAGCAAAAATCTTACATTTGAATCAACCAATTTAGTTTATTTTAACGCTGCACAAGCAATTGTTTTATATAGAGTGAAAATACCTTATTGTAGCACTGGTAGCATAATGATCCACCATGAATGACGGGTTTATTAATAAGTGTCATAAAACTCACTTGGTTAGTCACTAATCAAATCTTGTGTTCAAATAAGATTTCTATTAACAATGGAAAAAGTACTTTTAAAAACTAGTAGGAGGGTATTTTAAAGCACTCTGGGAGCATTTAGGAGGGTACAAAAGCTTTGCCTTACCTCATTTGTGAAACATATCAATCCTGTTGGATCCATGCTCCTCTCCAACAGACTTTTAGGAGTACACAGGGCCGGTGATAATGATCAAGTTTGGATTTCATGACTTCCGCTTCCGGTTCCGCTGGCGACAGACTCTGATCGGGCTAGCTCTGGCCCCAGAGTCCGATCCCCCCCATCTGGAGGCCCTTTGGGCCAAGCGCCCCATTATTGGGGCGTTTGCCGTTTGAGGGCGGCTCGCCAGGGGTCCCCTGCCTCACTTCCAGGGGCCGGGAGGCCGATGCTGGCGCGCCCGAGGCTCCAGAGGGGGTGGGAGGCGATCGGCGGCTTTTCTTTGAGGCCGCGGAGGCGCCACAGCGCCTAAGGGGACCGGTGCTAACTAAGAAGGCACAACGGACTGAACTGATTGGTTGGAGTTGGAGCAGGCATCCTGGAGGCGAGAGGGGGGGTTGGAGTTCCCCCCCCTTGTAGCTGGAAAGGAGCCGTGGCAGAGAACTAGGGGGAAGGAGATGGAGTGAAACCCCTTACCTTGCTGACTTTTCCTTGGAGGATGGCTGTGGCAGAGTTGCTTGGAGAGGTCTGGTGGCCTCTCCTCCCGGTGGGCAATGGCGGCGGTCTGACTTCCTGCTTCTTTATTTATGATTGAAGACAACATTCTCCTCTGGCTTCCTGTTTGACCTACTCTATACTTCGGACTCGTTGCTCCTGTGAGTGCCCACTGGTGGATAGTTGAAAAACTACTCTGATTGCTAATCCCTCTTTCTTCTCTGGAGGTTTGCCTTTTGATTTCTCATCTTCTACTGATCTAAGATGGCTAAGGGCCACAAACCAGCAGCAGCTGACATGGGGAAAATTTTGGAAAGACTGGCAATACTGGACCAGAAGTTGGACAAGTTAGATGACGTGCAAAAAGGATTATCTGAAATTAAATCTGAAATGACATTTATGAAAAAAGATTTAAATGATGTTCAACAGCTGGCAGAGCAAAACAAGAAGATGGGGGGTCTGGAGGGGGAGGTACGGGCACTCCAGAAGGTGGAGGATGGGAGAGGAAATGCAATGTTAACCTTACAATTGGATAAGATGTCTTATTTTCTCAGGTTCCAAAATGTGGAACAACTTGACCAGGAAAATTTGAGAGAAGTGATGGTTAAAATGTTGGGTGAATTTTTAGAAAGAGATTTGGAGTCTATTGGAAGGGATGTGGATTTGGTGTACAGAGTAAACTCACAATTTGCAATTTTACATAATTTACCAAGAGAGATTCATATTAAATTTGTGAGAAGGGAACTGAGAGATGAGATATTGAGAAAACAAAGACTGGGGGCGCTGGTGTACAGGGGCAAGGAGATCACCATCCTGAAGCAGATTCCCAGACAGGTACGAGAATTAAGAAGAAAATATTATTTTTTATCAAATAAGCTGTACCTCAAGGGAGTAGGTTTTAGGTGGTTGATTCCGGAGGGCTTGATGATTTTTTGGGAGGACAGTAAGAAGAAAATTAATACTGTAACGGAAGCTAAGGCTTTTCTTGACCAACATAAATCCTTCCTAGGTGGAGAAGATACAGGAGCCGAAGAGGGGGAAGTATTAGATGATCAAGGAGCGGAGGCGGACGGAGCTGCTGCGGCCCGGGAGGGGGGGGGAGGCCAGACCATGGTTTTAAGAGCCAGAACTAGGAAATGAAGAAAGGAGGGGAATCTACTGTTTAAGGTTTTTTTAATTGACATTTTTCTTTTTTCTCTCTTCTTTTATTGTATTTTGTATAACACTTTTTTTTTGTTTATATAATTTTTATATAACCTGGTTGTTTGTTTCGATTTAAGATAATAATGTCTGTTGTGTGAGAAATTAAAAAAAAGAAAATAATAACTGAGATATCTTTGTATAAAGATATTGAAAATTCAACATATTGTAAACTGTGATATTGTATATTTTTGACCAATAAAAACTTTTTATTAAAAAAAAAATTAAAAAAAAAAGTTTGGATTTCATGACGGGCTTATTGATGAAAAGATTTTTTTCAGTGTGATCGGACACATTACATAATCAGAACTGCTCAAAAATGACTTTGCAGCATGTTCAGAGGGCAGATTTATCTATTATTTTAGCTGGTGGCCATTAGCTAAACTATTCCCATCCCTCTGGAAGCCAAATAAATATCTTTCTGCTACGGCTCTCTCTCAAAGGTTTAATATGAAGATTCCATGTTTGCCTTATCTTATATCAACAATTTAATCCTCCACATGAAGCTGCCCTGTGGATATGGAAACAATGATGTATGAGTCACATTTGTATGTCTGCCTCTGCAATTTTTTTAAGGTTTTATTTTTCATCCACATCTCTAGGTATACTATTGTAACAGAAAAGGTAAATGCAACCATGGATTCATCAGGTCAAAATAGAATATATATATATATATATATATATATATATATATATATATATATA